>JAJJMB010014053.1:3920957-4017120 GCA_023531105.1 Papaver atlanticum
ATATCATTTATATTCGATGCATGTAAAGCATCGCTGCTAAGCAGGCATCTCAAATAAATCGATACATATGAGGTGTTGCTGTTAAGAGCGCAACCATCTCTCTTTGGTCGAACGATTGACAGCCAAGTAAGTTGACTAAAGACGCGTGACCAACTCATAAAGAAGAGGAGCAGCTGACAGCAATCATAGCGTCCCATTGGTCATTTAAGATTGGATCTAAGTCGGTCAAATCATCTAGCCAAATTGGATGGTTGAGATAATTTGCGGCAGTCGTTGATTATCGTTAACTTATTTAAGACTCTTATGAGTGACGTGACTAACCTACTTTGAGCAGCTGCCGGGAGCCATTTAAGTAAGTTGAGGGAGAGTCGATCGTTCCTCATGGAAGAGGGGCGACCGATGATCACGACGGCATCTTACTGGTCCCCTAAAATCAGATTTAGACCGGTCGATTTGGCTGGCCAAGTTGGACGTCTGAGCTCATTTTGTGACAGCGATGTACTGCCGCTAGCATAAATTAAGATTTTTAAGCCGCGTGACCAACCTATTTTGGGCGATCGGTTTGAGGCGCTGCTTGCAGGATGAGAGCAACGTGATTGGTCGAGACCAAAGGCGGGTCGCCGGTGAGTGTATCAACACCTCATTGGTCGCTATAATAGAAGCTAATCCATCCAATTATGCTGGCTAAGTTGGACGACCCCGATGGATTTAAGACTACCATAGACGGTCTCAACCTCATTACAAGCTTCTTTTGAATCGCGTGACTAGCTTACTTTGGTTAGCGATCTGGGATGCTGCCTACAGGCTAGGAGAATTCCGATTGGCTGAAATAGAAGTGGGCTCGTCGGTGAGTACCATGGGACTTGTTCGGTCATGTTTACAAGACCTAGGGTTAGAAGGGGCATGGTCGGTCGCCAAGGAGAGGCGCCAGCAAGGGCAAACCGACTGGCCAAGTTGCACGGTCACGACTCCCTTGCTACTTTCCCATTTTGTCGTAGTTTCTCTTTCTTCCTTATTTTCCAACTTTTGATAGGATTCTACTCCTACTAGCTATATGATAGCCTAGTTTCCTAGCTTTCCTAGGTTTGGTCTCAACCAATAGGAATCGGAAATTCGTGTAGGCTCCATTTTAGGGCGAAAACCTAATTTTTGCGAGCTGACACAAATTAAGTCAAAATTGATTTTTTGCGAGCCGACACAAAATTAATCAACTTTTTAGTGAATTTTGCACGTTGGCACAAAGTTACTTATTTTTTGGCTACTTTTGCAAGTAGCACGTTTGTTCTCGGTGGCAGGACTTGCAGTGCCCTTTATGCATATCTTAATCTGAACATTAAGGAAATTCATGCTTTTCAGCTGAGAATGAACATAAATCTAATGTCAGTATTTAAGAGTTCGGCTAGGAACGCAGCATAAGATAGGCGCTCAACAAATCCTGTATTAATGAATAATGCAAGCAGGAGCTACAGAAAATCTACAGAATATTTGTGATTTTGCAATTAACACTATTCTAATTAAATTTTGTATATAAATATATTGAATTGCTCGGTACATATTGTAAGCAGAGTGGCATAGGCGCTCGTCAGCTTAAATAACTCTTACTTCTTTAAAGAACAAGAGTATATGGATTTAGGGTTTTACGGTTTTAGCCTTGAACTAAAGATATCCGTTTGACATTCGTATGAAGTGCTTGTGTTCTAGCTATCGGACTGTCGGTGACTTCCTAGTATAGAAGGAGTTTGTGCCTTTATACACAAAGATATGGAAAATGTACGTCCATATTGCTACCAGGAGTGTGGTGCAACACTTCTGATCTGCTTTGGTTTCCACGGTGAACTGTCTTCTACCCGTGGTTGCGGAAATGGAAGGTACATATATTCGCGATGTTGCCGAATCAACTGTTGAAGAGTGGGAGAACATGATATCTACCTGCGAATCTATGGAGTTCAATGTGAGCTAGCTCTGGCAACGCCTTGATATCATCAAAGTTGATCGAGCAGGTATCATTGCTAACGTCGTTCTTGCTGCAAAAGCTATCTTGGAGGAAGAAAAGGCTTTGGATGACGAATCATAGAAAGTAGAGCAGGCAATCTAGAACTTTAAGAGTAGGACTAAAAGGTATCAGGATAGGCTGAAGATGATGCTTTCAAGGGATTACAACTTGTTGGATGGTCTTCTCTGAGCTCTTTTCTTTTGTGTTCATGCATTCTATTTTTTTTTTTTTTTTTTTTTTAAATAGGTAGGTATGAGAACGATTGATTCTTCCCCTTTTGGTTTTGAGCAATGTTTTGTAAAATGTATTGCATTGAATTTTGGTAAGCAAATAAAGTTTACATTAATTCGTCATAACTAATAGGAAATATAGGTAAGTCGGATATGATAGGAATGCCTGATTGATCGAGCTGCTAGGTTGTGAGGAATGAAATAATCATTAGGCGTAGTACGCCTTGAGCCACTTCCCATTGATGACTGCCTCCAATTTTCCTCCATCTACCTTGACAATCTTGCAGTACCCACTGTTATATGCCTTGGTGATCACATAGGAGCCTCCCCATTTAGGGGAAAACTTTGATGCGGACATGTCTTGCTAAATATGTTTGGCTGTCTTTAGCACCAGATCTCCTATTTGAAAAACACGAGGTTTTACAGCTTTGTCATACGCTCTGGAGATCCTCCTTTTGTAAGCCTGAGCATGTTCTTCCGCTTTCATTCTCCTGGAATTCAAAGTGTCTTACTCTGCTATCCTGGAGATTGATGCTTCAGTCTCATTACATTGGACTCCACTTGATGCTGCAATCCTAGCCTACGGGATCTTGATCTCTGCTAGGAGAATAGGGTCAGCACCATAGACAAGTGAGTAAGGAGAGACTCCATTGGAGCTCCTTGGTGCAGTCCGATACGCCGACAGCGCCATAGGTAATTGTTCATGCAAGGTTTTAGGGTTATCATGCACTGTTCGACTAAGGATTCGAATCAATATTTTGTTGGTGCTTTAGGCTTGCCCATTTCCCTGAGGGTAGTAAGGAGTAGAGAAGACTTGCCTGACACCGTATTCTTCGAGTAACTCTCGTACCTGCTTGTTGGCGAAGGGAGTACCATTATCAGTATTGATGTGCTTAGGAACGCCAAATCGACAGATGATGTATTCCTTGATAAATGCTGCAATAGTGACTCCAGTAGTTCCTATAAGAGGAATAGCTTCAACCCATTTGGTGAAGTACTCTGTTGCAGTTATGATGTACTCATGTTGCTTTGAATACGGGGGATTGATTTTCCCCATAATATCAAGTCCCCAGCTGTGGAAAGACCATGGGCTACTTACTGAATGAAGAAGAGTGCAAGGTGCATGGATGAGATTCCCATGGATTTGGCACTTGTGGCATTTCTGAACAAACGCTGCTACATCATCCTCCATAGTTGGCCAGTAGTACCTTTCGTGTACTTGGAGAAATAACTTCTTGTTTCCTTGGTGTTCACCCTCATGTATCTCCTTCAACATGGTTGAATTCAGACTTTACCAAACATCGTAACAGGTCTCCCCCAAAACTCTTGCGATATAGGATCCCTTCATGAAATATGAATCTCTTGGCTCTTTGATTTATCTTGACGGCATCTCTTTAGTTAGTAGGAAGTATTCCATCATGGAGGTAGATGATATATTTCTCCCGCCATCCCCCAGCATAATTGACAGTTAGAACTTCCAGTTGGTGTGATGGTGCTTGGCAGTTGGAGCAAGACCCGTGCAGTGTTCAGGATTGGGTCTCCATATCCGGCCAGTAGTAACCGAGACGCTGAAGACGCCGATAAAGAGTTACTACAAGTGTATGTCCGCATATCTCGTTGTGAACATGTTTAAGCTGCAGTTGTGCCTCTTTATCTCCAAGGCATCTTGATAAGGATCCATCTGAGTTTCTGAAATATAACACCCCGTGAAGCAAGAAGAAGTTTCTTAGGGTTTTAAGACTAATATTCCCTTGAGAAAGCGAGCTGTTAAGTTCTTCAATAATCGGGGCTCTCCAATCGTCGACTTTGGTATCTTTGGGTTGTGAGAGCCATGGTGATGCTACAGTTCGTCTTTTTATTGTCAGAGTTTCTTTCGAGCTTTCAAATTGCAATTTAGAGGCTAGGGTAGCTAGACAATCAGCGTGTTTTTTGTTACTACGACCGATATGAACTATGGTTGCCTCTGCAAAGAAGTTTAGTAGTCTTTGTGCTTCAGCTCTATAGGGGGCTAGGGTTACCTCTTTGAGAGAATACTCCCAATTCATTTGATTAACCAGCAGCTTCGAGTCACCTCTCACTTCCAGATGTGTCGCTCCTGCTTTCTGGGCTAGTGACAGTCCTATGAGGAAAGCTTCGTATTCCGCCGAGTTGCTAGTGCACTGGAAGTCAAGCTTGAATTAATGTGAGAAAACTTCACCAGTCAGAGATACCAGAACTACATCGGCTCCTCCGGTGTTGCTGCTAGGAGTAGCGGAGCCGTCGAAATATAACAACCATGCTTCCTCCTTGACGAAAGAGATCTCCGGGAACTCCCCAGGTATGTCTTCATGGAGAACATTAGCATCCTCCCATGGGAAGGCTGCTAGTAAGTCTGCTACTGCTTGTCCCTTAATGTCTCTCGGAGGGGTGCATGTTATGTCAAGCTCTGACATTTGGAGTAACCACTTAGCCGACCTACCTATCAAGGATGGTTTTGAGAGCAGGAACTTCACAGGATCAGCTTTAGCTACTAGTACTACTTTATTTGACAGCAGGTAATGCCTAATTTTTTTAATGGCATGGACTAAAGCTAAACACGCCTTTTCTGCTTTAGGGTATCTGAGCTCAGCATCTCTCAGAGTACGACTGAAGTAGTATATGGGGCACTCAAGCCCTTCATCATCTTCTTGAGCAAGGAGTGCTCCGACGGCAGCGTCACTGGAAGCGGTATAGAGAAACAATAGTCTTCCTTGTATAGGAGACATCATAACGGTAGGTGATGATAATATCTGTTGGATTTTCTGAAAGGCTTCTTGTTTCACCGTTGTCCAAATAAAGCTTGCTCCTTTCTTCAACAAGGGGGTGAACGAAGCAATAAGTTGAGCTAGGCCCGGTATAAAACGCTGAATGTAGTTTATCTTACCCATGAAGCTCTGGAGTTCCTTTATTTTTTGTGGCGGAGGAATAGTGATGACGGCTTGGGTCTTGGTTGGATCTGTAACACCCCAAAATTCGGATCATGGATTTAACCCGAATTCCAGAGGTTACGGGCGGGTATCCAAACTTAAATCTATTTCCTTCCCTTCTATTTTATGCTCTCATCTTATTAAACATGCCTTAAAGAGTCTCGCTACAGAGGTTATATTCACCTAACAGCTCTTAATATTTCGAAGTACGAAAGTAACAGAAGACAAAAAAAAATGTACAGCAAAATCTGGGCAGAAACGTCGCTAAACTGACGTCTCAAACAGCCTGCCTTGTCGAGGCTTCACATAATTCATTATAAGCTCAAATTCAGAGGTTGACCCCAAGTTAAAAATTAGACAGACTCAGCTTTCAAATGCACCTGAAAAATCTAAATTTCGAGTTCGTTTGGTCTGTGAATCGAGTGTTCTAATATGGTCACAGAACTGCAAACCTACAGTTTTCAGTTCTGACAAGCTGTATATCGAGAGCCATGAATCCTAAACGATAAATCTAAATGGCAAGTCCTTTTAACCCATTATAAAGGAGATATAGAGGAACATTTTTCGTTAAGAAAGTGTCACCTAAATCCTTACCCATTGGCGCCAGTTTCGCAGACAACAGGGAGCAGGGAAAATGTGTCAGGAAAACATGGTTTTCAACATTCAGTTTAGGTATAACCTTCAAAGACAATAATCATTCAACATAAAATCCTTTCAAATGTATAACAGAAACTTCTAGGATAATAATTTATATGTCTAAGTCTCCAACATTTATTCTCTCAAGGAAAAACATCAAAATACAAGGAAATGAAACAAGAAGCAATGCACGCTTAACTAAAGACTCCTCACTTGCTTCGTACTTCGATAAAATCTGCAAAACGTCAATTGGGGTGAGATGACGGCTCAATAGGCTTACGTTCCCATCCTCAAAGAGATGCGGAAAAATCTCAGAAAAAAACCCGTAAAGGATTTAAATGTAAACAAACGACGATAGAACTTCGAAGAGTAAATGGTTTATTCAACAAATAAAAGTAACAATACCAATCAATTTTTCGACAAATCAAGTCATTTAGATTTCGACACATTGAGTCCACGACACGAAAACCTTGGTTCGTACACCCACCTATCGTTTCTCGGCACGGACAGCCGCCATCGATGGTCGGGAAGCTACGTTCCCATGGGGAACATTACCCTTTTCTCTATATCGGGGATCATTACCCTGCGTAAGATGGAACTATGTTCCAACTAACGGAAGACATGAACTCAAAAGTTTTCCTCATAAATCTCATTTGCATTCAAAATCATGTATAGTTCACTAACAAAACACTCTACTGATTCCTTTACCAAAAGTCACAGTCAAGAAAGCATTCGTCGACAAGAAAAACCGTCAATAAATATGGATTTCATTTCCATTTACCAAAATCAGCAAGTATTAATCTTTGAAATCAATACTCATAGGCATAAAATAAGCAAGCTATCCATTGTTATAAAGTGAACAATTAAGAGAAGTAAGTTGACAACAAATTCCAAAATTTTCATAAAAAGGAATTGGGGTTCTAAGAAGCATTTCCACAAATACCTAACAGTTCTTAAAGACAACTTTTAGACAATAATTGGCAACCCTTTTTTTCTTTCACAAATCAAACCATCATTTCAAAACAGGTAATCCCTTCACAAAACCAAACATCCCATTTTATAATTCATGATAACAAAACCATTAGTTTCAATCTCCATAAAGCAATTCAAAGCAACCACAGGGAATTCAAAATCATATGAACAAGAATAAAATCCCAAAGAAGATGAGTAGTAAAACCTACCTCAAGCTTTCTCCAATCCTAGCAATTTTTTTCCTTGGAATTCTTCTCACACCCTAGCTTCTGCCTCTAGGAGAATCGTTAATATATAGCCCTTTCCTAATTTAATTTTTTTCATTTTCCTCAAGTAATAAAACCCATTTTCCCCCATTAATGAAATCCATTCTCTTAAATTAATTTCCTATTCTAGAATTCTCTTGTAAGCGTAAGTGATAGATATTCCCACTCCAACTTACTAACACCAAATGGGTGGAACTCAGATAATCATTTCTAAGTTTACCTATGAAATATGGGCTTACAGAAACTTTTCTGGGCTAGTATCGCAATATTGACAAGACCAACCTCCCATTTGGTCCAAACGAAAGACATATTATCGAATACGGTTAATATCCCACCCGAAACGCATATAAAACCAGTGGCAGAAAATGTAGGGTATCACAGGATCCACCTTGATTCCTACAGTGGTTACTTGGAATCCCAGGAACTTTCCCGAAAAAACCCCAAAAGCACATTTCAAAGGATTCATCTTTAATTTGTATTCACGGCACTTTCCAAACACTTGTCGTACAATGTCTGTATGAGCCGTTCGAGTTTTCGACTTAACCACTATGTCGTCTACATAGTCTTTTACTTGCTTGTGCATCATATCATGGAATATTGCAGTCATGGCGCGTTGGTAGGTAGCACCAGCATTTTTCAGGCCGAAAGGCATTACGGTGTAATAACAGTTTTCGAGAGGAGTTCGAAATGATATCTTACTTGCATCATGCTCGTACATTTTTATCTTGTTGCAGACGCTATATCCGTCCATGAAGGAGAACATTCCATGTCCGTTGGTAGCATCCACTAGCATGTCAATGTTGGGAAGAGGGAAATCGTCATTCGGTCAGCATTTGTTCAGATTTTTGAAATCGACGCATCACCTGATCTGGCCATTAATCTTCTTGACTAGAACTACATTTTCCATCCAAGTAGGGTGTTGAATGGTTCGAATGAAGCCTGCAGCTAGTAGCTTCTGAATTTCAGTTTTGATTTGCTTCTTAACGTCATGTCGAAATTGTCTTGGAGGTTGTCTGACTGGCTTGGATCCAGGAATTACGTGCAGATGATGAGTGACTAACTTTTCGTCTAAGCCGGGCATTTCTTCGTAGGTCCACACAAACACATCTTGATACTCCTTAAGAAGATTTACGAGTTTTGTACGTTCTTCTGCACACAGAGTTAAACTGATGGAGACAGGTCTTGGAGCTTCTTCAGTCCCGATATTGATAGTTTCAAGCTCGTCTGTAGTGGAATCAGTACCGTCTTGCAGTTTTTGTGGTGCATATGGTACCTCTTATTCTTGTAACTTGTCATTGTGATTGCATTCTCCTAGGCGTAGAGACCCTGTAGTGGTCTCTCCTGTTAATTGCCAACAGCGGCGCCGGTATACAGTCTTTCCTTCGGCATCACGATTTGCTATAAAAGTTCGTTCTCTCTTAGTATGGGGGTGGATCAAGTTTTTACATGATGAAGGATATTTGATGTTCTCTGTCAGCAGAGGCGTCTTGCCGGGTTCAGTCCCCAGTGATGACAACCTGTCTTCCTCCTCGATCGACGTCCAGGTAGGGAGCGGTGTGCAATAAAACTTATTTTATGAGTCCTGCGGATTTTCTTTTGGTTCAAAAAGTTCAATGCCGCAAATCGGAACAACATAGATGCGGGTATGCGGACGACTTCTTCATTCAACATAGTCTTCAGGCACTGGTGATATGTCGAGGGGATGATCTTATTATCATGAATCCATGGTCTCCCCAGTATCATGTGGTAGTCCGGCTCTTTCTCTATCACCTCGAATTTTACCTTCAACTGGACGGGCCCTACTGACAGGTTCAAATAGATGTAACCATACATGTTGGTTTGGTTTCCTTCAAAATCCATCATCACAGTAGGCTGCCGCATAATCTTATTTTGCCGAACCCTGGTTGTTTTAAGGGTTTTAAGAGAAATAACATTTGAAGCTACTCCCGTGTCGATGAGGGATCTTTTGAATTCTGAACCAATAATGCATGCAGTAACATGCAGAGCACTGTTATGACCCTCTTCAGCCATCATGTCATATTTGGTGAATGTAACATTGTTTATAGACATCTCTGACGCTTTCGAGGCTTTTGGAGACGAATGAGTCAAGTGTGTGTCTAAAGCTATTTGATTGATTGCCGCAAATGTTTTCGCCCGTTGATCCTTAGAGAGGTGTGGAATCTCACTTAAATTCTCCACCAGGGAAGCTGCTTCCTGGTCCACATGCCTCTTGTTGGTAGTAAAGCTTCCAATTTGTGAAGGAGGGGAATCATCAGTTGAAGTATTCTCTCCTTGCACGGGAGACCTTAGGTCTCTGAGAACGCCACGATGCCTTAAGTCATCCAACAGTCTCTGAAAGATGGTGAACACAACGTTCAATGTACTTTCCAAGCATGCCAACTTTCCTGCCAGTTGTTCATGTGTTTTCATCAATTCTTCCATAGTAATTTGGAGCCGCGTGGTTCTGACTTCTCTTGCTGAGTCGTTGGCAAGAATAGGAGTAACATCTTCGTCAGTGTCATTTGTATCACTGATAACAAGAGAGATAGGGTCGATAACAGGAAAGACAAGGCTGTCGACATGATTAAAGTTGGTAACCGTTGAGTCTTGATTAAGACCAACCATTGTGAAGTTGGAGAGATTGAGAAACAAAAATGAGAAAATTGAAATGAAAATTGAGAAATTGATTTTGCAACCGAGAGATTAATCTCCCACTGTGGTCGCCAATTTGTAGTAAGGTAAAAACTTATTCTGCTGAAAATGGTAAATTAGGTGTGTCGATGAGAAACGAGTCTAAACCCTACACAAATGTACTGCACAAGAGTACTTTAGATTCGAGAGATCAATCTGTAAGACTCTGGCATAAACCAAGAAATGGCCGTTCCAGATTCAATTCAGTCACAAGAATGGTTGATCTTAGGGAGGGAAGCAGAGAAGGTGTTGAGATCAGAGTGATAATCTCTGTTAGGTGTAACTGTTTATGACTTGTATCAGAATGTAGAGCCTGCTTGCAAAGTGTAAGCTGTAAGTTCCAGATGGTTCCTGAGTACTTGTGTTGATAACCAAAAATTGTTTTTATTTGAAATGGATTGAAAATCTATTTATACAAGTCATAGTCGAACACGCTTATCTCATTGGAAGTGGGAGTAGTTGAATGATGGAGAAGTGGGATCGTGTAAAAATGGTGAAAACCATGTCCCTACTATGAAGGGAAGACTAGTCGTTTCCGTCCTGACACTTTCTCGTAATGGGCGTATTGCACGCCGCACGCTGTAAACCACCAGACCAATACCCTGATGAGTATCCCCCAGTTTGTGACATGTTTGATGCCTCGGGCATTTTTGTAGAAAATATGAAGCAAGTTAGATGAAGAGAGGAACAAGTCCTTCATGGTAGTTTCTGAGTGGGTCTTGCTGGCAAGACCTGATAATTTCGACCAATCACGCGCAGGTTAGGCGGTAGGTGGTCATATGTGATAAGTCAAGTCGTGCAAATGAGACTTGGTGTGAGTTGGTACTCAAAAATAGAACATGGTGCTTTTAGGTTAAATAATCGATATTCATGAAATATCATTTATATTCGATGCATGTAAAGCATCGCTGCTAAGCAGGCAGCTCAAATAAATCGATAAATATGAGGTGTCGCTGTTAGGAGCGCAACCAAGTCTCTTGGGTCGAACGGTTGGCAGCCAAGTAAGTTAACTAAAGACGCGTGACCAACTCATAAAGAAGAGGATCAGCTGACAGCAATCATGGCGTCCCATTGGTCGCTTAAAATTGTATCTAAGCCGGTCAAATCATCTAGCCAAACTGGATGGTTGAGATGATTTGCGGCAGTCATTGATTATCGTTAACTTATTTAAGACTCTTATGAGTGACGTGACTAACCTACTTTGAGCAGCTTCCAGGAGCCATTTAAGTAAGTTGAGGGAGAGTCGATCGGTCCTTATGGAAGAGGGGCGGCCGGTGATCACGACGGCATCTTACTGGTCCCCTAAAATCATATCTAGGCCGATCGATTTGGATGGCCAAGTTGGACGGTCGAGCTCATTTTGTGACAGCGATGTACTACCCCTAGCATAAATTAAGATTTTTAAGCTGCATGACCAACCTATTTTGGGCGATCGGTTTGAGGCGCTGCTTGTAGGCTGGGAGCAACGTGATTGGTCGAGACCAAATGCGGGTCGCCGGTGAGTGTATCAGCACCTCATTGGTCGCTTATAATAGAAGCTAAGCCATCCAATTAGGCTGGCTAAGTTGGACGGCCACGATGGATTTAAGACTGTCATGGGTGGTCTCAACCTCATCAAAAGCTTCTTTGAAATCGTGCGACTAGCCTACTTTGGCTAGCAGTCAGGGATGCTGCTTACAGGCTAGGAGGGTTCCGATGGGATGAAATAGAAGTGATCCCGTCGGTGAGTACCATGGGACTTGTTCGGTCATGTTTGCAAGACCTAGGGTTAGCTAACGGAGCTTACCAAGTCATGTGGTTGCGATCATCTTGCGACTGTCTTGGACGGCCAAGATCTATTTTCTTAAGGATTTAAACGCGTCGACCAGCCTACTTCCACTTTTAATTAAAAGTGTTGGTTACAGCTTTGGAGCGATCTGATTACTCAATGGGAAAGAGGGACCTGCAGACAACAATATGGGGCATGGTCGGTCGGCAAGGAGAGGCGCCAGCAAGGGCAAACCGACCGGCCAAATTGTACGGTCACGGCTCCATTGCTACTTTCCCATTTTGTCGCAGTTTCTCTTTCTTCCTTATTTTCCAACTTTTGATAGGATTCTACTCCTACTAGATATATGATAACCTAGTTTCCTAGCTTGCCTAGGTATGGTCTCGACCAATAGGAATCGAGAATTCGTGTAGGCTCCATTTTTGGGCGAAAACCTAATTTTTGCGAGCTGACACAAAATTAGGTAAAAATTGTTTTTTTTTGCGAGATGACACAAAATTATTCAACTTTTTAGTGAATTTTGCACGTTGGCACAAAATTACTAATTTCTTGGCTACTTTTGCAAGTAACACGTTTGTTCTCAGTGGCAGGACTTGCAGTGCCTTTTATGCATATCTTAATCTGAACATTAAGGAAATTCATGCTTTTCAGCTGAGAATGAACATAAATCTAATGTCAGTATTTAAGAGTTCAGCTCGGAACGCAGCTCAGCAAACCCTGCATTAATGAATAATGCAAGCAGGAGTTCAAGAAAATCTACAAAATATTTGTGATTTTGCAATCAACACTATTCTAATTAAATTTTGTATATAAATATATTGAATTTCTCGGTACATATTGTAAGCAGAGTGGCATAGGCGCTCGTTAGGTTTAACTAGCTCTTACTTATTTGCAGAACAAGAGTATATGAATTTAGGGTTTTACGATTTTAGCCTTGAACTAAAAACCACCATCAACACCGGGATCATTCCGTTAATGCACAAATCTACAAGTTGTTGTCAGTGACATTTGGATCGTGATAATCCAAAACTTGGACTCTGAATTTTTTCACATAGTCGTTCGGATGTTCATTATTCTTCTGAAATATCCTTCCCAGATCAGAGAGAGTAACTTGCTTTGAGACGAAGAAGTATTTATAGTATAAAGCATTAATCAGTTCTCCCCAACTGGTGATGCTTCTTGGTGCGATGTTATTATACCAGGTGTATGCTCGTCCGTTCAGAGATTTTGAAAATTCTTTCAGACGAACAACATGAGTGTGTTCATGTTCATCCAATGATTCTTGGAATTGAGAAACATGTTCTCGAGCATTGCCCGTTCTATCATAAAGTGTGAACGAAGTGTAACCCTTCGGAAGAGGAATTCTCTGTGTAGCGGTAGGGTATGGAGGTTGATGACGATGGATAGAGGACGACTTATCTTTTCCATGATTTTCCAAGAGACGCTCCAAATCTTCACGGGTGATGAAATTTGATAGTTCCCTCGCCGGCGGGTTGTCTCCATCAACTTCATCATCTTCCGGAATATGGATTGGGGAGGCGTTAGGATCAGCGGTCGAGGATACTTCCTTGGATTTTCCTTTTTCACGTTTGGTCTGAACTAGCTCGGACGGCAGTCTGTCCTGAGTGTCTTGAGATAAGTGCATAACTCTTTCTATGTTGCAACCATATCTGTCTGATTCTTGGCGAGAACTTCCTGAACTTTCATGAGATCAGTTATGGTAGGTTGATTTTCTCTGATTTCTTCAGGAGATTGACCAAAGAGAGGGTTATTTCTGATGTTGGTTTGAGGAGGGGTAGCACCAGTAGCGCCGCTGTTGGAAGCCGGAGTAGCTTTTGGATTACCACTATTGTTGCTAGTGCTAGCACCGTTTGGGTTAGGATTTGTAATTGAACCTTACCTAAGATGGACCATTTTGACGAATTGGGATTGCAACCGATAGATTAATCTCCACTGTGATTGCCAATCTCTTGATAGGAGAAAACGAGTTGCTTGTTTTTTAGGAAAGTGAAGAGACGATCGTGCGGGCGGGGAATCCTCGACCGAGAAAATTTCTTAAACCTTCTTCAAACAGATGCACTGCACAGGAGTGCTTTGAGTTCGAGAGATCAATCTATAGGACTCCGTCCTAAATCAAGACAATGCTCATTCCAGAGTCAATTCGGCCACAAAGAGGGATGAGGGCCGATCTGTAGGAGGGAAGATGAGAAGTGTGTGAGATCAATGACGATCGAGGATTGTGGATGCATTTGGATATTTCTGCAAGTGAACTATTGAGTTCTGAGATAAGTTTTGATCGATTGGGCGATAATTTCTTGTGTGCCAAAATTGTTGTTTTTCAATCGTGGATTCAGAAACTTATTTATATTGCAAGAATAGTAGACACATTGATCCCAGTTGTGTGACGGTTGCTCGAGTGAAAGAGTGGGAGAGTGGGAAATTGTGGTTAAACCAGTTCCATGTCGTATGGAGACTTGGTTTATTATCCACCCACTACTTTGCTAACTCCCTCAACTGCTTACACGACTTACTCATGTTTCTCATCGTGGGTGTACAAACGTGCCGTAATCCGTCAGACCAAAACCGTAGTGAATATCCCCCATGTGACATGATTGATGTCTCACGAACATGGAGTCTGCAAGGCAGACATGTATTTAATTAGTCAGTTATTGACTTGACTAGATGATAAGTATTAGCATTGATGAGTCGATCATAATGAAAGAATGTGGTATTCTCTTTGACTCATAGATTGAACATAAGGTGTCTGCTGAGACACCCTCAGACGCTGAGTCTAGGGAATTTGAATGATCGTTCGATGAGGTTGCTCGATCGGGGACTTATTATGGAAATATGAGATATTGTTGAATTATGCAGAATGCTCATTTTTGATTTAATATATCATGAATGATCGAATGACTGAGTAGGAACCAGAAATATTGGATTTTCGTTCGTTCGAACCATGTTGCTCAGTCGAGCAAAAATGTTGGTAGCAGGACCAAACATTAGATTAGAATATTAATTGCTGGATCAATGGAATTCTCTAATGTTGATAGTTGAATCAACATGAAAAATATTGCTCGGTCGATTGCAAAATAAATATTGCTAGTTTAAGCAAATAAAATATTAATTAAAATACTGGTAGCTGGATCGAATATTATATAATTAATTAGGATGTTATTAGTGTTCGAACTTGCTCAGAATTATGATTTGCAGAGCATTTGGTTTGAAACTCTAATTTTGATCGATTGTTGATCAATTGATGATTTACTGAAAATCATCCAATGAGTGAGAGAGAGACCGGATATATGGGATGATGGCCCGACCATGTAGCGCCCATGTGCTCGAATGAGTGTATACCAAAGTCCTTAGTTGGTGAAAGTATGATTAAATGCTCGTTTAATCATTATTAAAAATAGTGCTCGTGTGAGCATTATGTGGTAAAACCTAATTATGAAAGAAGAGGGAACCGACCAAAGGGTAAGAAACCGTCCCTTGGTGGTCGTGGGACCAACTGATGGTTGCTCGATCAAATTCCAAGTTGTTTGGAAAGAGTTTGAACCCAATATGATTAATTAGGTCAAAATCATAAAAGGATGTGGGACCGGATTCAGTAAGCCAAGGAGCCGACATTGGTCTGTCAAGGTGGCACGCCCGTGCCTCCATATTGTCCGTGACTCAATCATGAGAATTTTGGTATTTTCTGGTGCGCGTTCGAGCAATATTTTGGATTTTCAGAAGAGTTTGATCTTGACTGAAACTCTCGATTTTGCTCGAATGATTAAGTTGAACTTTGCTCGTTCGACCAATATTTTGAGAATATTAAAATAAATGATATTTTAATATTTCTCGTGAAAAGCCTGGATGGTTGCGTGACCATTTAACTTTTTGTCTTTTGATAGTTTGAGCAATATTTGAGAAAATATGGAAAAACCAGAGTTTTTGCTCAAACGAAGGAGTTTCATGAGATGAAGGAAGAAATAATAATAATAAAATAAGGGATTGGGAGGTATGGGACCGGCCACGGCTAGGGCATGGCCGACCGGTTAGTAGGTTAGGTCCTGTGACACTCTTCCCTATTTTAAATTATTATTTTCATTATTTGAGGAAATATGGAGAAACTAGGAGTTTTGCTCGAACGAGGAAGTTTTCTCAAACAAGGAGTTTTCATGAGATTAGGAAAAATAATAAAATAAGGTGAACAAATAAAAGGGAGGCGTGGGACCGGCCTCGGCGGCATGGACGGTGGGCCTGGTCCTGTGCGTTCCTCCTTTATATTTTTTATTAATATTTTTCTTCCCCGTTTTGCATTGGTTTCCTCATTCGTCCATATTTTTGGATGCCCGTTTATGGGTTTGGGTGCTCGTTCGTGCATCATTGTTAAGTACACTCGCACCATATTCTCGGGGCTTATTCGGCGGTAACCCATATGCCCGAACAGTGAATATTTATTACTAATTCATGGAATTCGGCCTGGAATAAGCCATGAAACAGAGTAATAAAATAGATTGATTATCTATTACTAATTCATGGAATTCAGCCGGGAATAAGCCATGAAACGGAGTAATGAGATAGAGTAGATTATTTTTCTAGGAATGAATGTTGTGCTAGAATTTAATCTGTGAATTACTCTATACTAGCATGCAATATGTCTAGGAGCATTACGATTATTCACGAATCATAAAATATGAGTTTCACATACATTTCTGAAGTCGTGTCAGAAACATGCAATATCATTATTTTACGATTTTAGCCTTCGTTGAAAATCCACCATCAACACCATTCAACCAAAATGAATGGGTGTCAATCAAAAAATGGAAGACTGCTCTTCATAGTTTTGTTGATGTCGAGAAACTAAAAAGTTCAAAGGTGGTGGATTATTCTGTTCAGCATTGATGACTTTTTAAAGCTCAACATTAAATCAACCAATGTGGAAATATATGATGAACTTGATTGAGTATTTGTGTTATGGTTACTCGACTAGTTATTCTTTTCTAACTCAACTAGTGTTGCAAAGATTGGGTGGCTTGAAGTGTTACATGATTCGCATGTGACACCATATTATGATCAGGGGTCTGTCATTTTAGCAGAAATATACCTAGTACTTGATACAACAAGTATAAAAAAGACAAGTTTCAATGGATTTTGGGGCATCATAGAGGTAAATATAGAAATTCAAATGTCTCAATTATATAATTTTATTTTTAAAAACATGGTAATATACTAATTATGAATTTATTTTTAGTATTGGCGGTATACCTACATCCGGGTTTGCCAACCAAAACATGTTGACAACCAAAGAAAAGATTCACTTATAGACAAGTACTTCAAGGATAACTGGGTTAAAAAGCAATGTGATGATGAAGCTATGTTCGTTTTTAACATTAGGTGTCAACAAATGACAAGAATATCCGAGAATGTTGTTGTTCGTCCTTATTAAGTGTTAGAACAATGCTCAGTTGAACCCACAAGTTTTGTTATCTCAAGCTTGTTGTCAATATTAGATGATCAAAACTATATCTTTATTTTTAGTCTACTAAGTCAAGTCTCGGACTATGTTAGAATTTTGTAGTTGAGTATCAGACATCACCCTCGAAAACTGAAGATCGATGAAGACATTTGAAGAAATTTTGTATCAGGTATGTGAAGACTGAACCATTCTATCTATTGAGACTATGTCGTATGACTTCTAGTAGATTTACAAAGAAAAAATTTCGAGTCAAGGTTGTCTTGTTAAATTTTTTGAAATATGATTCTAACATAGATGTTCAAAGGTCCTTAATAATATTAGTTCGAAACAATTTATTGTTTGAGAATAAATTTTGTGGATCAATTGAAAATGGCACATACGATTGATTTTATCAATTTGGAATGTTTCAAACATCATAAGAGAGAAATTCATGAACTTTTGATATTTATGCCCAGGGTAGGTTGGCAAACCACTTTGCAAACCATAAATATCTGAGTTTTAGAAATACAAAGAAGGTTGGCGAACTGGTTGGCAAACCACAAGTTCAGTTGGGATTAGTTCACGAACCCGGTTGGAAAACCATGGTGAACTGATTTTTGTAGTGTTGGTATAAAAGGCTTAAGGTTGGCGAACCCGGTTGGCGAACTGTGTCTATCTGAGTACATAAACCAAATACGGTTGGCGAACTATGTCCATCTGAGTTCTCAAGCCAAGTGAGGGTTGGCGAACCAGGTTCACGAACCGTAGCTCCCGGACTCGTGAACTAATCTAACGGTTCACGAACCGTCTCACTAACTGTCCCAGTAAAATCTAGCAGATGCTCAAAAACTTATTTTTTTAAATATTTTTAGCATTGATATGACTCTCTTAAACACTTCTAAGACTTCATTGATCACTTAAACACTTATGTATATGCATCATGATTAAACGCTTAGGTGTTTTAATGAACATCATATTGTTTATTGTTCACATGGCATATTTGTCAAACCAAACAAGTCATCATACACGGTTCCAGAATCAGACCATTATGTATATTATTCTTTTGTATTTTCAAGATCTAAAGTGTTTGCTTGATGCCCAAGTTATCTTAGCTTGAATTCTAAGCAACCCTCGGTCTTGAAAATCTATAAATGAAAATGCTTTTTTAACTGGGAAATTCAATCCCTTACACTTTGTGTCCTGGTTGATAGCTAGATTTGTCCTCTATGAACCTAGGTTTCCTATGAGAGACATAATTAGGTTGACAACTAAAAGACTTCGCTTTGGGGATTCGAAAATCCAGGTACGACTATCTTTTACCTTGATAGTTTGTGTATCCTGATCTTTCTTTTATGTTGTCGAGGTTTTCATAATCTCTTGCAGGAAAGATAGTTATAAGTCGCAAAGTTCTCTTCGTCTCAGACTTTGTGATTCCTCAAGATAGATATCTGAAAAGTTGATCTTTAGTGAGCTTTTGAAGATTGTTATTTAAAGGTGGTTAAGAATCTAGGCTGCTATTTGGAAGTCGTGAGTTACGGATTTGTGAGGTTTGCTAGCTTGTATATTGCAAACACATTTCCATACCTTGATCTCTCAATCTAAATGGAAATCAAATAGGTTTATTTGTTAGAGTCTGATTCGTATCAAAAGTCTTCACTACGGCTGAAGAAAATCTTAGGCTGTAAAGGATGTCGGCTAAGGGAATCAAGTGCGTAGATCCTTGCGAGGTTGTAGAAACATAAGGAGTGTGGTTGTAACTGAGTCTCTTGGAGGGTTTTTTCCAGTCTCATCTACATTCTAGTCTAAAGTCTGATAGTAGGCTAGTGTCTGTAGTTGGTAAATACAACTTGGTGTTCAAATCTGGACGAGGTCCCGGGGTTTTTCTGCAGTTGCGGTTTCCTCGTTAACAAAACTTATGGTGTCTTTTGTTTTTCCTTTTCCGCGTTATATTGTTTATCTTTATAATGATTTACGCAAGTTATACGTATTCAATCTTAGTAGATATGTTCATCTAATTGAAATCGATTACGAGACTAGTTTCTTGTAGAATTCGTATCTTGAAAGATAGATAACAAGTTTAATTACTTGGCAGAATTTCGATTGGATTATTTGGATATGACTAGATTGATTTTTGAGATCATCCAAGTACTCTTCTTAATAATCAGGTTCACGGGCTTATTGTCTTGTACATACTGATTGAGAAGAGGTAGAGATATCAAATCTATATGCATATTGTCAAGGATCATTAAGTTGGTCTACTTGCAATTGTATTAGGTACTTTTGTTCGTACACGTTGCCGAACGAAAAAGTTGGGGTATATTTGGTACCCTTACGTTTTCACTAAGATTTCGAAGTGTTTGCATAACCTAAATCTCATCAAGTTTTTTATTATTCACTATGTAGAGTTATTATATTCAGTTCACCATCGAGGAAAGGTTTTTGGTATTTTGGGGAAACGCTTTTTTACCGGTTATATAACGTTTTTGCTGAAGCCATAAACCCCACCCTTGTGGTACTGTCACTAAAACAGATTTTATAAGGGAGCGACAAGCATCTTGGGTAAGATTTGAACAAAATGTTAGGCCATCTAGTACTGATTGAGCAGAATGTTAGGGCATGTAGTAATGAAAATCAGTATATAAAATGCTACAACAAAATTGTACAGCCGGTGATTGGTGTTGAGAATATGCACATCTATTGGTTTTATTAGACAACATTAGCGCGTCTAGGTGGTGACACACCAATCATTTCTAGCTATGGAACGTACTTATCCTTATTACAGCCTAGATGCAAGTGTAGGTGAATTGAGGACTCAATGTAACAATTACTGGTGGGTAACTCAATAAATGAGAGCCCTGCACATACATGAAATTAACAGATAGAGGGTAAAAAGCATGATATTTACATTGGGATCATCAACTTCGAATACTCATGTTGGTGCAACTTCGGGTGGTGGTAGTCACAATGAATCATGACATGAAAATGTAAATTAAACACAAGAGCCTAAAATAGATACACTACACCGTGTACTTCGACTCGAGATGAGACCATTGGGAGCAGGGGTTAAGCTCTGGAACCCCAATGAGGCTTATCATCCTGGGCCGGCACATCATTCCACTTAAACTTTACCACTTTCCTTCTTTTATTTTCAACATTCTTTTGATAATTTTCAGCTTTATGCACGAGGAGATATGGCTACTTTCTCATATTTGTTAGTTGGTGGGCATATTCAGGGTCTTAACCCCTGGAACCAGAATGATGAACAACAATATTCTAATATTTTTAGTTTAATTCCTATCATGAATGTATTTCTAGTTTAATTTTGTAATATGAATGTACTTTTAGTATTAATTAATAAAATTACTATTTTAGTTTGAAATCAAAGTAAGCATTACACTAAATTTAGGATTAACTATCAAAGTTAAATAAAAAAGGGAATGGTAAGAGAAAGCTTTATTTTTTCATCTTTGTTGTTTTTCAAGAGATTTTGTTACAAACTCATCAGTTTCATGTAACGATCTACGTTACAAATTAGCACAAAGGAAACCCTTGAAGAGAAGATAAGGGTTTGAGAAAAAGAAGATAAGAGAGAATAGTTTTACCTTTTCATAAGAATGAGTGACAATCTTATACACTCATTCTCAAAACAGTGAGCAACGCACGTGAGAATCACCCTAATACAAATTAACGACTAATGAAAGAATTACAAAAGTAATTAAGTATTGGTTGCCTTTAAGAACTAGAATGCCCTTTACGGTTCATGACAAATCCCTCTCCTTCACCAGATTCTTTTCCAAAAGAATCAATTAAGGGAAATAAAGTGCCACGCTTTATTTATCTTCCCACGTAGTCTGTTTGTTAGAAAATCCTTCCATTGTACCAGGACTTGAGCCACACTCTGCTTGTCCGTCTTGATCAGCCTGGTCACTAGCACTTGTAAAATATTTACCTTCACTTCACCCTTTTTGGAAACAGTTGGTAACTTGGTTTGTGGCAATAATCATGTTCCAATATTATTATATTATACGCATATGGGAAGATTGGACATATGCATATTATACCTGATTGTAGGTCTTAATAGTGATTTTTGAACCATGATTTGTGAATGCAGTTACGAGAATGTGATTCTATTAATACTGGGTTATTCTAATGTTTCTTCATAAGAAATTCTGGTTTCATGATGTGATTGGGCGCACTATGAGATTTCTATGCAGGGGAGGGTTATGTGTAGGCTTCTGTAGGACTTAGTCTTTTGAATCTTGTCTAAGTTTTTTAGTTATTTGCTTATTTTAAAGAAGTAGTTCTGATGTGTCAGTCCTCTTGTTATCTATTTAATGCTTAGCCTTGTTCTACTGAAATGCAATGAATATTTGATAAAAAAAAACCTTTTTCTTCCTGAAACCAAGTTGGTATTAGAGAAACCTAAAAAATCATAGCAAAAAACAATGAAATATGTTTTTCAAACCACATCCTCAGAGTAAACCTCAGACATCGCTTCGACATTGTAGTAGGGTAAAAACTGATTCTGCTGAAAATGGTAAATTGGGTGTACCACTAAGAAACGAATCTAAACCCTACACAAATGTACTGCACATGAGTACTTTAGATTCGAGAGATCAATCTGTACAATCCCGGCCTAAACCAAGAAATGGTCGTTCCAGTGTTAATTCAGTCACAAAATGAAGGAGAAGGGTTGATCTTAGGGAGGGAAGCGGAGAAGGTGTTGAGATCAGAGTGATAGTCTCTGTAAGGTGTGGTTGTTTATGACTTGTATCAGAATGTAGAACCTGCTTGCAGGATGTAAGCTATAGGTTTCGGATGATTTCTGAGTACTTGTGTTGATAACCAAAAACTGTTCTTGGTTGAAATAGATTGAAAACCTATTTATACAAGTCATGGTTAAACGCACTGATCTCGTAGGAAGTGGAGGTAGTTAAGTAGTGGAGAAGTGGGGATCATGTAAAAGTGGTGAAAACCATGTCCCTGTAATGAAGGGAAGACCGCTCAGCTTTACACCCACTACTCCTTTACTGCTATCAACCGTCCGCCTTTCCTGATACTTTCTCATAATGGGCATGTTGCACGCCGCACGCTGTCCGCCAGGCCAATACCCTGATGAACATCCCCATGTTTGTAACATGTTTGATGTCTCAAGTATTTTAGTGGAAAATATGTAGCAAGTTGCTGAGTGGGACTTGTTTTCAAGACCTAATTATTTCGACCAATCACGAGCAAGCTAGGCGACGGGTAATCAAATGTGACAAGTCAAGTCATGAGACTTGCCGCAGAAAATAGCATGTAATGCTTTTAAGTTAAATAATTAAGTTATTTTTGAAATCGATATTCATGAAATATCGCCTGTATTCGATGCATGTAAAGCATCACTTTTAAGCAAGCAGCTCAAAATAATCGATGCTCATGAAGCATCGTTGTATAGAGCCTGTCCTTGTTGGTCGCGGAACTTAATATCTTAAAAAGAGCGTGGTCGTCCATCTTTGAGCAGCTGCCAGGAGCTATCCATGTACATTAAAGATGATGTGGTCGGTCCGTATAGGAGAATGATGGCTGGTAGCCATTTTGACATCCTATTGGTTGGCCCAAATTAAATATAAACCGGTTAAATTGGCTAGCCAAGTTGGATGGCTGAGATGATTTGCGGCAGTTATGGATTGCCGTTAATTTATTTAAGACTCTTATGAGTAGGGTGGCCAACCAACTTTGGGTGGCCGCCAGGAGTCGTATTAGTAGGCCGAGGACAGGCCGATCAGTCCTCATGGAAGAGGGGCTTCCGGCGATCACGACGACATCTCATTGGTTCCTTGAAATCAGATCTAGGCCGGTCGATTCGGCGGGAAAAGTTGGATGGTCGAGATTGCTTTGCGGCAGTTATGTACTGTCGTTGGTCCAATTCGAGGCTTTTAAATCCGTATGGCCAGCACTATTTGGGCGATCGGTTTGCAACATTGCTGGCAGGTTTGAAGCAATGCGATTGGTCGGAGCCACCGTTGGGCCGCCGGTGAGCATGGTCGCGCCTTGCTGGTCACTTAAAATCACATCTAGGCCGGTCAATTCGGCTAGCGAAGTCGGACGACCATGATTGATTTTAGACTGCCATAGGCGGTCTTAATTCGATTAGACTCTTTTCTATTCGCGCGTCTAGCCTGCTTTGGCTAGCGATCCCGGGCGCTGCATACATGCTAGGGAAGTTTCGATTGGTTGGAATAGACATGGGCCCGTCGCTGAATATCATGGAGATCGTTTAGTCACGTCAGGAGGCCGCTGAGCTTGATAAATCGGCCGGCCAAGTCGTGTGGCCGTGATCGTTTTAAGACTGACATGGACAGTCTAGATTCAATTCCCTAAGGAATTAAGTGTGTGGACCAGCCAACTTCAACCTTTAATTAAAAGTGTAGGTTGAGCATTTAGAGCGATTTGATTAGTCGGTAGGAAAAAGGGGCCGGCAGGCAGCAATATTGGCATGGCCGGCCGATGGTACGGCGACGCAAGCTAGGGCGAACCGGCCGTTAAAGTTGCTCGTCCACGCCCCTTTTGCTGCTATCTTTATTTACCGCAATTCCTTTTTATTCCTTGTTTTTCAACTTTTGGTAAGATTTTGCTCCTACTAGTCCATGGTGGATCAATTTCCTAGCTTGCCTAGGTTTAGTCTCGACCAATAAGGATCTAGATATTGTGCAGGCCGCAAAAACCTAATTTTTGTAAATTGGTAAAATTAGGTTAAAAAATTGAATTTTGCGAGCTGACATAAAATTAATCAAATGTTGTGAATTTTGTGTGTTGACACAAAATCACTAATTTTATTCTCAGAGAGCAGCGCAGTTAGCGTACCTCCGATTTAGTACTTTCATGAAAATCTTAATCCTGACACTTCGGGAAATTCATGCTGCTCAGCCGTGAGCGAACATTAATTGTCATGTCATGTCAATATCAAGAGTTCAGCTGGGGAACATAGCATATAATAGATACTCAGCAGGCTCCGGCATTAGTGAATAATGCAGCTAGGAGCTTATTATGTAGTAGGCCCCGGCATTAGTGAATAATGCAGCTAGGAGCTTAAATACTCATTAGGCTCTATACTAGTGAACAATTCATCTAGGAGATTGAGTTTCAATATAATATGAAGAGAGACATATGCACTCATTAGATTTTGATATATTCTTCAAATTCCTTGCGGATTATAGACATATCAAGATCTACTACTTCTGATGTCGGGTCAGGTAGACAGACTTCTACAGTTTTCTCCGTATACTAAAAACCACCATCAACATTAAGTCTCCTGCTTAGCACGTAATAGTGACATTGTTGCGGGGTAAGCACTAGATGGTGACAGACGAAAAATAAAGTTAATAAGATGAAGTAGATAGATGTTACCAGAGAGATATCAGTTGGTTTGAACTTCCTTGGCAGTCGTACTGGTGAAGCAGCTTTCAATCAGGGGCTACTAAAAAATTACCGCTCTTGCTCATCCAATATCAATGGTAGGAAAAAGAAAGCGAGCATGACCGGTCAAGGCCTTGGAGCTCAACCTGGTTCTCCTAATCCCGTTCGTGTGAACGGGAGGAAGAAACCCTTTCTGGATTTAGAAATTCGTCGGGTATAAAGGGATCTTCTGCTCTTTCCTGTTTTGCACGAACATCATGACCAACCCCATATTCGTGTACGCCAACCAGCAGCAAGGTAAGTTTATCTCGTTTTCGTATTTTAGATGTGAGTGTAATATCCATGAGTAGTTGATCAAACTTGAACATTTATCTCGATGTGAATAACTTTCTTTGTTAATAGCGGTAGAGCGAGTATCAACGGCAATAAAGCAATCTCCAATGGTTATGATCTGCATCAATGCGAGCAAGGAGAACTCAAGGTAGGTGCTCTTTTCTCTTTTGCACATGTATCCACCCAACAGTAACTAGGAGCGTAAATTTTTTTTTAGTTGGATAAGATGTCACCTGGAGATATTTCCGTTGCTAAGCCAAGAGGCATTAATGATTCCAAAGACATGCCAAATATGGATGATGACTTGTTCGAAGTGTCCTATACGACTGTTAGGACTCATCTTAATCACGTGACGATTCTTCTTCCTGGACCAGAGGGTGTAGAAGTTATACCATCGATCTTCTCCGGAATGTGTAATAAGGTTCTGTCTCCAGAAGAATGAGTATCCAACCTCTCCAGTAGATTTC
The DNA here is from genome assembly GCA_023531105.1 of Papaver atlanticum. NCBI lineage: Eukaryota > Viridiplantae > Streptophyta > Magnoliopsida > Ranunculales > Papaveraceae > Papaver > Papaver atlanticum. Next base: position 3,946,103 of record JAJJMB010014053.1, read on the forward strand.
AAAATTTTCCAAAATCCATTGTGCTCCTGGGATGGATGGATGAGATGTATGTTCGGCAATGATCATGTTAGGGATAATCTTAGAGAGTGTAGCTGCATTGTTGATCCTTACGATTGCAAGAGGCCTTGACTTTAAGTTGTTTTGTGGGCGTCTGAGTGGTATCCTCTAGACAAAGTGAAGGCAGTCCCTAAGAGAAATAGGTTCTGTCAGAGAGGATTGCAGGTGGCACTTGAGAAGCTACAGTGATCTTCAATTTTTCGGATGTACGTATATGTACATGTTTTGCTCTGTTTGATTGGCTGAATTATCTGGATAACTTTGAAATAATCTTGCTCAACTTCTTTCGTAGTTTTAGTGCTTTGAGAAGATAAACGCCTTTGGTGGACTTGCGCTAGCTGCCGGGATGACGTTCAAGACACCTCCAGAAGAAAAGGAGAACTCTGGGGATACCAGTCCCAGGTAGAATTCACTAAAACACCGTTTCCATAAAGAATTGAATGGAGTTCTCTTTGATTTTGACCGAGTCGCTTCCATATGACGACGATGGAAAACGAACAGATTCATGATCCAATGGCAAAGAAGGCAACACTCTCCATTATTTGGGATGATGTTGCAGGAAGGACCGAGAGATAATCCAGGAATGGAGGCGACCGACGATGTTGAGTATGTGACTGCGCCCTCGACCCTCAATTTGATGCTCCTCTTATAGATCTTGTGTTAATTGGAAGGTTCAGCGTGTCATCCAAGTACACCGAATTATACACCTGGAAGAAGTATGGACACATTGCCACGACCAAATGTGTTGTATGATCAGGCATGTTGCTTCTAAATGAGTGATCGAAAATCGATAGTATCATCAAGACATGTGTGTAGACTTCAGGTTTAATGTTTCCTGGTTATGTGAAGGGATTTCCAAAATCTAAAATTCGCAAACTGAAATGGATAGGCATCCTTTCATGAATATCAATAGTCATAAAGAATCAGAAATTGAGAAGCTGTCTCAGGAGTTGAAGTTGAAGCAGGATGCTCTTCGGGGTATGAAAAGTGTTTTCTCTAAAAAAGATGAACTGTTGCCGAATGATTTCCCTTGAATGCCTTTATTTCCTTCCCAGGACTTTTCCCTTTAGGTGTTTTGGAAAGATGGGACGTTCCTTTGTGGTTTGATTTGGTTTTGAACAGGTAGGCGGCTGCTCTTGAAAGAATAAAGGTTTTTGTTTTGTGAAAGAAATGTTGTTTCACTTGGTTAATAGACTCAAATCCTAACTATGAATGCAAATTAGTGCAAACATTTTGGAGGAATTGTAAACATTTGTATGAAAACAAGGGAAATACTAGGGAAATGCCAATATAGCGTTTTAGGCACTGACGGGAGCTATCTAGCGTGTATTGCTACTCCTTCCAGCTTGTCGGTACCAAGGAGCTTGCAATAGTCACCTTGTATGATTTCAGAAACTAGGTAAGGCTCCTGCTACTTGACCTCCAGACTTCTTATCCTTGATCGAGACTTCTTCTAAACATTTGATAAAATATTGACAGGGACCAGCTTCCTCTTCACATCGCCTAGTCGCAGTAGGGTTGATGATCGGATCAAGTCCCCAGTTCTTGATGAGATGAGGATTAGCCGGCTGTAAAATAGGTTGTTCGATAAGACTTACTTGTGCATGGAGCCTCTGGATGTACGATCTTGTATTTTCAAGAGTGATGCATCCGTAGGCGCTTCTGGACTTCCCTTCGTAGTCCTGACTATGTTTGGACAGTGAGTAGCTGCTCGCTTTAGAATCCCTGCGGCCTTCAAAGTATGGATAGTGACAACATTGAGATCAGTGCCTGCATCAATTAGCGTCTTTCCCAACTCGACATCTCTAAGATAATCAGTGGTTAAGAGTCTCCAGCCGCATATTCCAATCATGTCTTACAGAAGAGATTTAGGCTTGGAGGCAGCTTCATCGATCGAAGGTAGTCGCTTGCCCGATACAACACAATTTAGAGCAGCAAAGATATCTTGACGTTGTTCCTTGGAGAAATAGAGAATTTCACACACATTCTCTATGGTTGATTGTATAGTTTTGTAGACGGAGTCCCCAGAAAGCATGCAACAGCTTCTAATATGAAGATGTTCTGTGTATACTTCTTCAGTGCCCAGTTGAAGTTCCCATGAGTCAATCTTCTCCTGGAAGATGCGCTTCAATCTGTTGCAGTCACTTGTAGGGTGGTTGATGAACCTATGGAGGTGGCAGTACTTGGGATCTTCCATTTCTTGTTTGGTTGGAGGACGTCTAACACGAGGTAGCTTGATGACGCCATCTTGTATCTAGACCTCCAAGAGTTCAATTACCTCTTCCACTAGAAAGGGAAAATCTGGGAATGATGAAGTCTCATTTGACCTGTGTGAAATGGGAGTCAGACGCTTAGATTGTTGATAGTTGTTCCCCGATGCTTTCTCTTTCCACCCTCACTAGCGATTGATTGGAGGTTAGATCTTTTATTGGAAGAACGCCTACTTTCCTGAACATCTTTACGAGCTTCTTCATTATTTTCATCGTAAGGACTCTAATGAGGACGTGATAAATTCCACGAGTCTTCTTTCTGAGTTTGAGGAAACATCTCTTGATCTTCATGAGAAGACAAGTTACGTTGGTGGTTACCTTTCCGTTCATGAGCATAAACTTCATCTTCCTCACCAGGAATATGAATCTTGGAAGAAGGACTACTACCATCAGTATTGATCCAAAATGAATTGTTGATAGTTTTTCCTCCAGAATGAATACGTGTTGGCTCCTTTGATAGTTGATCCGTGAGGACTTTCAAAAGTGTAAATACTTCATCCTGCATCTTGACAATAATAGCTTGATTCCTGATAATATCATTCAGGATTTTCATCAAATCGTGAATAGTTATTAAATATTGAGACTCCATAACCTCGACAAGGGTTTTGAATGAAAGAACAGATTCAGGAATAACATGTGAAGTATTGTCGGTGCTAGGAGAAGTAAAATTGGGATTGAGGGTTTCTGAACCATTCCTAAGATCAACCATCTTGAGAAATTTAGGAAGTCGAAAATGAAATTGGGAAAATGATTTGTGCAACCGAGAGATTAATCTCCCACTATGGTCGCCAATTTGTAGTAGGGTAAAAACTGATTCTGCTGAAAATGGCAAATTGGGTGTGCCGCCGAGAAACGAATCTAAACCCTAAACAAATGTACTGCACAGGAGTACTTTAGATTCGAGAGATCAATCTGTACAATCCTGGCCTAAACCAAGAAATGGCCGTTCCAGTCTTGCTTCGGTCACAAAATGAAGGAGAAAGGTTGATCTTAGGGTGGGAAGCAAAGAAGGTGTTGAGATCAGAGTGATAGTCTCTGTAAGGTGTGGTTGTTTATGACTTGTATCAGAATGTAGAACCTGCTTGCAGGATGTAAGCTATAGGTTTCGGATGATTTGTGAGTACTTGTGTTGATAACCAAAAACTGTTCTTGGTTGAAATAGATTGAAAACCTATTTATACAAGTCATGGTTAAACGCACTGATCTCGTAGGAAGTGGAGGTAGTTAAGTAGTGGAGAAGTGGGGATCATGTAAAAGTGGTGAAAACCATGTCCCTATAATGAAGGGAAGACCGCTCAGCTTTACACCCACTACTCCTTTACTGCTATCAACCGTCCGCCTTTCCTGATACTTTCTCATAATGGGCATGTTGCACGCCGCACGCTGTAAACCGCCAGGCCAATACCCTGATGAACATCCCCATGTTTGTAACATGTTTGATGTCTCAAGTATTTTAGTGGAAAATATGTAGCAAGTTGCTGAGTGGGTCTTGTTTTCAAGACCTAATTATTTCGACCAATCACGCGCAAGCTAGGCGACGGGTAGTCAAATGTGACAAGTCAAGTCATGAGACTTGCCGCAGAAAATAGCATGTAATGCTTTTAAGTTAAATAATTATGTTATTTTTGAAATCGATATTCATGAAATATCGCCTGTATTCGATGCATGTAAAACATCACTTTTAAGCAAGCAGCTCAAAATAATCGATGCTCATGAAGCATCCTTGTATAGAGCCTGTCCTTGTTGGTCGCGAAACTTAATGTCTTAAAAGGAGCGCGGCCGACCATCTTTGAGCGCTGCCAGGAGCTATCCATGTACATTAAAGATGAGCTATCCGTATAGGAGAATGATGGTTGGTAGGCATTTTGACATCCTATTGGTTGGGCCAAATTAAATCTAAACCGGTTAAATTGGCTAGCCAAGTTGGATGGCTGAGATAATTTGCGGCAGTTATGGATTGCCGTTAATTTATTTAAGACTCTTATGAGTAGCATGACCAACCAACTTTGGGTGGCCGCCAGGAGTCGTATGGGTAGGCTGAGGACAAGCCAATCGGTTCTAATGGAAGAGGGGCTGCCGGCGATCACGACGACATCTCATTGGTTCCTTGAAATCAGATCTAGGCCGGTCGATTCGGCGGGAAAAGTTGGATGGTCGAGATTGCTTTGCGGCAGTTATGTACTGTCGTTGGTCCAATTCGAGGCTTTTAAATCCGTATGGCCAGCACTATTTGGGCGATCGGTTTGCAACATTGCTGGCAGGTTTGAAGCAATGCGATTGGTCGGAGCCACCGTTGGGCCGCCGGTGAGCATGGCCGCGCCTTGCTGGTCGCTTAAAATCAGATCAAGGCCGGTCGATTCGGCTAGCGAAGTCGGACGACCATGATTGATTTGAGACTGTCATATGCGGTCTTAAATCGATTAGACTCTTTTCTATTCGCGCGTCAAGCCTGCTTTGGCTAGCGATCCCGGGCGCTGCATACATGGTAGGGGAATTTCGATTGGTTGGAATTGACGTGGGCCCGTCGGTGAATACCATGGAGCTCGTTTAGTCACGTCAAGATGCCGCTAAGCTTGATTAATCGGCCGGCTAAGTCATGCGGTCATGATCGTTTTAATACTGACATGGACAGTCTAGATTCAATTCCCTAAGGAATTAAGTGTGTTGACCAGCCAACTTCCACCTTTAATTAAATGTGTAGGCTGCACATTTAGAGCGATTTGATTGATCGGTAGGAAAGAGGGGTTCGGCAGGCAACAATATGGGCATGGCCGGCCGATGGTACGGCGGAGCAAGCTAGGGCGAACCGGCCGGTGAAGTGGCGCGGCCGCGCCCCTTTTGCTACTTCCTTTATTTGCCGCAATTCCTTTTTATTTCTTGTTTTCAACTTTAGGTAGGAGTTTGCTCCTACTAGTCCATGGTGGATCAATTTCCTAGCTTGTCTAGGTTTAGTCTCGACCAATAGGGATCCAGATATTGCGCAGACCGCAAAAACCTAATTTGTAAAATTAGGTTAAAAAATAGAATTTTGCGAGCTGACACAAAATTAATCAAATTTGGTGAATTTTGTGTGTTGACACAAAATCACTAATTTTATTCTCAGAGAGCAGCGCAGTTTGCATACCTCCGATTGAGTACTTTCATGCAGATCTTAATCCTGACACTTCGGGAAATTCATGCTGCTCAGCCATGAGCGAACATTAATTGTCATGTCATGTCAATATCAAGAGTTCAGCTGGGGAACATAGCATATAATAGATACTCAGCAGGCTCCGGCATTAGTGAATAATGCAGCTAGGAGCTTATTATGTAGCAGGCCCCGGCATTAGTGAATAATGCAGCTAGGAGCTTAAATACTCATTAGGCTCTATACTAGTGAACAATTCATCTAGGAGATTGAGTTTCAATATAATATGAAGAGAGACATAGGCATTCATCAGATTTTGATATATTATTCAAATTCCTTGTGGAACATAGACATATCAAGGTCCACTACTTCTGATGCCGGGTCAGGTAGACAGACTTTTACAGTTTTTTCCCTAAACTAAAAACCACCATCAACAAACATCAACTGGAAATGTTGGCAATGTTGTTGGTTATTATTCTTTTTATGTTACAATTCATTTTTTGAATGGTAACAACTATTTAGAATGGGCACAATCAATCAAACTAGTCATTGATGGACGTGGGAAGCTTGGATATCTTACTGGTGAAGAGAAAAAACCAGCTGAGACTGATCCTAAATTTAAAACCGTAGATTTGAGAATTTAATGGTTAGTTCATGGCTTCTTCAGTCCATGGAGAGTTCTATATCTAAATCGCATATGTTTATGGGTAGTGCTAAAGAGATTTGGGACTCTGTTCGTGCAACGTACTCGGATTTAAAGAACTCATCAGAAATATTTGAGTTGAAATCCAAACTATGACATTCCAAGCAAGGTGACAAAGACATTACTGTGTACTAAAATGAGATGGTTCCCTGGTGGAAGGAATTAGACCAGTGTTATGATGACCAATGGGAGAACACGAATGATGTTTCTCTATTTATGAAGCAAGAAAATATTGATCGCGTATGTTTATTTTTTGGCTGGAGCCCACCCAAGTTTAGATGAAGTAAAGGAAGGATATTGGGGAGGAAACCGCTGCCAGATTTAAGGAAGTTTTTTCATATCTAAGGCAAGAGGAGAATCGAAAGCGAGTTATGCTACACCCTCAATTTGAAATCTTAGCATTGATATCCCATGGATCTGATGTAGATATAGATAAGGCAAAAAAACCATGGAGTGATCACTGCAAAAATCTATGGCATAGATAGAGAGCAGAAACTGAACCCACACTTGAAACCACAAAAATCCCAAGCGAAACTGTTCTTCCAGATCTATGCAAACAACCATGTCATACACTTAAGAGCAGCAGGTCAGTTATAAAGAATCTCTATTCGCAAAGGAGCAAGTCTACCATTTCTTACATCTTCTTCAATCTCAAAAAGTCTCTGTTACTCCTTCATGCTCTTTAGATCATCAAGGTACATACTTTGTCCTATTTCTTTCCATGTCACCTTTTCAACTGTTTGGTCATCGACTCCGAAGCAACCAATCATATGACCAATTGTTCATAATTATTTCATTCCTATCGACCATGAGATGGTATTAAAAAAAATCAGGGTTGCAGATGATTCTTTTTCGGCCATTGCTGAGATAGGTTCTATTCGGGTTTCCCCATGTTTAATCCTAGATAATGTTCTCCATATTCCTAAACTCTCTTGTAACTTGCTTTCCATTAGTAAGTTAACCAGTATTCTTCATTATCGAGTCATTGTTTATTGTTCTCATTGTGAATTTCAGGAGATGGTCTAGGGGAATATGATTGGCAATGCTAAGGTGGTTGATGGACTCTATCGATTTGTGGATGGTTCTAAGCTTTTATACCATGCTATTAATTCATGTTTTGAGTCAATATTTGTCTCTTCAGATCATGAAATAATGTTATGGCACTTTCGTTTAGGTCATCCTAGTTTTCATTATCTCAAACGTATGTTTCCAAGCTTATTTATTAATAGAGATCCAACTATTTTCAGTGTGGAATATGTACTTTGACTAAACACCATCACTGATTTTATCCTATCCAGCCATATAAACCAACACCTCCATTAACTCTGATTCATAGTGATGTTTGGGGACCTTCTCGAATCCAAACACTTTCAGGAAAGAGTTGGTTTGTTACATTCATGGATGATCATACTCGGATATGTTGGGTGTTTCTGATGAAAGAAAAATCATTAGTAGCAACGATATTTAAGAATTTTTACACCATGATTTACACCCAATTTAGTACCAGCATTAAAATCTTTTGAAGTGATAATGAGCGAGAATTCTTCAATATGTTAGGTAATTTTTTCCTAAAAAAATGTATTGTTCACCAAAGCTCATGTAACGATACTCCAAAACAAAATGGTATCGCTAAGCGAAAGAATAAACACCTCTTAAAAGTTTCTCGAGCAATTAGGTTCCCAACCCATGTTCCAAAATTTTTTTTTGGGGATTCAATACTTACAACCATCTATTTAATCAATCGTATGCCTTCAAAAATCCTAAATTTCCAAACACCCTTCCAAGTCTTCAACCACCATTTTCCAGATAATGGATTGTCTATTTCTTTACCAATTAAAGTCTTTGGTTGTACCGTTTTTTATTGGCAAAACAAGCTACAAACTTGATCCAAAAGCCATCAAATATGTTTTCTTAGGTTATGCATCCACCCAAAATGGTTACAAATGTTATGATCCCGTCTCACGCAAAACATTTGTAACAATGGATGTCAAGTTTTTCGAAACTCGACCATATCTCAAATCTCATCTTCAAGGGGAGAATTCATCAGAAGATTCGCTTTTTGAGGAAGTTTTGGATTAACAAAATCTAGGTAATCTTAGTTCAGTTTTGAATCCAACTATACTAGAGTTCATTGAAGATTTTACTCTATCTTTGAGAAATTTGGATAAGCAAGAAAATAGGGGTGATATGGCGGGAAGTTTAAATATGGAGATATTTGATAATTCTGTTTTAGTTAGCAACCACCCACGAAATCAGGAAAAAAATCTTTCACATTCACCTTCCAGTCCACCTCCAGAAACCCATTCAAACGTATCTAATCCACATTCCGAAATTGTATTCAAGATTTAGATCAAGTAATTGATTTAAATAGAGATCAGAATATTCGATCGTCTGTTTCAAAATGTTTTTTGAGCTCTCCGAATAAACCCTCAACAAAAAAAGAAATGGAGCCTAAAAATCGTCTAATGAGGCAGGTACATTCAAGAATAAATCCTCATAAAGTGAAAAAAGGCTCCACGAATCTCCCACCTTTACATGAGTACTCACCTCAAGACGAGTTGAGTACTCAATATGATTTGAGTCTTCCTATTACCGCTCGAAAGGGTACTAGGTATTGTACAAATCATCATTTATATCCCATATATCAAAGTTTGTTTCCTTTAAAAATATGTCATCATCATTGTCTGCTTTTTCAACTCATGTGTTTTCTGCGAAGATTCAAAAAAAATATTCATGATGCACTAGAAATTCCAGAGTGGAGGGAGGCAATCTTTGAAGAGATGACTCCTCTTAAGAAGAATGGAACGTGGGAGAAGATTGATTTACCGGAAGTGAAATCTCTTGTTGGATGCAAATGGGTGTTTACAGTGAAATATAAGGCTGACGGAACCATAGAGAGGTATAAGGCCGACTTGTTGCAAAGGGTTTTACTCAAACATATCGTATAGACTACACTGAGACATTCGCTCCTGTGGCGAAACTAAACATTATTCGAGTCCTATTGTCAATTGCAGCCAACCTTGATTGGCCCCTAAATCAACTAGATATCAAGAATGCATTCTTGAATGGTAATTTAGAAGAAGAAGTTTTCATAACAGCACCACCAGGGTTTTTGGAGGAATTTGGTTCGAAGGTATGCAAACTGAAGAAAACTCTTTATGGCCTAAAACAGTCACCTCGGGCATGGTTCGAAAGATTTACTCAATCTGTTAAAAGGCAAGGATATACTCAAGTTCAAGCAGGACGCACTATGTTCCTACAACACTAAAAAAATTAAAAAGTGACGGTATTAATCATATATGTTGATGACATAATAGTTACTGGCGATGATGTAGATGAGATGGATCGGCTGAAGTTGGGACTGGCTAAGGAGTTCGAGATGAAGGACTTAGGATCCTTGAAATATTTTCTAGTTAAGGAGGTTGGAAGATCAAAAAAAGGTATTGTGGTTAGTCAACGCAAGTATGTGGGGGATATTCTTCTTGAGACTGGTTTGAGTGGTTGTAAACTAGTTGATACAACAATCAATGCTAATATCAAACTTGAAGTGCATGGAGAAGATAAGGCAGTTGATATAACCAGATACCAAAAGCTAGTTGGGAAATTAATCTATCTTTCCCATACTCGCCCGGACATCGCTTCCACTGTTAATTTGGTAAGCCAATTTATACATTCTCCACGAAGAGAACATTTGGATATTGTCTACAATATAATGAGGTATTTGAAGGGGTTAAAGAGGATTTGAAGCTCTTACCGATGTAGATTGGGTTGGTTCAATCGAAGATCGGAAGTTAATTTATGGTTATTGCATGTATGTTTGGGGAAATTTAGTCACTTAGGGAAGCAAGTACAGAACGTGGTAGCAAGAACCACTGTTGAAGCTAAATTCATAGCTATGGCCACTGGAATATGTGAGCTAATTTGGCTTAAGAGGATCATTTAAGAACTATCTGTACATATTTGTAAACCGATGAAGTTGTATTACGACAACAAGGAAGCTATAAGCATCGCACAAAATCCCGTGTAACATGATAGAACCAAGCACATAGAAATCGATAGGCGTTTCATGAAGGAGAAGCTTGAGGAAGGAACAATCTGTATGCCATTCATGCCCACTTCCCAACAAATTGCGGACATACTTACAAAGGGTTTATACAAACCTGTTTTTGAGTTGCTAGTAAGCAAGTTGGGCATGATTGATATCTATGCACCAACTTGAGGGGGAGTGTAGGATTCTGTAGGGCTTAATCTTTTGAATCTAGTCTAAGTTTGTTGGTTATTTGCTTAGTTTTAGGAAGTAGTTATGATGTGTCAGTCCTCTTGTTATCTATTTAATGCTTAACCTTGTTCTACTGAAATGCAGTGCATAAGTGATAAAATAACCTTTTTATTTTGAAGCCAAATTTATGTGTATGAGGATAATTTACCATCACTTTGAAAGATGTGGTAGTTTTGTTGCATCTTCCAATTATAGAGAATTTTCCAAAAAAGTTTACGGTGAAGGCGAATGAAAGGTGCGCAACTTTATTAGCTAAGATAAATGAATTCAATGGTGCATCGGGCAGACCGAATAATTGTTCAAATCAGTGAGTGAAGTATTGGTGGTCGAAAAAGAAGGATACGAATAGACCTGATGTGTGATATCATCTAATTATGGACTTAACCATAGTTATCTGCCTGACTTTTTAGTGAACCTCCGTATTTTTATTGGATTTTTCATATATCTACATATTCTAGCTACTTCTTATATTGACTATTTCAATATATTTAGCGTCAAGAAGGTTTTCTACGCATCTTATGATTCTTATTTAATTCACAACCTATAATTTTATTTTGTCAAACTAAATAAATGATCTCTGAATCAAATAAAACTTGATATCATATAAATTTCAAACTAAGCTTCATAAGATATTTGACGGAAATAAGAATCCATGTATTATATGCTTCAACCTTGCCATGAATTGATTTGGAACTTATTTCATTTGAGATATAACAACAATATAGTTGTAGGTTACGTTGCAATGATGAAGGCCATAGAGTGTATAAATTTACTTATTTCTTCATTTTTAGCTCTTACCTTCAGAGTTCTCTATACACTGAACTTCTATCAAGAATACGTTAACATATATTTCAATTTTCATTAATGAATCAGGACATGGTTCTTGTATGTTAACTTATAATGTATTTCAATTGAGAACTTAGTGAACTAAGTTCAATTTCAAACACAAGTACTCTACATTATTTGATGAGCAAAAAAAAATTTTGCCTAAAATAAGTTGCAAGGTTCATTTATAATGAATTTGTGTTACACTGTACCTGTGTACATATGAAATTTAGAATTCAGAATCCATATCTCCTCAAATCCCATCGAAAAACTTAGATACTTGTTTATTTATTTTCACATGTGATGTACACAACAGGGACACTAAATTTTCACTCCCGTAACCCAATGTTGTTTTTGGCCATGGAAGCAAATGTGGTAGTGAAGATGATAATAACGATTTTCAACATTGCCATTATTGATGGATCATCAAAATTGAAATGTAAGAGTTAATATGCAGAGAATCAGAAGAATATAAAGCTAAAATTAATATAACATAGTAATATGAACTCTAATCTTTGCGACTCAAGTGTTAATCTTAATCGTGTTTCTTATGTACACTACCTTTCTTGTCGCCAAATATATGAAAGCATTCAGTTGATATAAAAAGTAGGTGGAATAGGTAAGTATATGAAAATGGAAGCAGTCATATCAATGATATAAGAAGTAGTTGGAATAAGTAACTGTATAAAAAAATTGGGAAAATAATTGTGGCTAGGTTAGTATAGTTAAATGATGTCACATCTCTATTATCTGATGGTCATGAAGCTTCACATTCAATTTTGATCCCTCGTTGCGAGATCAAAACTTATTCCAACCTTAATTTAGATTTGATCAAGATTAATACAGATGGAGTAGCTAGAGGGATCATTGATCTGACTGCTTCTATTTTCATATACTTACCTATTCTACCTACCTTTTATATCGATCGGCTACTTTCATATATTTTCCGCCAAGAAAGACAATGTACATACCTCGTTCTAGGCAGGCGAGCCGGCGTAAAAACTTCTAGCTTTAATTTTATGAGATAAATCTTTACGAGATAGTCTCTAGCCCTACCCGGGACTTGTTCCTGGACAAAAGGGATTTTCGGATTTTGAAGTAGCTAGAGGAAACCCTGGAATTACAGGAAGGTTTTCATATGCAGGGATTCGACGGCAAAAACTGTGGTAGCAGTAGCGCAACCATTAGGCATCACCATCGCGCTAATAGATGAGACTTGGGCCTCGCTGGTTACATCCAGGACGACAATATAATATGATTAGGCAAAAGTGCAATTCGAAACGGACTCAAAATCTCTACTCTGATTCCTGAACTCTGATAATGAGCTTTCATAGTATATAGCAGGAATGATTATCGAAACCAAACATAAAATGCGCCAAATTTAAGAGTGTGCTATCCAGCGCAACTATAGGAAAAAAAAACCAGGCAGCAGATGATCCGCGAATCATACAAAGGATGACAATCACCTAATCATAATTTAGGATCACAATATCCCTTCCCTTCTTAATTAAATTGTATTAAGTGATTTTGTGAGAGTAACATACCTCGTCTAGTTATTTTTTAGTTGGTTAAATACCTCGTCTAGTTAATTTGTGAGAGTAACACTATCCCTTCCTTTCTTAATCAAATTGTATTAAGTGATTTTGTGAGAGTAACATACCTCGTCTAGTTATTTTTTAGTTGGTTAAAATTAAATACATTTCATGCATCATACAAAAAAACATGTCAAAATTTCCGAATAACTTTACAAAATGACTTCACCAAAAAGATATTAAATTTATTTTATACTACCTCATAATTTGCAGTTAAGTCTTTCACTTGACGCCTTTTCAAAGCAGAAAGTAGTAATGAAACAAAATTCAAGATGAAACAGAATGCGAGTATAAAACCATACTGATAGGGGAAGTGTTTAACCCCACAGTCGCTCATTATTGTCCATTTTTTGCTTTATTTTCTCATACGGAAAACTAGTAAGCTGGAGGGTTGAAAATATACACCAAATTACCTAAATGGGTTAAGAACCAGTAACCAAATTTCTATTCACAGCAGAGACATTACTAATCCGATGAAACAATCCAAGCTGGCTAACTATAAATAATCGATACAAAACGCGGTGCAAATTTACACGTCCAAACTGTACCTCATTTATGCTTTCTTAACCATATGGTCCATTATCCGCAAACAGATTTTGGTTATAATAATTACTTTGAGATATATCAAAGGCTTGTATCTTTCTCTTTATCACTACCGAAACGGTCAAACAAATCACTATCAAATAAGTTGTTCTTTACGTTTTTAGAACACACTGCCAAAGCTAGTTGTATGCATATTGAACTGATAAGAAGTCTAAAGAAATGACAACCAGCAAACTATCCATTAAACAAATGTGAATACTGTATCCTAGTTCCCTAAACACAGAGATTTAGGGAGCATTAAAAAACGGAGATTTAGTTGACAATTTCTTTGTCTCACCCTTTTAGTGACAGTATAACAGTATAACTGTCTATAATCTGTTTGTAATTTTGTCTGCCTGTAGTCTTTTGTTGTGTGCCTTTAGTCATTCTATGACTGTTCATGTTTAGAGTGACAGCCTGTATTTTGTTCAACTCTATGTATAAGAAGAGTTTTCTCTCTTCTGTGACAGTTAATGAGAATCTTGTTTTGTTGTTTCATTCAATCCACTATGGTATCAGAGCATAAGAATTGTCTCTAGCAAATTTATGGACTGGAATGAGATTGTGAGAGGCTTGAGGTACATGAAGAATTTCGTTTAAAAGAAATTGTTTAGAGGGAAAAGACAAAGTAATAGAACCATGACCTAAAATAGACATACCTGCACCATTGGCTGTAGTAAGTTGATCATGTCCATGATAAGATGTTGAAGTAGAGGTATCAATATTACCAGCATCACCAGTTAAATGTTCTGTAGCACCTGAGTCCATATACCACGGATTTTCCCCAAAAATATTTGCAGAAGCAAGCATAGCTTGAATGTTTCTTGGTGGATCATTCCCTTGATAAGAAAAATTGAGGCGGTTCCAGCATTCTCGAGCATCATGACCATATTTGCGACATATTTGACAAGTAGGACGATCTCCAGATGACAAATCAGAAGCAGGAGAACGAGAAATTGACTGATTAACAGGAGAAGGCAGCAAACCTGGAGAAGAGTTTCTTCTTGCAGAAAATTGAGTTCTACCACGACCTCGAAAACCAGAGTTTTGATATCCACGACCAAAATCTCTACCATAACCACGAAAATTGTTGTATTGAGCAGCAAAGGCTCGATGCACTGATTCTTTATGTAGAACTTTAGATCTGGCAGTCATAACATCTTCTTCACTGAGTAGTAAGTTGTGAAGTTCAATACTTGAAACCGGAGGAGATCGAATGCGAATCGTTATAGAAAAAGAAGCATAATCATCACTTAGAGCACCAAGAGTAACAACGACTAACTCATCATCAGAGACATGAGATCTAGTAGTTGCAAGTTGATCAGATAGAAGCTTGATCTCATTTAGAAGAAAAAAGATAGATCGATCGCCTTGTTTGAGAGATAACGGTTTGGTACGCAATTGAATGGAATATGTTGATGAAACACGAGCAAATCTTTCATTTATGTATTTCCACAGCTCATGAGAGGAAGAAATTGAAGCAAAATATGCAATTACAGAATCAGAAATTGTTGAATTTAGCCATAGAATTATTGCAGCATCTTCATCCATCCAATCTGAGTACAAAGGATTTTCAATACCATTCATCTCATTTCTTGAAGATGTGAATTGAGGAGGACATGGAAAAGAACCATCAAGATATTTCATGATCTTGAATTTACGAATTACAGGAAGAACAAGAGATTTCCATGTCAGAAAATTGTCATCTTTGAGCTTGAATTGAACAATACTTGTTAATTGATTTAACAGAACCCTAGAGATTGAGAAAGAGGTTGGATTTTCCATTGAAGTCGAAGGAAATTGATGAATCATTCAATAATAGAGAAAGTAAATCCGAGGAAAGAAATCAAGATCAAGAAATGAAGAAGATGAGCGGAAGAATGATCAACAACTTACCAGAGAAACTCTGTTTCTCCAGCTGATACCATCTCTCCTTTTGAGAAATTATACAAAAAATCACCTAATTACAACTTTCTCAAAAGCTTTGGCTGTCTTTGTTTTCCTTGGCTGAAACCTTATGCCTCTAACAAACTTCAACCTAAAAGTACAAAATGTATTTTTCTAGGCTATAGTGCTCAGAGTAAAGGTTACAGGTGTTTGGATCCTATATCTCATAAAGTCTATATTTCAAGACATGTTGTTTTTCATGAGAATATTTTTCCTTACTCATTTCTTACTTTCACCACTACTCTTAGTGATGTTCTTTCTCACTTTGATATGCCCATTACTCTTATGGATTCTACTACTCCTTCCACTTCAGATACTCCATCTTCTATTATTTCTACTCTATCCATCATTGTGCCATCTCAACCATCTTCTCTTACTTCTTACACTTTTACATCCACTACTTCTCTGACAGATGAAAGAACCATGACAGCTAATACACATACTATGACCACTAGAGCTAATAATCATATATACAAACCCAAGGTTCTTTTTTCTACCAAACATGCACTGCCAGCTGCTTATATTGTTACTATTGAGCCTCCTACACCAACATGCTATTCTCAAGCCAAGAAAATCCATGTTTGGTGTACTGCTATGGACAATGAGCATAATGCTCTTCTTGAAGCTGATACTTGGAAAAGAGTTCCACCTCATCCTTCTCAAAACCTTGTTGGTTGCAAATGGGTATACAAGGTCAAACACAATGCAGATGGCTATGTTGAAAGATGCAAAGCCAGACTTGTGGCTAAGGGATTTCACCAACTTGAGGGTCTTGATTATACTGATACATTTAACCCTGTGGTAAAGCCAACCACCATCATAATTGTTCTTGCTCTTGCTGTTAACTTCAACTGGCACATCAAGCAACTTGACATTAGTAATGCATTTCTGCATGGAGATCTTAAAGAAGATGTTTATATGGTTTAACCTCCAGGCTATGAAGATCTTGCTCATCCTGAGTATGTCTGTAAACTCAACAAATCCTTGTATGGCCTAAAACAAGCCCCAAGGGCTTGGTATGAAAAGCTTGCTGATGCTCTCATTTCACTTGACTTTCAAACCTTCATTAGCTGACTCTTCATTATTTGTTCAGAAGTTGGGTTCCAAGCTAACTGTTTTACTGGATTATGTGGATGATATCATTGTTACTGGTAATGATATATCTCATTGCAACAAGATCATCACTCATTTGAACACTCTCTTCCCTGTGAAAGATCTTGGTGAGCTTCATTTTTTGTTAGGTCTACAAGTTACCAGAAAACCTGAAGGTCTTTTTCTATGTCAGACTAAGTATGCCATTGAACTACTCCAGAAATGAAATCTTGTTGGCATCAAGCCTTGTTTATCACCTTGTCTTGCTAATTTCAAGCTCTCTGCTTCAGATGGTGAACTTCTCTCTAATCCTACAGAGTACAGGTCTTTAGTTAGTTCTCTACAATACCTTACTTGGACCAGACCTGACATTAGCTATGCAGTGAATCAAGTTTGTCAATTCATGCATGCCCCTACTACTGCACATCTTCAAGCTGCTAAAAGAATTCTCAGGTTTATCAAGGGCACTCTTGGTCATGGACTTGTCTTCTCCAAAGGGTTTAATGCTTTGCAAGGCTATACTGATGCTGATTGGGCTGGTAACCCTGATGACAGAAGATCAGTCAGTGGTTACTGTATATTTTTTGGTGGAAATCCAATATCCTGGTCGTTTAAGAAACAACCCACAGTTTCTAGAAGCAGCACAGAAGTAGAATACAGATCTCTTGCCTCTACAACAGCTAAAGTGCTTTGGATTTGTCATATCCTCAAGGATCTTTATATTTTTATTCATGTTCCTCCTTCTATTGCCTGTGATAACAAGAGCTCCATTTCCCTGGCCTCAAATCCAGTTTTTCATAGCAGGATTAAACATTTAGCTCTGGATTTTCACTTTGTGAGAGAGTTAGTTCAATCTAAGACTTTGCATGTGGTTTATGTTTCAACTTTACAGCAGGCAGCTGATGTTTTCACCAAGGGCCTCAGTACTCCAAGATTTGAGTTTTTAAAACACAAGCTGAAGGTGATGCAACCACCTTAGTTAGAGGGGGGCTAGTGACAGTATAATAGTATAACTGTCTTTTTTAACTGTCTGTAATTTTGTCTGCCTGTAGTCTTTTGTTGTGTGCCTTTGGTCATTCTATGATTGTTCATGTTTAGAGTGACAGCCTGTATTTTATTCAACTTTGTGTATAAGAAGAGTTTTCTCTCTTCTGTGACAGTTAATGAGAATCTTGTTTTGTTGTTTCATTCAATCCACTACCTTTTCAACAAGACTTGGGATTAGCAAAGAATTAATAACAATTGTTGTTTCCCGCTGATCTCAAAACAAGGATAAATGAACTTTTGGGACAATAATAATCTACTAGTATAAGCTTAACACTTTTGTTATAGGGAGGAGGTTTTCGGATCAAGGGAGTGGAAAACTTGCACCCAACTCACTGATTCATTAACGAGTTAAATTCTAACATTTTCATGATCAAAACATCCTTTAAAGACTCGCTTATTACTTGTACTAACCCACTGATCCATGATTACTTATGCTTAATAAGTTAAGTTAAACTATAAACAGCCAAAAACACTCTAAATTAAGCCTTAAAACTCAGTATCATCTATGGTTTATTTAATGTAAAATATTAAGATTTTGACACTTTATCGCTGAAACTATATCTTGATGACCGGTGAATTTAGAGATTTTGAAAGTTGGGAAGATGACAGTAAACTATTAACACTTATCCGTTCAAAGCAAAGGAATCGAACGGAACATTTTGTCAATCTATATACCTTAGTTTGCTGGAAAAATAAACTCCTAAGTACCCAATCGTTTGTAGCATGAGTCGCTCTTGTTTTTATGCAAGTATAATAAGAAAATTTTTGTCTGTAACGCCTCGGTTCGTTCATACCAGTAGAAGTAAAACAAAGCATTCACGTTCACAATTGAAAACGTGAAATCCACATTTCTCTACAAGACAGATGACAGTGAAGCGTAACATTTCACTACCGCCAGAGAGAAGGTGAAGATGCAATATTTCACTGCCATTTCATTGATGGTGCAGGTGAATTATAATGTTTCAGTTTCCATTTCTCTTCTTCCGGTTTTGAGTGTTTAGTCTTACATTCTTACTAGTATCACACTTAATTTGAATGTTAAGAAGGCCTAGACGACAAACTTTATCTTGCGAGTTAACGGTATATTTGTGTCCTTGTTTGCAGGCATACACACTTGGCAAAAGGATTGCGCAAGGCCAGCCCACCTATACTTGTAATGTTGAACCTGCTTATACTTGTGCTCTATATTTGTCGTTAAACATGCTTGTTTCTGTGTTACCTCCCATGAAGTAATGTTGCAAATGATATAAACTTGACATGAACCTAGATTCTCTCCAATTCATTCAAACGAGAATGATTAAAGTTGGCTTGCAGTAGTATCTCTTAACAATACTTTTGTATCTCCAATTATTTGAAAAACTTGCAACTTTTCTTTTTCTACCAATCTCCATGCCTATCCATGTCCCATTTGATGTAGTTAGATTCCAATATGTTCAGAGGACAGAAAGATATGGGCACGCGGTTTATTCATTCCTAGGGAGAACCTAAAATGGAACAACCTTATCATTCAAATTAGTAAGACTAACAAAACATAGTCAAATGTTGCATTTCACCATCACTCTGGTGGTAGTGAAAGGATTTATTTTAACATTACTTTGTTGGCGGTGAAATGTTGTGTTTCGCCGCCTTATGTTGGTAGAATTGTTTTTAATTCATGTTCTAAACTGCGAGCGTGAATCTTTTATTTTATTTTCCACTGGTATGAACGTAACCAATGTTTATGATTATTCTTTATATATGCATGAAAAAGATCATTCTTTGATCGCCAATAATACCTTGATTAACCTTGATTCTGGAAACAATTCTAGGGTTTACGTGTGTTTCGCCGCCTTATGTTGGTAGAATTGTTTTTAATTCATGTTCTAAACTGCGAGCGTGAATCTTTTATTTTCTTTTCCACTGGTATGAACGTAACCAATGTTTATGATTATTCTTTATATATGCATGAAAAAAGATCATTCTTTTATCGCCAATAATACCTTGATCAACCTTGATTCTGGAAACAATTCTAGGGTTTACGTTTTTCTTCCCAGTTGAAAAGAAAAAAAAAAAAGGAAAATATGGGTTGGGTTGTTTTGAAAGTTGAAATGTGGACTTTATGTATAGGTAGTTTTATCCGACTCATAACAAAATATTGAATCGATAGTTTTGGTTGAGTTGAGTACGAGTTTATCACTCCCTTGATCCCAAAACCTCCTCCCCATAACAAAAGTGAAGCTTAAAGCCTAAAACCTTTTTAGATTCAGATTCAACAAATGATCTATACAAAATCGTATCTCGATGTTTTAAGTTTACTGTAGGGCTACTACCGTAAGTAGCATAGCATATCGATCAGCGCATATACTTCGATGACAAAACAAGCACGTGTCAATTGTTTGTTGGGGTTTTGTCCAAATACAATCACGAGATAATAGCCTTCAAAACAGTGAACAAACTTGTACCAGTTCATCATATGACGAATAAATCTCAACCGTTGAGAAATTTAAACATTCCGCCAAACCTAAGTTGGTCCCACAATCATTTCTATATCAAGGGTTAGGAATCAATACGAGATTCATTTATGTGTTCAGTGTAAACAGAATATCTAAGCTCATAGTGTCAGTCATGACCCTTGAACCCTCCTCTCACAAGCTGTTATCAGTATCACTAGATGAGTGTTTAGTTTAATTATTAAGAAAATTTGCACGGAAAAAGAGATTGGAAGATCAAGAAATCCATGGGTTTGTTTTAGAATTTAATTTTGATTTATTTTTTTAGAAAAAATAAAAAAATTGTTGTTGAAGAAGAAGAAGAAGAGAACACTCTGGATAAACAAGTACACAATGGAAGCTGTTTTGCAAGTACAGAGACCAGTCTGTAATAGTATTAGTAGTAGAACTCACTTAAAGATCAAACCTTTTCTTGGGTTTTCTTTTCATGTCAGCAGAAACAATCCATCTTCACAGGTAATTCCCTATTTCTCTCCGTTTCTGTGTATTTATGTTTCATTGGATCCTCTTCCTCCACATTGAAATGTTATTGATGATGATTATGGCTCTTGCTCATTACTGCATTTTTTTTTTGGTCATGGCTGTTGATAAATCGCAATTTTTATGTGATTTTTTTGTTGTTGTATAAACCAAGGAGTTGATCCGACCATCCACGGAATACCCTTTAGTTTTCTGTTTTTTAATTCTTATTGAAGATCTGGTTGTTTAGATTGGATGCTTATGTGCTCTTGAAACAATGTATATGTGATCCTAACCATTATCAGAATTACTAAAAAGTAAATTTGGAGGAAGAATTCAGTGTTTTTTCAGTATAATTTCTTATTGGTTCTATGGACTTTTGGTGGACTACTCTAATTGTATCTGATTTACTTATTTCTGTTTTAATTGTGTATATGCAATTGCATTCATTTGGTTCAGTTGTCTCTTCGGTTCAAAGAAAATCAAGGTGTTGGCGTCTCGTATCGCGTTATTGCAAGTGCAGGTCAGTTCATTGGTATATAATGTTATTGGTTGTATGCCAAATTTCAGTTCTAACTTTGACTAGTTGTGTTATGATTTTATTGTATCTAGATTTTACAAGGAGGAGGCCAAAGAAAGGTCTTGTTCAGAGACCGAAAAGCTCTTCTCCGAAGGGGTTCTCTCCAAGAGTTCCAATCGGAACAAGCACACAGAAGAGGGGTCAAAGAGATGATGCAGAAATAGTAGATTCCAGCTCAACTACTTCAACGGCGAGTGAGTATAGTGGACACGATGATAAAGTAACTGAACTTGAAGCTGATTCCGACGAAGAACAGCAAATTGAACATACTCCGGGAAAGAAACTGGGGGAAACAGGGGTTACAGTTGGAAAGAATGTACCCAGTAACGAGCTGGTTACAGTTAATCGTGATGAAACGGTGGACAAAGGAGTTACTGTTGAGACAAAAGAAGATTTGGATGCGTTCCAGGAACCTGCTATACTTAGGAAGAGTGTGACCAAGGCCATAACTGATGGACCAATGTTAGCAAAGTCATGGTCTGATGTGATCAAGAGTAATGACATTAAGGAAAATAAGTTGATGGGAATGAATCCCCATAACCGTACACAAATTCTCGAAGAGCTTGCCTTGGAAAATTCTTTGGGTAACAAAATATTTGTTTATCCCCAGATTGTGAAGCCTGATCAAGAAGTAGAAATATTTCTGAATAGGAGCATCTCAGCTTTGAAAAATGAAGAGAATGTTCTACTCATGGGAGCCTTTAATGATTGGAAATGGAAATCATTTACCATAAAGTTGAATAAGGCTGAACTTATAGGGGATTGGTGGTCTTGCCGTGTTTATGTTCCTAAGGAGGCATACAAGATAGACTTTGTATTCTTCAATAGGGAAGGTGTTTATGAGAACAATTCGACTAATGATTTCCATGTAGCTGTCCAAGGTGGATTTGATGAAGCTTCCTTTGAAGAGTTCTTGCTTGAAGAGAGACAAAGGGAGCTTGAGAAAATTGCTGCAGAGAAAGCTGAAAAAGAAAGACAAGAGGAAGAGCAACGGCGAATAGAAGCAGAGAAGGCAGCAAGAGAAGCTGATAGGGCTCAAGCGAAGATGGAGATTGAGAAAAAAAAGGAAATAATAACTAAAATTATGAAGAAGGCAGTGATCTCTGTTGATAATGTTTGGCACATATCACCCAAAGAATTTAAGGGTGAGGACGTAGTTAGGTTATATTACAATAAGGCATCTGGTCCACTCGCTTATGCCAAGGAACTCTGGATTCATGGGGGGGACAATAATTGGAACAATGGGGTGACTATTGTTGCAAAGCTCGTGCCCTGCGTTAGGAAAGATGGTGACTGGTGGTATGCTTATGGTATGTGTGATCTGTTCATTATAGTAAACTTGTGTGTTTAGTTTGTTAGGGAGTTTTTTTTAAACCATATTTACTCCACAAAACCTATGAATGTGCTGATACCTGTTTTCCATTTTCTATAGTTCCCGTACCTGCTCGTGCCCGTGTCCTAGATTGGGTTTTGGCTGATGGGCCTCCTGAGAAAGCGACTCTTTATGATAACAATAAGCTGCAGGATTTTCATGCTGTTGTCCCAAATTCCACACCAGAAGAAATGTATTGGTTTGAAGAGGAACAACAGCTGTTTAATAAGCTCCAAGAGGAGAGAAGATTCAGAGAAGAGGCCCTGAAAAGAAAGGTCGGTTTTTTGTTTTGTTTACTTTTTCTTTTCCTTATTATTTTAATTTCATTTATCAAAGCAAAAATGTCAGTTTATCATTGAAGTTTTAGTATAATTGGACTGTCATAGTGCACAAGAATTAGGTGGATGAGGGTGTGGTTATTTCTTTGCATCTTCACTCCTAACTTCGTTTTTTCTCAGGCTGAAAGGACAGCACGCATGAGAGCTGAAACAAAGGAAAGAACGATCAAAGAGTTTCTGTTATCTCAAAAGGATATAGTCTACACTGAGCCTCTTGAGGTCCAAGCGGGAAGCACTGCCACGGTATATTATAATACTTCCAACACTATTCTAAATGGAAAACCTGAAGTTTGGTTCAGGTGCTCGTTCAACCGATGGACCCACCGCAAGGGCCCATTGCCTCCTCAGAAAATGTTGCCAGCAAATAACAGTGGCCAGGTTAAAGCTACTGGTGAGGCATCCATTTACATTCAAACCCCTGCTTGTGACAATTGATAGTTAACTGAGATACTTTCCAATTAGCAGTCGGAGTCATGTGATACGAACAGTTTTCTATTATAGTTAAACATATGTTATTATATATATATTTTTAAATGTCTACCATCATTTTCATGTTGGCATAGAGCTATAAATCTTCTCTTTGCAGTCACGGTTCCACTGGATGCATACAAAATGGATTTTGTCTTCTCTGAGACAGAAGCGGGTGGAATTTATGACAACAACCATGGAATGGATTATCACGTACCCGTGTGTGGAGGGGTCGCGAAGGAACCTCCTATGCACATTGTGCATGTGGCTGTGGAAATGGCCCCCATTGCAAAGGTTAGTTTTTCTGAGAGGTAGCTGTACTGTCGTTTATCTTCCATGCTAGATATTGCTGATAATTATATCCTTTCAGTTAACTGTGCTCTTCCATCTGCAAATGCAATGTCAGGTAGTAATATATTACTTATTTCTACTTATTTATGTTATAACTTTATTGCAGGTGGGAGGCCTTGGAGATGTTGTGACAAGTCTTTCACGTGCTGTTCAAGATTTAGGCCATAAAGTAGACATCATTCTACCAAAGTATGATTGTATAAACCTTAGCAGTGTAAGCGCAAACTACGACTGAGCCCATATGAATTGCGTTTCAGCTTTATTTTCATGTTTTCTACTAGGTTTTAGTTTTTTTCGATTATAAAGGAGAATCATCAAGTCCGGAACAATGATATATAGTGAAACTGGAGATGAAATTTTTTCTTTTTTTTATCAACTTGGTAAATCTTTCACATTTATCCCTTCACTTGTAGCATGTAAGTAAAAGTGGTCTCTCAAGAGACACTTCGTTTAGTTCCCTACCGTGTCAACTACTACTATGGAAATATCAAATAACATTCATGCTATTCAATCAATTATTGGTACAGAAGTGGAAAGTTGAGATACAGATATATTTACGTGGAAAGTTGAGATACAGATATATTTACGTGTTACCAAAATTAAATATTTACTTGTGAAAATGAAATCTTTACTTATGGTTTCTAAGATTATCAAAATAAAATACTAATGCATACTTGCTGATAACAAATGTTATTGTGTAGCTTATAAATACTTGTTGATAATCATGTGATTGTTTAGCTTTCACTTGGTAATTTTGGGATTCTACTTCCATATTCTGTGTTTTATTTATTTATTGATCAAGAAACTTCTTTCTGCCTTATTTATTCCTAATCCTGGCTTTGATTTAACTGACGTAAGGTAATTATATGCAATCTGCAGGTCAAGGATTTTCAGCATCATCGAAATTACTTTTGGGGTGGGACTGAAATAAAGGTTTGGTCTGGGAAGGTGGAAGGTCTTTCTGTATACTTTTTGAAGCCTCAAAATGGGTAAGCGAGTCTTCTTGCTCCTCTTTTTTTACTAGTATGGGTTACTTGTTCTTTGTCTTAAAGCTTCAATACTTTATTCGCTCGAAAAGTTTCTCATGATGTTGCATTCTACTTTGTATAGTCATCATCCCTCTTCTGATCAACAGTTAAGCACCCAGCTCTTTAAACTTCAGCAGCAGTCTTGTAATTGTGGCAAAAACTTGAGCTCATCCTTGTTAACAAGTTTGTTGGATTGAATACTGATTCTGGATATGTTGACACTGGGGATCTTTTCGTTTCCTTTAATGTCATCTATATTATGGAACAAAACCACATTGATTCATGTGTAATGGAAATTATTATCTTCTAAGATGAACTTTACTTGCTTATCTGGTCCTGTTTTAAGCTATCTCATGCTTGGTAGCACAATTAAGTTAAAAGCTGCCTGATATGACTAAGGCATGAAGTTGGATCTCAGTGCATGTATTCTTTTCTGCTCTTTGTTTGTGTTCAAGGAACAATCTATTGATGGCTTTCTGTTACAAATTAGTTTATTCATAACAGATTCATTTTCAAACTCCATTGATCTATTTTTGTGCAGATTGTTTTGGACAGGGTGCATATATGGTTGTAGGAATGATGGGGAAAGGTTTGGTTTCTTTTGTCACGCAGCACTAGAGTTTCTACTTCAAAGTGGGTTTCATCCTGTAAGTGCTGCATTGGGCAAGCTCGTGTTATTTATTGCTCTTCCTATCTTTCAATCGATTGAGTATTCACTGGTTAGTTCTAAGATTATCATATTGTCAAAATATTTACTATTGGTTAAATCTTGCGCAGGACATTCTGCATTGCCATGATTGGTCTAGTGCACCAGTTTCGTGGTTGTATAAGGATCACTATGTGCACTATGGTCTCACTAATACTCGAGTAGTCTTCACAATTCACAACCTTGAGTTTGGTGCGCCCCTCATTGGAAAAGCAATGGAATACTCAGACAAGGCTACGACTGTTAGTATCTCTTCTTTTTTTTGTCTCCGTAGACTCAAACTGTTTCTTTGAATTTCAATTCATATCCTGTAAATAGCATTCCATTCCCTTTGTGAATATTGTACTCTCTTGTTTATTGCATAGTATCTGTTTTTGCAGGTTTCTAGCACTTATGCAAAGGAAGTTGCAGGAAATCCCGTAATTGCTCCTCATCTTCACAAGTTCCATGGTATACGTAATGGGATTGATCCTGATATGTGGGATCCATACAATGACGCATTTCTTCCTGTAAGTAGTTTACACTTCTTCTGTTTTCCTGAAAATAGATTTTAAAGTACAAATCATAGTTTACTGAATTGGTCCAGCCTAACAAGAGAACAACTTTGTACATCCATATTTCTCTGGATTCCATTCTTTCCAAATCTGAATTGTAACAGAAGCGTTAATGTGTGTGATTCAGATTTCTTACACTCCAGACAATGTTGTGGAGGGTAAAAGAGCGGCCAAGGAAGCTTTACAACAACAGCTTGGTTTGAAAAAATTGGATGTCCCTCTTGTAGGAATTATCACTCGGTTAACTGTTCAGAAAGGAATTCACCTCATCAAGCATGCCATATGGCGCACCCTTGAACGCGGTGGACAGGTTGTATTGCTAGGATCAGCTCCAGATCCCCGCATACAGAATGAGTTTGTAGGTTTGGCCAATCAATTGCACTCATCACATGGTGACCGTGCTCGCCTAGTTTTAACATATGATGAACCTCTTTCGCACTTGGTACACTCTCATTCCCAAACACGGCTTTGTAATTGAGTAAGGACGTGTTTTATGACTACTATATGTACTGACAAGCTGACTTGCATTATTTAATATAGATATATGGCGGTTCAGATTTTATTCTAGTGCCATCGATCTTTGAGCCTTGTGGGTTAACTCAACTTACGGCAATGAGATATGGTTCAGTACCCATTGTTCGTAAAACAGGAGGTGGGTAGATTATGTTTTTACAGATTTAGTTTTGTGTGTTGTGTCTTTTCCTTTTCGTCCCTTGAGGAAGGGGGTACAAGTTCACTTTTTGTTTTTTGCTTTCAGTTTCTTCTTAATTTTTGTTTTGTTTTATCGCAGGACTTTATGATACAGTGTTCGATGTCGACCATGACAAAGAGAGAGCTGAAGCTGCAGGTTATGGACCCAACGGATTCAGCTTCGATGGAGCGGATATTGCAGGCGTTGATTATGCTCTCAATAGGTAACAACTAACAACTGCATTATTTCAAAGTTCCTCCATTGGTATTTCACCCACTTGCACACAGTTGCATATTTAAAACAATAAATGTTTGCCAATCACCAAATTAGCAGAAGGGAAATATAAATGTGGACCAATTAACTACTTTTATCAGGGGTCTCCAGCATATGAAGCATTTATATCTCTATCGTAATTAGTCAAACTCGTTATTCTGGCCACTTTAGAACTAGAGTGGTTATGGTATTGCAATGCCAAACTTGGGCAATCTAATTAGAGGTCAGATATTTCTGTCGAGTAGTTAAAAATGTGGTCTCCCACTTGACGATCTTGAGACATTTTACTAATAAAATAGTCTCTACAACAAATTGGGAACTCTATGTTGGTGCTATCTAGTTAGTTTTTGTTATTCATGCTTATTAGATTCATACAATACTTACTAAACAACTTTTTGTTTCTTTTCTCAGAGCGATCTCTGCATGGTATGATGGCCGCGAATGGTTTAACTCGTTATGCAAACAAGTGATGGAACAAGATTGGTCCTGGAATCGACCCGCGTTAGATTATTTAGAACTTTATCATGCTGCTCGAAAATAGAAAACTTATAAAGTACATTGAAATTATATAGATTTAGGTTCACCATACTTAAAGAGCAATGCGAGTTTGTACAGGTTTATGATTGCAGTTATTTCAAGTTTTAGTCTAATCAGATATGGAAGCCAGTAAAAATGGTGAGGGACATGTAATTTGGGTGGTATAGTTTAAAATGGCAATAATGTACCTTAGGTACAGTGGTATCTCTTTGAATATTGTCAGAGTAAGATTGTTTCAAGGGGGCATAAAAGTAAAGCTACACAGTTTTCAGTTTTGAAAAAGTTGGTTACAATTTTAAACTTTAAAGGGATCAGTAGGTTACAACATTCATTTCAAATTTTTATCGTTTCTTCTTTGTTGCTGATAAAAAGCTTATCATACCCTCTTGCAATCAGTTAATAGTTCACTTTACCATCATCACATTATGAGTGAGCCCATAGTAGTTGATGATCAGCATCCCTCTTTGTTTTCACAGAACAAGATTGTTACTCTTGTATCTTTGAAATTGAAAGTTGTAACTTCAATTTGTGGATGTGTTGGGAAGTGTTGTGTCATATGGAGGAAAATTTCCAATGCAGACCGATTGCCAAGGTTTATTCGTGGTGGCACTGAAACAACCAGAGTTTATCATTTTTGGCCTGGAAAAAATGTAATGGTCCATGGTACTTTCATTTCTTAAATTTGTTGCTACAAAATGCTTCAAATTTTCCTGCCTTCAGAATTTTCAAGTTTGAACGCAACAAATGATGTGTGAATGTATGATTTCTGGCAGGTGTTTTTCTGTAGAGGGAGGCTCATCTGTGGTCCAGATCCAAGAGGGTTTCTCTTGACTGCATTTTCCATTACCCTTTCGAGTTGGATTTTTTGCGCTTACATAGCAAATGATTCAACCCTCGAGCACTCCAGTTTCATAACCGTCTTCGCTGTGTTGTTAACAGTAAGTGTTAGTAGGCCGCACACTGTTCCAAGTTTTTAAATCAACTTTCGCATCCTTTCCATTTCTCTCATATTTTATGCTAATATTTACAGGTTCTGATCAACTTGGTTACTGTCAGTACAATAGACCCTGGTATTATACCAAGAAATGCCTCATTGGCATCGTTGAACGATGCACAACTGAGGAGGATTAAGAGCAGGAAATTGGTGATAAATGGGATTGAAGTGAGGCTTAAATTTTGCCGGATTTGTAGAATTTACAGACCGCCGAGAAGCTCTCACTGCACCATATGTGATAACTGCGTCGAGAAATTTGATCACCATTGTCCTTGGATTGGTCAATGCATTGGTTTGGTATGTTTACTTAACCAGTTAACCACCATTGTTATCTAATCAATGACACCAAGAGATGGCCTACACATAGATATAAATTAATGTCCACATTGCTGGGCTTGTCTCTAGAGGCAGGATTACTAACTTATTCCTTCTCGTTTTGGCCTTTGCAGAGAAACTATAGATTTTATTTGATGTTCACAACTTCAGCCTTAATATTCTTTATCTACATATTTGCTTTTTCATGTCGAAAAATCAACCGGAGAATATTGGAGACTAGACTTTGGTTTTTTCGAACAATCAGCAGTTGCCCGGAGGCATTTGCATTAGCATCATTTTGTTTCGTAGCAGTGTGGTTTGTTTGTGGGATTGTTTGCTTCCATGTGTATTTAGTGATGAAAAACCAGGTTATTGGCTCGATTACTTGCACAAATTCTATATTTTGACATGGGCCATACCGCTGAATGTCGATACTTAATTCATATTTTGATGCGTGTTTGTATGCAGACAGCTTATGAAAATTTACGCAGAAGACATGTTGATTCTCCTAACCCGTTCAATAAAGGAATATTAAGGAATATCAAGGAGGTCTGTTTTGTAAGACTACCTTCCTCGAGGGTTGATTTCCGAGCTGAAGCAACATCACAAATGTGTCATGGTGGAGCAGATCAACTTCAGCTTTAAAAGCTTACTAACATGCCTTTTAGCTTAAGAGTTAAGTACCGATTTCTTGTATTTTTGTGTGTTTCAACTTCAACTATTGGATGTGATTAGTTATTTACAAGTACTTATTAATCGAGTCAGTGCATTTTTTATTTTATTTTGTTCTTGAGAATAAGTTGATTATATTAAATCTGGCCAAGTGACTTGGACAAGGTCATTATACGTTGCCCAAAGCAGGGAAATGCCTCCAATGTGATCCCAACAGCTTCAGAAATGCATAAAGAATAAATTTAAAGACTTCAAAAACAATAGTATGCGCAAAACTTTATCAAGGAAAACCCATAGTGGTAAAACCTTATAGAAAATAGTGCGTTGCAAAACATCCAGAAAACCATAGGAATTTTAAAACTACCTACTCCCTCCATTTCAAAATAACAGGCCGGTTTCAGTTTGGTGTCCAAGGAGAACACATTTATGATCTAATGTTCAATAAAGACCTTGATGTCATGATTCTTTTCCAGTACTTCTACAAGAGGAAGATAGCAGCACAAATGGAGAGAGCAAGACTAGATAGCGAAGATAGCCAAACTCAATCAAGATACATCCACTTTGAGATGATGACACCTACTGCATTTGTAAATCCTTACTTCCAGAAATTTAGTGATAACTCTACATTATAACTATTGATACATAGTGATCTAAGAAAAATAGTCGGTTCATTTAGAATTATGAACTTAATTTGTCAGTTCATTTAGCAATATGAACTAATAAAAAGACTGTCAGATGATTTAGAAACATGACCTAAACCTGTCAGTTCATTAACAATATGAACTAGTCTGAGAAAAACTATCATTCCATAGTGTTATTCAGCAATTCATTTTTATGATGAACTGCTTTCTTGATGTTATTCCGTATTTGAATATTTATATATCTCTTTGCAGACATATGTTCATCAGAGGAAAGCAGATGATAGGGAAGGTGAGATTGATAACTTCATAGCAGATATGCCTAGCAAGACTCGAAAGATAATAATTCCAATGAATTGTGACCCTAGTCTTGATAAAGGAAAATCTAAAGGGCATATTGGTTTACATTGGCACCTGCTTGTATACGACATCGACAACTATCAATAGGAGCATTACAACTCACTCAAAGCAGAAGAAATGGGACAAAGAAGCACACAAGATGCAAGAAAAATGGCCGCCTACTGTAAACAACACATTGATAAATGAATGATGAAACATGATCTTCAGAGAAGCGCTGATTTAAAAATTGAGCAAGTGCAGGTACCTGATCAGGGAGTTCACCCAAATTTCCTTCTCTATACATGTTATTGGATAAAGACAAGTTGCAAGCCAAAGCTCCTGAAATCTCAGCATGTGATTCCAAGAGATGAAATGATAAAAAAGATGCAGCAGTGGAGATACAAAATGGCATACAAGCTTCTAACTGAAGAGAAAGATGGATTAAGCTGGGGTGAAGCAACTAACGAAGCATATCTTAACAATGAAATGCTTAAACAATGTTACAAAGACTAAAATGATTAAAACTTAGCTTCTAATGTCATATATAATCTGATCTGTTTACTCTTTTAACTATAGTATTTTGGACAGTAGATTACATGATGTTTTGGACAACAAAAAAAACTTTTAATGTCAAGTTTTCTGGTTGATGGAAGTCCATTTCAATATATTTTGGATAATATATTACATATGAATTAACTTAAATATGTGTTTTCTATTAAAAAAGCATGTGAAAAACAGTTTCATTCAAGGTATGAACTGTGTAAAAAAAAGAATATGAAAATAACAGTCCTATAAGTGTATGATCCCATTTAAATATGTAAAACATGTACAAAATGAAAAAGCGGGGGTCTAACAACCACACCCAATATTTCGTTCGACAAACTGTATGGACAACTCCAATACAATTCCAAGAGAATCAACTAGACAGTTAGACTCAATCACAGGAAAGTATCCAAGAGTTATATCTCTGTTTCTCAATGTAATCAGCAAATCAAACAAATAGAAATCCGCGATCCTGATTATTATGAGAAACAACTTGAACGGTACCAAAGACCAATGTTCAAGTGTCAATCAATTTCAATCAACAACCAAAGGTTGGATTTACTAATTGATTGAACCACGCACAACCTGTGATATTTCAATTATATAAACGTATATAATGCGGAAAAGAAATAACACAGACACCAGAAATTTTGTTAACGAGGAAACCGCAAATGCAGAAAAACCCCGGGACCTAGTCCAGATTGAACACCACACTGTATTAAGTCGCTACAGACACTACCCTACTATAAGATTAACTTCGGACTGGAATGTATTTGAGCCCAAACAAATCTCACACTGATTAAGGTACAGTCGCATTCCGTACGCCTCTGAATCCCAACAGGACTCTACGCACTTGATTCCCTTATCTAATCTCACCCACAACCAAGAGTTGCTACGACCCAAAGTCGAAGACTTATAAACCAATCTGTCTCCCACAGAAAAGTCTATTCAGATAGATAAATCTGTCTCCCATATAAATACCTATGAAGTTTTGTTCTGTCTTATGATAAATCATGGTGCACATGAACCAATTGATAATCCGGTCTTATATTCCCGAAGAACAACCTAGAAATATCAATCACCTCACAATAACTTAACTATATGGTAGTAGAACAAGTTATTGTGGAATCACAAAGAATGAAACAAAGAGCTTTGTGATTACTTTTTATATCTTACCTATCGGAGATAAATCTCGAGCCAATCTTAGAGAAGATAGTACTCAATACGATAGAATAAGTAGGATCAGAATACGCAACTACAGAGAAAATATTTGGATCTGGCTTCAGAATCCCAATAAAGTCTTCAAGTCGTTAACCTAAAATGGTTTTAGGAAAAACCTAGGTTAATGGAGAATCGACTCAAGTACGCAACTAGTTGTTAGAGCACTGCTTGGTCGAACTCGCAAGCGTTGCTATCTCAAGCTTGTTTGTCAAGTTTAGTTGTCAAAACTATAAGTCTTGATTTCTAGTCTACTTATAGTTATATCTCGGATTAATATAGAATGTGTAGTTGAGCTTTAGACCTCACGGCTTTCATTGATTGAAGACGAATGACTACTAAGGGGAGCTTGTAGAACTTCATCAACAAAAGGTATGTGGAGACTTAAACTCATCTATCACTCAGAAGTCTATTTCTATTCTATCTCCTATTGAGACAAAAGTCGTATAGCTATGTAGACTTTACATTACACACATTTGATATTTCGAGTTGAGTTTAACTCGCTTACATATTTCTCAAAATATGTGTTGGTAAGCTTTCGCTTTAACCAAGTTCATCTTTTTTTCTTGACGAAAGTCAAAAGATGATCATGTGAAAATCGCCTGGTAACATCTTACATGATTTGTGTGAGGCAGTCATTTGATGTAGACTCGGAATGGTTCGTATTGATCTATTGATCACTTGAAAATCGCTTTGAAGCTAATAGTTTGTGTGAGACAGCTATTCCCGTCTTCTAAGAATGTTTCAATGATTAAGATGGAGTTTAGAATAATTAACCATTTATTGGATATAACACAGTATGCGTACTAGTATGCTAACTGTTGCAAGTTACTCCAAGTACGGGAACCATAGTATGCATACCCGTATGCGTACTGGTTTAACAGTTGAAGTTCGGGAACTTAGTATGCATACCCGTATGCGTACTTGCGTAACAGTTCAAGTCCTGGAATTTAGTATGCGTACCCGTTTGCATACTAATTCAACTGATATTGGTCGTGAACGACAGTATGCGTACCCGTTTGCATACTGGCGAACTGACCAGGTCCGGGAACTCTAGGTATACGTACCCGTTTGCATATCTGAATGGGTTAAGTTCTAAAATCGGTTTAATCGTGAACAAATACATTTATATAATAAGGAATGCAATCTTTGCAAGTCGTGGCTATAATGTTCATGAATTGATTCGAGTGAATCAAAATCGATTTTGCTTCAATTGTGTCTTGTATACTTCTATGAGAATATACACAATTGAACAACTCTATAACTAGTTTCATTTGAGTCATTGAACAATTTGTGATTAAGATGAACAAGGTTGATATGAAAGTGTTCATATGGCTAACTTCGATTAACTATTGTTGAGCCAACCATGAGTACACGTTTAGGTACGGTTATCCATATCTAAATGAAGGCACATTTCATTTGTGTGTAACAAGCTAAGTTAAATCTAACGGTTGAAAGATATTAGCTTGAATCTAATTAGGTTTTCATCTAAAGGTGAATATTGAATGATTTGTTACCAAGGTAACATTGATTGCAAACCCTGATTTGAAGACTATATAAGCGAGAACTCTAGCAACTGGGAAACCTAATCCCCACACCTCATGTGTGATACCAGTTGTGACTAGAGTCGATTCTCCTTTAACTTAGGTTTTTCTAAAACAATTATAGGTTAACGACTTAAAAACTTCATTGGGATTCTGAAGCCAGACCCAACTATTTTCTCTGTAGGAGCGTGTTCCGATCTTAATTTGTTCTATCGTATTGAGTACTATCTTCTCTAAGATTTGCTAAAGATTTAATCTCCGATAGGTAAGATAAAAAGTAGTCACAAACATCTTCGTCTCATCGTTTGTGATTCCACAATATATTGTTACGCTTTCATACGGTTAGGATCATTGTGATGTGATTGATATTACTAGGCTGTTCATCAGGAATATAATTCCAGTGTATCAATTGGTTCATGTTCACCTTGATTTATCAAAAGATGGAACAAAAACTCGTAGGTATTTCTGTGGGAGAAAGATTTATCTATTCAATATACTTTTCTGTGCTAGACAAATTTGTTTATCAAGTCTTCGACTTTGGGTCGTAGCAACTCTTAGTTGTGGGTGAGATCAGCTAAGGGAATCAAGTACGTAGAGTCCTACTGGGATTTAGAGGCGTAAGGAACGTGAATGTACCTTAATCAGTGTGAGATTGGTTAGGGCTCAACTACATTCCAGTCCGAAGTTAACTTGTAGTAGGCTAGACTCTGTTGCGGCTTAATACAATGTGGTGTTCAAATCTGGACTAGGTCCAGGTTTTTTTTTGCATTTGCGGTTTCCTCGTTAACAAATTTCTGGTGTCTGTGTTATTTCTTTTCCGCATTATATACGTTTATATAATTGAAATATCACAGGTTGTGCGTAGTTCAATCAAATAGATAATCCAACCTTTGGTTGTTGATATAAATTGATTGACACTTGAACATTGGTCTTTGGTACCGTTCAAGTTGTTTCTCATAATAATCAGGCTCGCGGATTTCTATCTGTTTGATTTGCTGATTACATTGAAAAACAGAGATATAACTCTTGGATGTATTTTCCTTAATTGAGACTGACTGTCTAGTTGATTCTCTTGGAAGTATATTGGAGTTAGTCCATACAGATTGCCTAAACGAAATATTGGGTATGGTTGTTAGACCCCCGCTTTTTCATTTGGTGTCAGAGCAGGCAAACACGTTTAAGACCTCATAAGTTTGTGTTTGTAGCAATCTGAATATGTGGACAGAAGATTGTCTCATTCTTACGCATACAAAAATGTCTTCCAAAGTTTTTAACTATGCCAAATGTCTTGGGCTTACCTCAAAGGATAACTCCTTAGCTGATTCTTCCAAATCCCGAGGTAGAAAATTGTTGCTATCAGAATCTAATAACATTCCCCTGATGTGACATTTGATACTATGTCAGAAGCTGAAGTGGAACTCACCAGAACTTTTAAAAAATCTGCTGAGATTATTGATATTCAAGATTCTAAAATAAAGTCTCTTGAAGAAAAATATACTCAGCTCATTGATGAACTTGAGAAGTCTCTTGATCGAGAACGGGAACTCTACAATATCGTTGAATCCTTTTCTAACAATATCGAAAATCTTGTTCAAGAAACTACTCTACAGCGTGAAAATATTGGTGTTCTTGAAGATATTGTTAAAGAAGATTCAGTAAGAGAAAAACGTTTGATCGAGACTCATTCATCAGATCTGAACAACATTCGTGTTGAAAAAGAGAAAATGGTTGCATCACTTCTTCTAGCCCAAGAACAATGCAAATCCTTGGAAAAGGAAAACTCTGGTTTAATGAGTAAACCCTCTTCCGTGCCATTCTCTAATTCTCATGTGGGATTACAGTACGCGAAGAAAATTACTCCAAAGGAGGAGTCTGCTAAGAAATGTTTACATAACTTGTAATCTTCTAATAGCGCTACGAGTCTAAAACAGGTTCCTTCCGATGTCTCTCTTTCACGAACATGTTCCTTCTACGGTGGGAAAAATCATTATGATTCACATTGTTTTGCCAGAAAGAAACATATTTATGATCTTCAAAATCTACTTCTTTTTGCTGTCGACAGAGTGAATTGTCTGACGACATCTACAATGGATATCATTCCTGCAGAAAACCAGAATTCTCATGCACAAGGTTTCCAAAGTCACCCCTCTAGAAATCTCTACAAGAATCGTGTCCCTCTTAATGGTGCTAATGTTTGCGCTACAAATGTGCACATTCCCAATGCTATTGAGAATAAGTCTGGTAAACCCAAGTCTAGGAGATGGAATTCTCTCAATTCTGACCCTCTTTTACCAATCTCTAGAGGTCCTAGATTTACTCCTCAGAAAAATCCTTCTGATGGATACTCAATAAGGTTTATGTCTTATTTTGCTGGAATAAGAAATAACCGAAGGAAGGTAAGGAATACAAGGCTCAAACATTTAGATGGTATTTACAACTCATCTCTTAATGCTTATGGTGGGATTACATCTCACTTAGGTACCTAGCTCTAGGTAATTTCATCCTTGTGTCTAACTTGAGAGTTGCAAGGATGACATTTGCGAGATGCTCAAGTCTACTGTAGGTTACCATTTGTCTTGTGTTTGATTTAGCTGTTTTCTTCTTTTGTGAAAGTTGAGTCATATCTTGACTCCAAGTAACTAATGCATCTTTTCTTTTTGCTCTAATTAATTTTTTTAATTATTGAGCTTTGAAGGTAAGAGATATCTGAAAACAGAAAGTATTTCCTTATTTTTGGATCCTTTCTTGATCCATTAATCCTTCAAAAAAGGTCCACGAACACCCGTGTCCTTCTTGGGAGTTTTATGGTTTCCATAAAAACATATATATTTTTTATTGTTTTTCCTTCCCTAATAAAAAAAATGGAGAACTCCTCAAGACCTCAGGAAGTGGTGAATCTTGAGATGGAAGAAGACATTAAAGGATGCGATTCAGTTCAAGAACTTGTCTTGAAAAAGATAATTGAAAGGAAAGAGTACAACTCTTGGATTGGAGAATCTGTCAAGGATTTAATTCTTTTTCAAAATGACTCTAGGGTTGAATTTGCAAATTTTCAACTGCACATAAATCAGCTCATTGATGGTCAGTCCAAAATCCTTGAAAATCAAAAGATCTTGATTCGGAATCAGAAGAAACTCATCGTGGACTGTGTCAAAGCTAGGCAGCTTGCCCGCATTGTTGATCGAAAATTTAATGTTCTAACTCATGAACATGGAGTCTCTACGGTCAAAAGAATCAAGGATATCAGTGATACCTTTTATGATGGAGCCTTTCAAAGGTATGAAGTTATCAAATAAACTTGATTTTGTCTAGGAAACTTCTTATGAGAATTTATTCTTGTGTTTTAAGAAGGATAACTAGGGTTTGGAATAACCTATATTGTGATTACACATTGTCATTGCCAACGATTTTCATCTTGCAATGTTTTTAGATTTATTTATTTAATTTCTAAAGTTTATTTGGAAGATGATTTTGCAGTATTAATCTTTATTGATTTTATATATTGCAAAAACTATTATGGGATATGTGTGTTTACGTCCGTGAACTATGATTGTCCCATATATGTCAAAAGTTAAGTCTATTATGTCATTATGCAAATATTGATGGAAGATAGAATGAACTTTTGATGTCAAAGATTAAGTCTATGGTATCATTATGCAAATATTGATGAAAAATAGAATGAATCTTTGAATATTCCGCAGTATTGATCTTTCCATGATCCACTTCTATGTGAAAGTACTATATGGCTCTGTAAGTTCTCTTATGTTGAGCATTTCCGATTAAATTAATCATGGGTTCTCTTGTGGTTAATTTAATTGAGTTTTCTGGATACAAATTCATGTTTCATGTGATTTGTTAATGTCCAAAGAAATCCTTCTTTTCCTGTAAAAGTAAGGTCGCTCTTGTTGTTCTTTTGGGAATGACATTTTATGGGGGAGAGTTCTTAATTGAACTTGTGCTTAATTTACAAATCTTTGTGGGGAGTGCGGCTGTGGAATATTGTAGGAGTTTTCTTGTATCTTTATAAACTCCTTAATGAATACACTAAGTTTTGACTACGTGAAATCATCGAAACAAAGTTGATATGTTCTCTTTTAGTCATGAAGTATCTCTATGAGAATTTCATTATTATCCCGCTAGTTTTCGTACCTTTGCCAATTTATATTGACAAAAAGGGGGAGAATTGTTGTGTAGTTCACACTACAAATACATATGGCTTACGGATCATTATGTAAGGGGGAGTGGTTTTCATTGTGAGATGAAGTATTAACTAAGGGGGAGTGATACATGATAGGACTAAAAGAAGCCTATAATTATATTAACTGCAAGTGCACAGTGTCCTAATGTAACACAGGGCAAGCACAGGTCGATCCACAGGGACTTGGTGGGTGCAAGGTTGAAGTTATGGTCTTACTATACTGATTCAAACAAGAGGTAACAACAGGGGGGGTTTTGTTGTGTCGATACAACAAGATATTTATTAAAACAGAAAGGAAATAGAAGTAAAAGATGCAAATAACACAGGGTGTAAATACTTAAATGGAAGGGACTAGGGCAATCGAATCCACCTCCTAACCTTTACTAAGTCAATTCAGTTTCAAGATTATTCTTGTCCCTTGTAATGGACACCAGTCAAGATGCAAGTCTGCTGTTTATCCAGGGTAATCTTAAGTAAATGCCTAATATCAACTAAGGTAACTAATCCCTAGCATAAGTTGTCTTCTTACATCACAACTCATCACAGATTAGCTTGGTATCTTAAGCATGAGTTGAAGCACAACATAGAGTTATTCTAAATACCTAGGTTGCATAACAAACAAGGTGAAAGAAATATGTGTGACACAATGATTAGGACATTCATATATCATTTGAGCACAACAAGAATAATACTCAAAACATGAGTAAAACTAGCAGTAGATTAAGGGCTTCATCTAAACCCTAGTTATTGAATTAAAACATGATGATAATACTGAAAACAAACATAAACTACATCTTGGTGCACCGGCTAATCCTGGCATGCCCTTTTACATCACAAACCCATCTCTATTTATACACCAATTTCACCCTAAATTGGGTTTTTGTTTCTCAACAGTACAACTGAAATTAGGGATTGAAATTAGGAATTTGAGATGTCACTCACTCACCAAATACAACTGAGATGTACTCCACAGCCTTCAACCACTCCATTGACGTCATATACATGCTGCAATTGAGAGTCTTCAAACTGATTTCATATGGCAATCTTCACTTTACTCAATCTCATATTTCTTCTCTTCTTTGTAACTATATATGGTACCATGAATCGAGTGCATGGACAGAGAGGTAGGAGAGGTGAAAACCAAGTGATTTGAAAATAAAGAGATTTGGCAATTTAAGAGTGATGAAGTATTCATGGATACCCGGTAATTGCTACTGGAAAAGACTTTGGATTTGGATTTGGAGGTATTCATGGATGCACATTTGAAACATGGAAGAGAAAAGGTGCAGTTCAGAGGGTATGGGTGGTGGTGTCGATGGTTTTGAGAAGATGAGTTTTCTATTTTTTCTTTTCTGATTTTGGGAATGAAAAGGGGAAAGAGTAAAGGGGTTCACCGAGTGTTAAGCATGTGCATCTTGTTTAGATGTTCAAGGGTGAGATTGTTGACCTTCTTGACTTCAAACATGATCTGAAAACTTTAGACCATTGATCAGATTTGTTTAACTTTTGCACTCCTTGACCACAATTGTTGTTCCATTGACTTTCGTAGGTTCAGCTCTGCACATGCTCAGCTAACAGCTCCCTAGTGTAGTGGTGCGACACTCCCACTTCCTCTTATGCTCCCATTACACAGTCCCGCTGACCTTTTGTACCAATTACTCAAACCACCTACAACATAACACAAAAAGAGATTATTCCGACGAAATTATCCATTAAAGGAGATATGCTCATGATACAAGATTTGTCACAAAATAGAACATGAAGGCATTAAAGATGTGATAAAAGACAACAAAAAGATCTACAAATATGCATTATTAGGCATCGATCACACCCCCAAACTTGAATTTTACTTGTCCTCAAGTGAAACTGAAACTAAAAAAATCCTACCTATACCACTGTCGCTGGTCTCTCGATTGCATTTAGCGAATGCAATAAGACTTTTAAACCACTAAGTGTCCCTAGTGGACGAGTTGAAGTCTCGTGAGGGTTTGCTTAGAACATACCCACAAAGTTCTAGGACAAAATATAAGCTCAGATTCCATGAAATGTGACATGTGCAATTCAGTTTTAGCTCACAGCAAGTGGATATGTCAATCTAGCTTTAGAGAATGATCAGAAGTAATGGCTGCCAATTACCAAGAGATAGTTTTTAAGCTAAGAACCAAATTCAAATCCAAGCTAGTTGTCCGGCTTTACGAGATTTGTGAATGTTCACCTAAGAGTTGGTGATATTTCAGTTTACCCGCGTTGTACATCGATGGCATACACCCTCCCTTGCTTATTACAAGACTATTAACAACACATAACAAAACATGGCTCTTATTTACATCGACTACTCTCTTATTTTTGAGGAAAGAGATAAACATTGACTATAACATTTGAAATATAACAAAATGTTCATCTATTTTTTTGATATTCTTTTTTTTTCTTTTTCCTTTTTCTGATTTTTTATTATTATTATTATTTATTTATTTTTGAACTGATGAAATACTTCAAGAGAACAACAACAATACAAAAATATGAGACAACACTGTTGACTTATGAACAAAATAAAAAATTACATGACACTTAGCAAGAGGTATCCCTTTTCGATGTACCCGGTCAAATTCAATGGTTGCTTTTCTTAATGTATCCTCCAACTTCTATCCCATCCAACCAAAGAACAAGCTAGTCAAGTCTCATTCAGTATTCTAAAGTGATTGGCAGTCTACTTAACCGATAAAACACCCGAGGCTCGAGGCTATACATGTATTGGTAGATCGTGCATATGCAAATTTTCTTATCACGTGTGAATTGTGTTAGAATCAAGGGTGCCTCATCATCTAGACTAAGAACCCTAAGTTATCATACATGCACAGGTATCACAAATCATGGTAGATGAGCTTAACTATTTTTTCAGTTTTTATGGCAGAGTTCAGTTTCAATTTAAGAGGTAATGACATTCACATGGTATCCACTTTTCACCCTCCAACCTAATCTAAACATTGTCCTCAATGTTTCTAAAGATGATCAGAATTATAACAACAACATACCATGAGAATCATGCTGAGTATAGAAAAGGAAAGAGATTACCAGATATCTACGTAAGCAAAATTTGAACTCCATTTTTCATGGTGCTAGAATCCAACAGTTTTCAGCTGAGATCACATTGGATTAGCACAATATATACATAACAAGAAAAAGTGAAAAAAAATAAGACTCAACTGACTCAATATAAAAAATTATAACATTACCTAATGGACTATACAGGCATGGTTCACCATATATATACAACCTAAAGAGTTGAGGATCAACCCAAAAAATGAAATGCAGAAACATCAACAACCTCACACATATACAACATGAGAGTGCAGGTAAGACTGTGGATGTAAACGGGCTACCCCCAAACCTTACATTTTCAGTAGATATGCTTTTGGACACGAAATCTTGCAATGTTAGAGGTGAATCATGCACAAGATCTAATTAAAAATGGACTTTGCTAGGAACGGGCAGACATACACATTCCAACTATGGCTCATCAAAGGTATCATATTTAGCTGCAAAATAGTCAAAAAGGACTTGAGAAACACACAGTTCCAATCCTAGGTTGGGAATTCTCAGAAAAGATGGTTTAAAAATCTTGTTACAAACCAAATCTAGGTTGGATGGAAGACCATCTTTTTGTGACATGGACATAGAGCTACATACATCCAATTTGTTTTCATGCATTTGACCATCAATATCGTTACACACTCTTCCTAAGTCAGAAACAAGAACT
Organism: Papaver atlanticum; assembly: GCA_023531105.1. Lineage (NCBI taxonomy): Eukaryota > Viridiplantae > Streptophyta > Magnoliopsida > Ranunculales > Papaveraceae > Papaver > Papaver atlanticum. Next base: position 3,987,688 of record JAJJMB010014053.1, read on the forward strand.
GTTGTATCATGCTCATAGTCATCAAACCAATTAGCAAGTCCAAATTCAAACTCATCATCATCAAAAAAATTAGTCTCATGCATAGGAAAATCAGACGATACATCATACTGTAACCTAGGCAGCGAACCGGACACTTCAAAATTATTTTCATGCATAAGATCATTGGTGTCGACAGAAGATTCAGCCTTCCCTAAGTCATGCTCATCTTATATGTCATGCTCTCCTTCACAGAACAATTTCACAAGCCCAAAATCAATACCAAAATCATCTGAATTGCAATGAATATGAATATTAGAAAAAACATTATCAGTGTATGTCTTTCCACTATGGTCTGGCATTTCAGAGTCACATGACTCTGAAATTGCATCTTCAAGAAGAATTAACTCTTCTAACATCATATCATTATCTGAGTAATATGCATACTCGTCCCTATTAACAGCTTTGGTGTTTTCAGTCAACTCATTTTCCTCTAGGTGAGGTTCATATTCAGTATCAGTTACATGAGTAGGACCATACACACAATTTTCAAAATTTACTTCATTAGGGATGATAAACATTTGATTTTGAAATTTACCCCTTCCTTCATTTTGTAAATGAATCAGATTCATCCTTAAGTCATATTAAGTTGTCCAATGGAAGGGGAGTCTTCACTAGTGGGTATCCCCGTTTCATATGGATATTCAGTACATGGTGGTGCATGAGGTTCACTAGAGAAGGGCAATTCAGAGGTGTCGCTATATGGAAGATCATACAATGCTTGCAATTCAAATCTAGCATTATTTTGTTCAATGAGTTTGATATTTTCCATCACAGATTGCATACAAGGGCTCAGGGGAGTACAGAATTGTTCAACATCCCCTGGTGGTGGCTTATACTTGTGTGGATAACAATCAGGGTCTATATATTGTAGCTCAGGACCTAGAAAAGGTCCATATTGATCCCAATAATTATCAACACCATGGTCTAATGGAAACTCAAAATGTGAAGCATGCTCATGTGCGAGTTCTCTAATGTGTTTGTGCAATGAAGTCTCATCCCTAGTTGCAGACCAAAATCCTGACATGATGAGTTATCGGAGACAAGACAGTCACAAGGTTTCACAGAGATTGAGAGACGCACAGTGATATAACAATTCAGCTAGCGGGTATGTCACTAAACTACTACAGGATCATGCACTATGTTTGCAGGGATTGGACAATGGTTAGTAAGCACTAGTTCAGTGACCAGACATGGTATCATCTATATCATTCACACAATTATCACAGATAACAAGTTTCGAGAACGATACCGCCGGTATAAATCGGGTTTAGGCACGATACTCAGGTTTTCTTCATTCCTTTTCTTTCTCCTCTTTGGCTTGCACTTCAGTTCCGCAGGTACCTGGTAACTGAAGGAAAAGAAATTCAGTACCCAGAAATGTACAGGAAAAGCAAAGAAATGCAGAAAGTAGTCGTTTATCACTGATGGTTAACAACTGAGAAGAATCTATAACATGACACTGACCAATTTCAGATGTGGGAGAGTATTCTTTTCTTTGTTAACAGACTGAGTGGTTAGTGACAGAACAATCACAGTCGAGCAGGACGAAGCTGGTACAGATTGCAATGACAAACAAGTTTGAAGATGCCCGAATGTCTAAATTGATATATTACAAGGGAATGAAATGCAATTACTTAACTTCTGCGGATGCTTTGACCTACAGGTGCAAATGTTATGAAAAACTACAAAATTTTAAGTTATGTTAAATTATTCACAACTACAGAAGATGGTGAAAAGCTATGACTAAACTAAGAGATCTAACAGGGGTATAGGTTTTGCTACAAAACACCACTAGCAATAGATACAACTGACTCAGATTTACAGAGATGATACTACAAATGGAAGGAGAACAGAAAAAGTATGCTACAGGATAATGAAACGAGCAACTATAATATATACAGATGTAGCAATGTAAAGGAGAACCAAAAATTACAGCTACACTAACACTAAGATGCAGACTAATGCTACAAAGAGATTATGAGAAAAACAGCTACAGACTCTCTAACCCAAACAAAACTTATGCTAACACAGTAGAGAGAACAATAGTTATGCAAAAAAATTAGAAATCTAGATAAGTATATATACAACCCAACTAGAACCACTTATTTAAGATGATAGTTACAGATGATAGTGGAATACTAAACTGGAAAACACAACAAAAGATTTACTATGCTAGACAAAATACAGGACCAAGATTATTTTGCTAAAACCGAGATGATGGTATGAAGATGCAGGTAAACAAAAAAATGGCATAAGTAAAAAGAGAAACTATAAAGAAAATCACAGCTAATATATTACAGAACCAAGATACCCAGATGGTTTTAACTATGATGATGCAGGTATGAGACTTCACTTATATACAAGAGAAAGTTACAAGGAAGTATGGAGAATTCACTTAAAACAAAGTGCAAGTTACAAGGAAAAAAAAAAGAAACTACTACAGTTATAGAACAAGCTACAACTTTCAATAGCAAGAAAGTAAAAGAAAATCTAACACATATATACAAGAGCTATACTAAAAACAGTAAAGTGGAACCAATAAAATCAACCACACCGCTACCGAGTCCCCGGCAACGGCGCCAAAAACTTGATAGGACTAAAAGAAGCCTATAATTATATTAACTGCAAGTGCACAGTGTCCTAATATAACACAGGGCAAGCACAGGTCGATCCACAGGGACTTGGTGGGTGTAAGGTTGAAGTTATGGTCTTACTATACTGTTTCAAACAAGAGGTAACAACAGGGGGGTTTTGTTGTGTCGATACGACAAGATATTTATTAAAACAGAAAGGAAATAGAAGTAAAAGATGCAAATAACACAGGGTGTAAATACTTAAATGGAAGGGACTAGGGCAATCGAATCCACCTCCTAACCTTTACTTAGTCAATTCAGTTTCAAGATTATTCTTGTCCCTTGTAATGGACACCAGTCAAGATGCACGTCTGCTGTTTATCCAGGGTAATCTTAAGTAAATGCCTAATATCAACTAAGGTAACTAATCCCTAGCATAAGCTGTCTTCTTACAGCACAACTCATCACAGATTAGCTTGGTATCTTAAGCATGAGTTGAAGCACAACATAAAGTTATTCTAACTACCTAGGTTGCATAACAAACAAGGTGAAAGCAATATGTGTGACACAATGATTAGAACATTCATATATCATTTGAGCACAACAAGAATAATACTCAAAACATGAGTAAAACTAGCAGTAGATTAAGGGCTTCATCTAAACCCTAGTTATTGAATTATAACATGATGATAATACTGAAAACAAACATAAACTACATCTTGGTGCACCGGCTAATCCTGGCATGCCCTTTTACATCACAAACCCATCTCTATTTATACACCAATTTCACCCTAAATTGGGTTTTTGTTTCTCAACAGTACAACTGAAATTAGGGATTGAAATTAGGAATTTGAGATGTCACTCACTCACCAAATACAACTGAGATGTACTCCACAGCCTTCAACCACTCCATTGACGTCATATACATGCTGCAATTGAGAGTCTTCAAACTAATTTCATATGGCAATCTTCACTTTACTCAATCTCATATTTCTTCTCTTCCTTGTAACTATATATGGTACCATAAATCGAGTGCATGGACAGAGAGGTAGGAGAGGTGAAAACCAAGTGATTTGACAATAAAGAGATTTGGTAATTTAAGAGTGATGAAGTATTCATGGATGCACAGTTAAAACATGGAAGAGAAAAGGTGCAGTTGAGAGGGTATGGGTGGTGGTGTCGATGGTTTTGAGAAGATGAGTTTTCTATTTTTTTATTTTCTGATTTTGGGAACGAAAAGGGGAAAGAGTAAAGGTGTTCACCGAGTGTTAAGCATGTGCATCTTGTTTAGATGTTCAAGGGTGAGATTGTTGACCTTCTTGACTTCAAACATGATCTGAGAACTTTAGACCATTAATCAGATTTGATTAACTTTTGCACTCCTTGACCACAACTGTTGTTCCATTGACTTTGGTAGGTTCAGCTCTGCACATGCTCAGCTAACAGCTCCCTAGTGTAGTGGTGCGACACCCCCACTTCCTCTTACGCTCCTATTACACAGTCCCGCTGACCTTTTATACCATTTACTCAAACCACCTACAACATAACACAAAAAGAGATTATTCCGACGAAATTATCCATTAAAGGAGATATGCTCATGATACAAGATTTGTCGCAAAATAGAACATGAAGGCATTAAAGATGTGATAAAAGACAACAAAAAGATCTACAAATATGCATTATTAGGCACCGATCAATACATATCACCGTAGTATTATTGTCAAGGTTGTGATACAATTGAACTTTAATGCTGTGTAATAATACTATGACACTGTATAACAATAAGAAAACAGTCTTGTGGAATTAATATTATGGCTACGGATCTTCAACAACTTTGATGTTGAGTTGAACACGTTAAGAATGACTGGAGTACTTGGAAGTGACGAAGATTTCGAGTAATGTTGAAGAACCGAGGAAATCAAGCATTTGGATGAGAAGCTACAAAGTTTATTTATTTTGTGATCCATATGTATTGATAGTTTTGTCACTAAAATTGACAAAGGGGGGGGGGGATTATTAGAGCACTGCTTGGTCGAACTCGCAAGCGTTTTTATCTCAAGCTTGTTTGCCAAGTTTAGTTGTCAAAACTATAAATCTTGATTTCTAGTTTACTTATAACTATGTCTCGGATTAGGATAGAATGTGTAGTTGAGCTTTAGACTTCACGGCGTTCATCGATTGAAGATGAAGAACTACTAAAGGGATCTTGTATAACTTCATCAACAAAAGGTATGTGGAGACTTGAACTCATCTATCACTCAGAAGTCTATATCTATTCTATCTCCTATTGAGACAAAAGTCGTATAGCTATATAGACTTTACATTATACATATTTGATATTTCGAGCTGAGTTTAACTCGCTTACATATTTCTCGAAATATGTGTTGGTAAGCTTTCGCTTTAACTAAGTTCATCTTTTATTCTTGACGAAAGTCAAAAGATGATCATGTGAAAATCACCTGGTAACATCTTACATGATTTGTGTGAAACGGTCATTTGATGTAGACTCGAAATGGTTTGTATTGATCTATTGATCACTTGAAAATTGCTTTGAAGCTAATAGTTTGTTTGAGACAGCTATTCCCGTCTTCTAAGAATGTTTCAATGATTAAGATGGAGTTTAGAACAATTAACCATTTATTGGATATAGCACAATATGCGTACTTGTATGCTAACTGTTACAAGTTACTCCAAGTCCGGGAACCATAGTATGAATACCTGTATGCATACGGGTTTAACAGTTGAAGTCCGGGAACTTAGTATGCATACCCGTATGCGTACTTGCGTAATAGTTCAGGTCTGGGAATTTAGTATGCGTACCCGTTTGCATACTAATTCAACTGATGTTGGTCGTGAACGACAGTGTGCGTACCCGTTTGCATATTGGTGAACTGACCAGGTCTGGGAACTCTAGGTATACGTACCCGTTTGCATACCTGAGTGGGTTAAAATCTAAAATCAGTTTATTCATGAACAAATACATTTATATAATAAGGAATGCAATCTTTGCAAACCGTGGCTATAATGTTCATGAATTGATTCGAGTGAATCAAAATCGATTTTGCTTCAATTGTGTCTTGTTTACTTCTATGAGAATATAAACAATTGAACAACTCTATAACTAGTTTCATTTGAGTCATTTGAACTATTTGTGATTAAGATGAACAAGGTTGATATGAAAGTGTTCATATGGCTAACTTCGGTTAACTATTGTTGAGCCAACCATGTATACACGTTTAGGTACGGTTACCCATATCTAAATGAAGGCACATTTCATTTGTGTGTAACAAGCTAAGTTCAATCTAACGGTTGAAAGATATTAGCTTGAATCTAATCAGGTTTTCATCTAACGGTGAATATTGAATGCTTTGTTACCAAGGTAACATTGATTGCAAACCCTGATTTGAAGACTATATAAGGGAGAACTTTAGCAACAGGGAAACCTAATCCTCACACCTCCTGTGTGATACTAGTTGCGACTGGATTCGATTCTCCTTTAACCTAGGTTTTTCTAAAACCATTATAGGTTAACGACTTAAAGACTTCATTGGGATTGTGAAGCCAGATCCAACTATTTTCTCTTTAGTTGCGCGTTCTGATCTTACTTTGTTTTATCGTATTGAGTACTATCTTCTCTAAGATTTGCTCGAGATTCAATCTCCGATAGGTAAGATAAAAATTAGTCACAAACATCTTCGTCTCATCGTTTGTGATTCCACAATATATTGTTCCGCTTCTATACGGTTAAGATCATTGTGATGTGATTGATATTACTAGTCTGTTCTTCGGGAATATAAGTTTGGTGTATCAATTGGTTTTTGTTATGGGATCATAATGAAATTCTCATAGAGATACTTCATGACTAAAAGAGAACATATCAACTTTTGTTTCAATGATTTCACATAGACGAAACTTAGTGTATTCACCAAGGAGTTATTAAAGATACAAGATAACTCCTACAATATTCCACAGCCGCACTCCCCACAAAGATTTGGCAATAAATCACAAGTTTAATTATGAACTCTCCCCCATAAAATGTCATTCCCAAAAGGAACAACAAGAGCGACCTTACTTTCACAAGAAAACAAGGATTTCTTTGGATATTAAAAAATCACATGAAACATGAATTTGTATCCAAAAAACTCGAATAAATTAATCCACAAGGAAAACTCATAGATTAATTCTATCGGAACTGCTCACATAAATGTGGATCAGGGAAAAATCAATACTGCGGAATATTCAAAGGTACATTATATTTTCCATCAAAATTTGCATAATGACACAATACACTTAACTTTTGAGCATAAATGGAATAATCACAGTTCATGGACGTAAACCACATATCCCATACAAAATTATTTTTTCAATATATAAAACCAATAAAGATTAATACTGCAAAATCATCTTTCAAATAACTTAGAATTTAAATAATAAATCTAAAAACATTGCAAGATGAAAATCCTTTGACAATAGCTATGTGTAGTCACAATAATTGTTATTTCAAACCCTAGTTATCCTTTTTAGAACATAAGAATAAATTCTCATAAGAAGTTTCCTAGGCTTTAAGATACTTGAAAAAATATTTATCGTCCCTGAACTCCTTGTCGTCAACAGACATTGGTACGTAAGATTCATGAAGAAAGGAGTCAATCCCAACATACCTTCTTGACTGATGGCGAACCAGGGCCTTCTGAATTTCAAGAGTTCTTAACACAATAGACTTTATTTGCTGCATCTCCATCATTGTTTCTTTCAACTCTTCAAGAACACCAGAAAACTTCTGAAGATTTGAGGGATTAGCCCTTGGTTTCTTCATGTTCTTCATTTTTCTCTTTAAAGTTGTAGAGGGATGAGATTTACCTTTTTCCTTCATGATTGATGGCTTAACAATCATATTTCCATCATAAGACATGATGCTTGGAGTCTCCATGAAATTGAAAGAATACTCAAGCTATCTCAACAAGCAGTCTTTTGATAAAAGAATTTTTAGAGAAGGAAAAAAAAAAGAATGTAGGGTTACGGAACCTATATACAAAGTAGGATTCTCGTACGACCAATTCACAACCCTATTTTAATAATCAAACAGGGTAAATATTTTCAATACCATTTGTAGATATGAAAAGCTTATCAGAAAATCAGAAATAAAAACAGAAAGAAATATACTCTAAAAATTCCTTTTCAAAAGCCTGATCAACCACCCTTGTCTCTTTGATTTCGGGCATAGAGACAAGGTGTACCATAAACACACTTAGACTGTGTTTGGGTGAACAATAATTTGTCCACCATTAGATTCCTGAACGCAAATCTCCATTCCATGTTTCATAGATTGCTTAGACCTAGTTCTTTTCTGCAAGGGTCTAACTTTTTCTTTAAAAATTAACTTCTTCGGAGATGAGTAAAATTTACTTACCTCTGACGGATTTGTCTTTAGAACAAATTTGAGCTTGTTTGCTAGACGATTTGTTATCCGTTGTAGTTTGTTGACATATCTTACTTTATGCTTGTACTTATAACACTTAGAGAGTTCATGACCATTTAAAGTACAATAAGAACATGTCAATGTGGAGGACGGTTCAGGTACCGTGGAACATGCTGCTAGGCATAACGAAGTACTTGAAACCTGTGAACAACAGTTTTTGTTAGACAGAGTAAAATCCATTTCATCCTCCAAGGCTATCGAAGAATATTTTCCGGAAAGGACGTCAAAATTGATATGAGTAGTGCTACAGTCATTAAAATTGATATTTTCACAAAGGAGTGCTACACTTGATTTTTCGTCTTCATTTGAATCATAGTGATCAGACATTTCATCAAAAGTTACAGCAAGACCTTTGTTTCCAGTATATTTTTTTACGATTCAGACATTCATTAGCAAAATGACCAAAACCTTTACACTTGAAGCACTGTGGCATATCCTCATCATCAGATTCGACGGTATTTCTGTTTCTAGAGGAACACGGTCGTGAGGCTTAAATGATGACCTAGGCTTATCTCTGGTGAATCGTTTACTCCTCTTTAACAGAAGATCTCTAAACTGTCTTGTGATCAGAGAAACTGAGTTGTCAAGATCTTCATCTGAAGAATCAGTCTCAATCGGATCATCCACCGAGTTGCCAACACTTTTACTTTTATCAAGTAATTTAGTGTTCTTTTGTGCTTTAAAAGCAATATCCTTTCCAGTTTTGGATGTAAGCTCATGATCAAAAATCTTTAGCTTTCCAACAAGTGTATTCCTAGAAAGTGTATCAAGGTTATTTCCCTCTACGATCGCATGTTTCTTAGAATCGTATTTGGCTGGCAATGATCTGAGAATTTTCATCACAATGTCCTTTTCAGGAATAGTCTTACCCAATGCAAAAGATGCATTTATAACATGAGACACTTTGTGATTAAACTCATCAAATGAATCTTCATCGGCCATACGAATGTTTTCCCAATCAGAATTTAGGTTTTGAAGCCTAGCTTCTTTTTCAGAGGAATTTCATTCGAATACATTTTCTAAGATATTCCAAGCATCTTTAGACTTAGTGCATGTGGTCACATGGTGCTGAAGATCTGGGGTAATGGCATGCATGGATAATAGCATTTAATCCGTCAGAATTTTGCTTTGCAGTGAGAATCTCGGCAGGATCAAATGCACCAATATCCTTTGGAACAGTTACATCGCCTTTTGTAACCACCGGAGGATTATAGCCATTACTACACGAACCCATGATTGAAAATCACGTGCTTGGAGAAAGGCACGCATATCAATTTTCCAACATAAGTAATTTGAGCCATCGAAGACTGGCAGTACGTTTATAGAGATAACACTTCTGTCCATAGAGTCAGATTGCTACAAACACACACTTATGAGGTCTTAGTGTGTTTGCCTGCTCTGATACCAATTGAAAAAGCGGGGGTCTAACAACCACACCCAATATTTTGTTCGACAATCTGTATGGACAAATCCAATACAATTCTAAGAGAATCAACTAGACAGTCAGACTCAATCACAGAAAAGTATCCAAGAGTTATATCTATGTTTCTCAATGTAATCAACAAATCAAACAGATAGAAATCCGCAAGCCTGATAATTATGAAAAACAACTTGAACGGTACCAAAGACCAATGTTCAAGTGTCAATCAATTTCAATCAACAACCTAAGGTGGATTTACCAATTGATTGAACTACGCACAACCTGTGATATTTCAATTATATAAACAAATATAATGCGGAAAAGAAATAACACAGACACCAGAAATTTTGTTAACGAGGAAACCGCAAATGCAGAAAAACCCCGGGACCTAGTCCAGATTGAACACCACACTGTATTAATCCGCTACATACACTAACCTACTACAAGATTAACTTCGGACTGGAATGTAGTTGAGCCTAAACCAATCTCACACTGATCAAGATAAATTTGCGTTCCTTAAGCTTCTGAATCCCAGCAGGACTCTACACACTTGATTCCCTTAGCTGATCTCACCCACAACCAAGAGTTTCTACGACCCAAAGTCGAAGACTTATAAACCAATCTGTCTCCCACAGAATAGTCTATTCAGATAGATAAATCTGTCTCCCACATAAATACCTATGAAGTTTTGTTCCATCTTATGATAAATCATGGTGCACAGGAACCAATTGATAATCCGGTCTTATATTCCCGAAGAACAACCTAGAAATATCAATCACCTCATAATAACTTAACTATATGGTAGTAGAACAAGTTATTGTGGAATCACAAAAAATGAGATAAAGAGCTTTGTGATTACTTTTTATATCTTACCTATTGGAGATAAATCTCGAGCCAATCTTAGAGAAGATGGTACTCAATACGATAGAACAAGTAGGATCAGAATACGCAACTGCAGAGAAAATAGTTGGATCTGGCTTCAGAATCCCAATGAAGTCTTCAAGTCGTTAACCTAAAATGGTTTTAGGAAAAACCTAGGTTAATGGAGAATCGACTCTAGTACGCAACTAGTATCACACAGGAGGTGTGTTGATTAGGTTTCCCAGTTGCTAGAATTCTCCTTTATAGCCTTTCAAATCAGGGTTTGCTTAGTTAACTTAGAAACAAAGCATTCATTATTCACCGTTAGATGAAATCCCGATTTAAGATGCAAGCTAAGTTTTGCTTGAAACAAAGGAAATATATCTCCACCGCTAGATGGACTTAGCTTGTCACACACAAATGAAATATACTTCATTTAGATATGGGTAACCGTACCTAAACGTGTACATGAGGTTGGCTCAATAATAGTTCACCAAAGTTAGCCATATCAACACTTTTGTCTAATCCACATTCATCTAACACATCTAGATCAACTATGATGATCAATCAATCATGAATGATAACCAAAGAATCTAATTGTGTTCTTCATAGAGTTGTTCAATTGTTAAAAATCACATAGAAGTATATATGATCCAATTGAAGCAAAATCGGAATGATTTGAAAGAATCAATTCATGAACATTAAGCCACGGTTTGCAAGATTGCATTCCTTATTATATAAATGTATTTGTTCATGAGTATGAAATCATACTTTACCGATTTTAGAACTTGAACCAATTAAGTTTGCAAACGGGTACGCATACTTAAGTTCCGGACATTGGTCATGAACCAACAGTTTGCAAACGGGTATGCAAACTTTAGTTACGGACCAAACTCAGGTGAATAAGTTCGCAAACGGGTATGCAAACTTAGTTCCCGGACTTCAACAGTTAAATCAGTTTGCGAACGGGTAAGCAAACTTAAGTACCTTGACTTAATAGTTGAAACAATTTGCGAACGGGTATGCAAACTTAGTTTCCGGTCCGGAATTATATCAAAACAGTTCGCATACTTAGTATACTTACTGTAATGTATCCATACATGGGTTTTAGCTCTTAACTCCCAATTCAATCATTGAAACATTCTTAGTTGACGACAATGGATGTCTCACACACACCATTAGCTAATAAGCAATTTTCTAGTGATCGAATGATCAATACGAAACTTTCCAAGTCGACATCAAATGACTGTCTCACACAAATCATGTAAGATGATTCAAGGAAATTTCCACATGATCATCTTTTGACATAATGTTAAGCATAATGATGAATGTAGCCAAGACAGAAAGCTACCAACACGTATTTCGAGAAATAGATAAGCGAGTTAAGTAAGAATAGAATAAACTTTCGTATCAAATGTGTATGATACGAAAGACTATATCGTATATGACTTTTGTCTCAATAGGAGATAAGTAAGAATAGAATAAACTTCTGAGTGATAGATAAGTTTTAGTCTCCACATACCTTTTGTTGATGAAGTTCCTCCGAGTTCTTCAGTAGATCTTCGTCTTCAGTTGTAAGCACCGTGAAGTCTAAAGCTCAACTTTACAATCTATCCTAGTCCGAAACTCTTATAGGTAGACTAGAAATCAAGACTATAGTTTTGAGCAACTAAACTTGACAAACAAGCTTGAGATAGCAACGCTTGCGAGTTCGACCGAGCAATGCTCTAACAAAAAAGAAGTTCATTTTAGAATAGCAGTTACTTAGTTCATTTTGAATATCATTTATTTGGACTATATAATCAGTTCGCCTGAATAAATGAACTATATAATAAGTTCATTCTGGACAATGAATTATATAATCAGTTCATCTGAATGAAAGAATTTCCAAGTTCATTCTAGAGAATGAACTATATAATCAGTTCATCTGAATAAATGAACATCATTTCATAATGATAAAGTTTAATAAAGGAAATACATATTCAATAAAAACCAAATGCCAGTTGATAGAAAATAAGGTGAACAGTGAACTATATAACCAGTCGATGTGAATCAAGCAACCACTTTTTTTGTTTAGATGAACACTACTTACGGTTTCAATTAAACACTAGGTATCACCGGGGCCTTACGGCCCCGGCTCAACCTCTGATTATTGTCAAGCGTCACGTAGTTTTTGGTAATCGACACATGATACTTACCTTGATATTTTCTGTGAAAATATTATGAAACACCAAATAATATAATTGTTATTCAGGTATCTCCAACATTTATTCCCATACAATTATGTTGTAATTACCGGTTGGGTCTTTTATGTCTCCAATTTTTGTTATGAGATCCTATATTCGTGAGAAGATGAACCTTTATCTCGAATACATCAAAACAATAAAATTTATAGTGTTCTGATTAAACAATTTTTGCATATATAGTGTTCTAATTAAAAAATTTTTAAAAATAAGATAATCCAAAGAGAGATAAAATAAGAATAAATATAAAATTTGTGTCCCGAAACAAATTCTTCGGATCTCCATTTTACACTTGCTTCTACAACTACTCGAGATCTTTTTTGTTACATTATTCTGCATCGAAAAAATATGTTTTCAGCATGATTATTGCAAACAGTATAACTAAAATTGTAAAACAAAAAAATAATAATTATCTTGCTTGATCACTATGGCTATCTTTTTGGCAGATTCAACATAATTAATAGTACATGACATGGCACAATCTTTTATCCGGTTTGGATGGTGTTTGCGGCTAATGAAGTTGTATTTCCTAATTGTTAAATAAACGTCAATTGTTATACAAACATGATATAATCATGCCTAGTAATTTAGCATTTCACTAATTCTTGACCCCTAGGTAATCTTCTAATTCACGATCGTCATGATATATGTGTTGTGGGACGGAACTCTTATAGCCAAATAATATCTTGATGATTTCTTATTGGAAGATAGATTTCCATTCCATAACTCTCACATAAATGAAACAACCTAAATGAGTTTGGATACCATCATATTATCACCGAGTGAAATCCTCAATAACTACTCTTAAACTATTATTGTTCACATCCCAGAGTAATCATGCACTTTTAAGTTTTAGTAGTAAAAAACTCAATCAGTGTGTTTTTAATACATAATCTATAAATATCTTAATCGATGCTGGTGCATATTTTGATCTTAACTCTTGAATCTATAAATAACTACTCTTAACTCTTGTTTGTAGTAAAAAAACTCAATCAGTGAGTTTTTAATACATAATCTATAAATATCTCAATCGATGCTGGTGCATATTTTGATCTAGCAATTACGTCCCCAAAAATGCACTTCAGATTTTCCATATAATATTTGAACTTTGTATAATAAGTCTATTGTTTCTTCACATATTGTCGTCGGTTGCTATTATGCATGGTACATCAACGGCTAGCACGATTATTCGATTGTATCAATTATTTTTGAGAATCTTACGAAGAAAAAAAAGTCCTTTTAGAATACGTTGCAATCTTTCTTGTAAGCTTAACCTCCTTCCAAAAAGTGATTATTCTATTTGCTTTTGTCTCTAGCCTATTTAAATACTATACACGTAGGAACTTTATAGTGCAACTCTCTGTTTTAGTAGAGCACATACCTTTTCTTCATGTCTTCAATTTTTGGCATGTCTAAGAATACAAATATTACTGTGTCCTTTGAAGAAGATTGAAAATTAAATCCTAGTACATTCGCCGAAATGATAAAATATCCAATTTAATTTTTAAAAATTTATGCCATGTTTTACCATAAAATTTTCTACCACTATCTTAGTTACCATAAAAGCGACTTACATGTCCTCAATTTCTCAACATTTTGTCTATAATTCTTCTTGCAACGTATCCCTAACGCGTAATTCTGGTTTCTTATTGTTTTTATTTTGTATCAATTAGTTGCAACTTGATTAGATGTTTCATACCTGAGTTCATAGTCTGATATGCCGATCAATATTCCCTCACATTTGTATGCATATTGTTGAAATTAATCAACGGAAAGAATCCATGTAAAGACAGAATAAAATATTTCGCGAGGTGGAGTCTCTATGGGTTACACATGTATGATCGTTCAAGTGTAAACTCTGATTTCTTGGAACAGGTATCTAGTCACCTCTAATGTAGAAATCGCGAAGTGTGTTTTAGTTACTTTTGCGCCGGTTTTATTATGCCTAACTTTCTCACTAAGATCCGAAAACCTTTCTTTTAGCGCTTTTTCAATCTTGTTATAACCTGCACATTATTATTGCTTCAAAGAATAATAATTTAAAAGGCAGTAAGATCAAATAATAAATTATCATTGAATTCAAAGAATATAATTTAAATGTTGTAGATCACCGGGGTAAACTATCAAGCATTTTTGCACTCAACTTGGATTCGATGCTCACCAATATAAACTTAGAAAAAATATTAGGAACTCCAAATAGGCTAGTTAATTTATGTTTCATTTTATTCACGATTGCTGAGAGACCAATGTTAATGTTAACTGAATGATATTTCCATTGTCTCAGCGATTTTTTCATATATTTGGATATACTCGGAGCATATATATTAAGTATCTAGTTCCACATATTTCTTAATGTAACAGAGTTAATATCAAGTTTATTTATTTGTATAATTTATATTCTGGCTACTCGGTTTGTATTTATTTATGGAAGTGATTCATAAGATTCAGATTTATTCCCCAAAACCTGGCAATTGGTCCTAACCTTCATTTCCCCTAGACACTAACCCTACCTATAATATATGGTCAATAATTATTGTTTTCGTACTTACAAATTATGTTCTTACAGCTTAGAATCAACATCTGGATGCGAGGATATATATCTATAGACATTCTATTTTATCCCCCAAAAGTGTACGATCTTCATTAAGTTTCATATTATTTTCCAATAGCATAGTACGCTTTACTTCAATACTCCGAGCCTATCTTAGGATGCGAAGCCTTCGACTTCAAATCCTGACTATATTCTAATTTCACAATTTAACTTAAGATGATTCTTATGACTTGCTTTAATAGAAGCCCTTGCATGTTGCAATTAATTCCAATATTCATTCAGTTGTTTCTTTAACATGTTCGCGTTTTCCTTATTATTTTATTATGGGAATAAATCAAACTCTGCATTAAGTTTCAAGTAAGTCTCTGATAACAACTCACACGTGGTTTCTACATTTTCAACCATACTCTCCACTTCAGATATATTTTTCCTTGGATCGTCAATTTGGTTGTCCGTTACGGTGATTTCATCACTTATTCATGGATATTTTATTGACTTTTTTTCAAGGAATCCCTAGCGATTCCTAGTTTAATTTAGAATCTTTCTTTTAACCTTCAAAGTGAGAACTCCAGAATCGCATAGTTATGTTTATCTTTAGCTTCCTTTAGCCTGATTTTTGATGTGTTAATTAGACCGTGTTATACTGCATTTTTTTGTTACGTAGCGCATTCTTTTTTTTCAACATCACAGTCAACGATAGCCTTGTTTTTCATATGTTTCACTACTTATTACTTCCAATCCTCTGCGAACATAGCATGTTATTCTTGGTTGATTTTAGCTTTGCACTAAACATATGTAGGAGATGTATGGTTATCCAAGAATTGTATTTGGCGTTGAATTTTATTTTCTACCTCTACCATGTATTTTATTCAAGAATTTTTATCACAAAGAAATACTATCAAGATAGGAAAATATTCGTCACATACATGGTTATTAAACACATAGTTGTTGGTACATATAATACTATTAGGATAGGAAAATATTCATCGCGTACATGGTTATTAAAAATATATCTATTAATGTATATCTATAACTAAACTTAGGGTCACTGATGCACTCGGCACTGCATATTTAGTAAATTATCAGATAAAAGTAGAATTTTTCACATAACATATACATTTGGTAAAGTATAGAGCGGTTCGTATTTCTAGTATAACATTGGAGATATAAAATGTTCGAATTTGGTCAGACCACCAAATACACGCTCGGTATGGTGTCAACGACATTGACCATTAAATTCTACATTCAATATAATTGTGAGCGAAGAATCTGTCCCGTAAGTTTGCTTGATCCATGGCCATGCTTAGCAGCTTAGCATGCTTAGGTAATCCAGGACCTGTTTCACTGATGAATAACAACATTATGTTTAGTTAATAGAGAGAAGAAGTACATGCGATGGATGATTAGGCAACACCCAAGTTAAAATACCACACTTCACAACCACATTGAAATTTTCATCTACAATACTAAATCTCAGTGCCTAGGTTGATCATGCCAAGAAACTAAATTGATAAGTCTGTTTGGGAAATATACCTAGACCTTGTAAATCAGACGTAGGAGAGCCATGAAGATCCATAGCATTTCTTTTTTCTGCCCACCTCCATAACAGCACCAAACTAAATTAATAAGTTTAATTGAATAAAACAATAACAAAATAAAGACTCCAATAGAATAAGTAAAAAGCAGCGGCTATCATCACGGTTTATTACTCCAAGCTTCTCCCTTGGTTTATCCTTTTTTTTTGCAGTATTTTAGTCGCTACCATTTGTACACATTATTTGATAGGGACCGACAGAAGTAAAGAGTCCATGGAAAATGAGTCAAATATGATTTATATCGGTGGGTTGTATACTCAATAGGCTCGACAAAAGGTTAGAGTCTAAGACTAATCAAATCTGATATCGAGTGTATTAAAGAAACATCTGTTATACTAGGAAAGAAATTGAGTGCCACGGATCTTTTACAAAACAAGTTTAATTTGTCATGGCATATGATATATCAACCAAAAACACTACTGTGCACATCACCGTGAAACCAACCAAAATAGGATTATATGTACTCGGACTGCAATAAGTTTGATTTTCTTTCCAGGAGACTAAAACTGAAGAAAAAAAATCATCTGATGTTTAAAAGGTCTATCTAACAATTTTAATGCTACAATAAATTGTAATAATTGATAGAATGCATCCATCAATAAGTTACAACTTTTACTGGGAATTTTCTTCCACGAATATAGAAGGCCAGGTCTGTTGGGATTCTGAAAATACGACTCGTGTAAGGAACACGGTCTCACCCTCATGCCCCTTTAATAGTGGTACGACTTGTATTACATTCCGGGCAATGCAGTAATCAGGATTGTTTTACCTATGAGAAGTTCTGAGGAAAGCACCGGTCATTCCCACCCTGACTGAGAGAATTTTGGTCGGTGCATCCGCAAATTTGAAAGTTCCGACGTTGCATGCTCGAACATCAATATCGGTAATTACCTCGGGTGTTTTCTGTTCCACCATATCCTTGCTCAAGCATAGATATTCCCCGGGGTTTGGAACGGTAGTCATGACTGCTCGTACTGTTTCTTTGCTAAGGTACCTAAATATGTACTTCACCTCACGACCATTACAATGAATGTCCATAGATAACTCCTGCGTACACAAAGAAAATGTATTCATTAGCTGGCAAAACACACCATACATATTTTAACTTTCAATGATGGATACAGGGTGCTGATAAGTTTTACAAACAAAGATGCAAAAACTATATATGGAAGTCTACTACGTGCTGATAATCACCTCTAATTTTGGCTCATATATATTCCTTTCCTTGAATAATATTACTGTGTTTTAGGTTTCATACTTTCAAGCTGGGTTATATATATTCATGGTCGTGGCAAAAAATACCAAACCTTGGAAACTACATGCCTATAATTGTGCAAAATATTTATAGCATTTAGATTACTGGAGATGTAATAAATAGGAACCTTAATGTAATAATCACGTATTATGATCCATTAACATAAAGATAAACATGCTTTTATAATTGAGGAAACACCAAACGGATACACTTATCAAACTATGAATTTAGTATGATAAAACCTTACCTGTTCGTAAAAAATTGAAACAAAAGGCTTGCTGTTGAGGTTTGTGGCCAAGATCAACCGAAATTCGAACTGTCCAACGAAAAGGGAGAGTAAGGTCTATTCCTATGGGTATGGAAAACTCATAGATTTGCCATATATGCACCCATTATGGGTATGCCAAAGTGCCAAACTCATATGCATATATGTCACTTATAACATATAGGCATACACGATAGAGTTTATATCGGGCGATAAAGACTCCATCGCTCGATGGTCTTTCCATCTCCAGCGATAGTCTCTTTATCTCCGAGTAATTATATATATATAATCTCTCATTCTCTCCTACTTTTTCATTTTTATAATTTTCTTTTATATTTAAAAGATCCCACTGATAATATTATAATACTAAACTTTTTATAAATACCCCACCACACAAACACAAATATATTTTTTATTCATTAGAATCCCACCCAATACAATTAAATATATATTTTTAATCAAATTTGTCATATCTACCATAGTGGGAAAACTCATTTGCCATACCACATGGCATGCCAAACTCATTTTTTTGACATGGTGCATAGGAATAGACCTAATGAAGCTGTTTAAAGAGGTTCTCACATGATTCCACCGATCGCCCGTACTAAGAACTGATGTTATGTTGAACCTAAAAGTCTTGCCGTTCAATTGACATGCCCTGTTTTTTCACTGCCTCTATGCCTGCAAACATTTCATATTTCCTCACCTCACGATAGAAGAGAATGGATCAGAGACTAAAAGCACTGTTTGTACTCTCCTAGTTAAGAAGATCCAGTACAAATTTTGATCCTTGGAAAGTGTTGTACTTCTATTCTACAATTAAGTTGATGAAGCTATAGATATAATAAAATTGTACGGGCATTCCATACTCCGTAGTTATTAATCCACTGCAAATCCAGCAAACATACAAATAAAAAATATTTTGTTTCAAAGTGTTGCCAGATTTCGGGATAGCAGAGAAGTTATTTATTGAATGACTATGTAGTCTATACACATACTACAATAGTAATATGTTGTTAACTAATCTTTTTGTACTTTCTCCAGTTTAAGCCAACAGAGAGCCTAACCTTAGGAATCCTCAAGAAGACAGAGAAAAGAAGGCCTATGTTTTAGAGAGCCTGTTTTGGGGGAGTTCAGCAGCTGATGTCACTAATCTTGCATGTTGATATAAATCTTCATCATCGAAGCCATAATAATCCCTCTGCAATTACAGATACTATCATAAAATTAAGTAATGTAATCACAGGAACGATCCGGTTACATTAATTATATTTAGTTATGCATTTGTAAAGCTTTGAATGAAACAAACAACATACCTTGATAGTTTCACAGATGGTGTTGTCTATACTCTATAGTTTTTTCCACACGATCTTGGTCATGCATGAGAATTCTGTCCCCATTAATGTCTTGAGCTTTCTATCTTCTTCAAAGCCCAATGCTAGATGTCGTAGAAACTACTGGGACCCTCCGCAGTATTGTAGAATCTGAAGGATTTTGGTGGCTCGCCGCTTTAGTTGGTCCAGTAAGTTCTATCTGAAGCAACCCAACAACAAACAACCATTTTAAGGAGTACTAAACATATGAGTAATGTTCAAATTGCAAGCTCAGGTAAAAATAATGAACCACAAAATAAAACAATCACCACATCAACGGCTCAATTTCTACACATGAATAAAATCTTGCAATTGATTTAGAGATCAAACCTTGGAGTAGAAGGAGAAACATAAGTAGATTCAGGCTTCCACCAACTCTCTTTTCATGAGTTTTAGCCTTGGAATGCTAAACTATATCTTGCTCATCAGGGATAGAAAAGGTTGGCCAATAGCCAACAGTTGATAACAATACTGAAACAGATGAATATTGTACCCTCCCTTTTTTGTGGTACAGAGAAACACCATCAATTGAAATGTGCGCCACTCATCAGGTTATCACAATCATTGGAGCTTTCGGAGAAACCCTGCAAATACATGGTAGCCCAAATAATTTGCACATACGAAATTTAAGTATGAACACAGATGTCCATGCTAACCATACTGAACATGCAAATGATGACCGATTTGATAACATTTTAGAATCTGAGATCCAAACTTAAGCACTCAAACACCATCTCAAAGCCACATGAAACTTAGCAGTATAAGTCTATAAAAGACGACCCTAATTTTCTTGAAATGCATCTTATATTAGTATCACAGGACGACAACCTACACAACCCAGGACAAATAGATAATTGGTTACTGTTTTTAACTGATATTGGCTTAGTATTTACACATCTAATATCAACGCTTCCCAAAACAGGGTAGATTAGATGTATATACACTAACCCCATCCGGTTAACAACAGTTCCTTCCTCTACGAACTGTGTACAGCATCACCCCTGTGAGATTGTATCCCATCTTCTTCTGAGCCCATAGCGGCATAGCCATCTAAGACTTTTAGAAAAGCTAAAGCTTGAATTCGACCATACCTGCAACTACCGCCAAGTGGCATTATATTTGATGAAGTATAAGCAAAATCAGGTCAAGACTCGCCATTCCAGAAAACGGTTCTGCCATAAGCAATTTTATATGAACCACGACCAAGTGGATCAAAAGCAATTCATTCTCCTACATGAAGAAGAACCGATCAAAAATTAGACCCCAAAATGAAGAAAAAAAGAAAGACACTTGACCATGGGGTATTAATCATTGTGTACATACTTTCCAGTTGCTCAGCTTCATCAGGTGATCACTTCACAACAGATCTAAAAAGCAGAATTCATTTGTCCTGCCTCCCTGATTAGCTCTGACCACTGCCTCCCTGATTAGCTCTGACCATATACAGCATACCAATAAACGCAAATGAAAAAAGTTTGAAAATCACAGCTAACATTAAGTCTCTATGTGTGGTCAGTGTATAAGATTTTCATATGATCCACCAATTGCGCCAACGCCTAAGAGGTAGAAATTTGAATATGCTAGTTATATTCCAAGATAAAAAACCACCAACAAAGAATCAAACAAACAATTGAACAACGGAATGACAATAACTATTACATCAACGAAGGCATGACATGTCCAAAATTCACCATATGTAAATCATACCCATCCAGGAGTTTTGGAATGAATATATCTCGATATGTAATTATTATTTTTTTACAAACCATCTCGATGAAAGGAATCAGAATTATGTACCTTGCATATCACACGGCATGAGTAGTACTTCCAAGGGTTAGGATATATCTGCCGTACTACTACTGGTGCATCTTTCTCCGTGCAACGACTATTTTTTCGGTGCAAAACATTCAACTCCAGCATCAGTAGGGCAGCAACTGACTATATACAGCAATACGGTTGTACTATTATAATTTGTAGAAACAAAATGAGTCCCATAATGAAAAAAACATGAGCAAAAGTATTTTCAAAAAGCATTAGCTTGACAAAATTCAATCCAGTAACTCACCACTCTCATAACCTGATATAATAAAGAAATATGGAAAAACAACATTTTTAACTGAATTGAAAGAGATTAAGCCCTGTTAATTAGTAAAATTTTGATTTTCATCCACTTCCAACTAAGACTAACAACATCAACCATCTTGCCAAGAGGAATTAACTTTAAGTGTGAAAGAGCGATAGGCGAGATTAGCAGGATATAATGTAAACAATACACATTTAACCTATGCTTGGCAGCCGGATAACACTTGAATAATGCAAATGCGATCGAATGCCTTGATATTCTATAAAACAATGGCTAAAATTCAAATTTAGACCAATTTAAAGAAGTGGTGTAAGAGATATGAACACAGCTAGCCAAGTCAAAAAAAAAACTATGAAAACGAACGAACAATTTAGAGTTGTTTCTTAATCTAACGCCAAAGTTTTGGAAGAGTAACTTCGTAAAATAATATACCCAGTAGGTTCCTTCGTGCTCTGTCCTAAAAAATAATTCCTATCCTGGATTCACTCTAAGTTGTGTACACTGCACATGTAATTGATAGTCTAAACCATACAGTGAAATATGTCCACTGTGGACAAAAGTACTAAATGTCCGAAATTGGAGTCCATGTTGTACAAATAGCATCCTAGTCTATCGGAAGTTCCATTGAATGGTAACAGTCTAACCATGCACCTATACAGCAGTTAGTATTACTGCTTGTACCTGAAAACGTGGAGACCTTATGTTGAAAAGATGAGTGACGAAAAATTATTAACAGTGTTACATTCCGGTGATAAGACGAAAAATGAACATCCCATGACCTGCAGGATTACCAAATAACTAATCATGAACATCCCGAAAAACTTGCACTGGTGACTTGTTAACGATGACAGTTTCATTTCCCCTAAATTAGCCATAGAGTCAGATAATAAGCCGTTAATGTTTTGCCAGTAATGCGTTGTAATCGATGAATTATACAGCTCAGAAAATTATAATTTAACAAACTGAATTATATAGATTGATACATTCTAATTTAACCAACTGAAGTTACTGAATTTTTATCTAGATTTGGTCAGTTCCATATGCACCATTATTCAATAGTTTAGATATTTAGATTTCAAAAAATTTATTGCATGATATATACAGAGAAGACGTGAAATCAAAACAATCCAAAATTCATGAAATTAGCATAAAATTAAAGGAATACATGTGGGTTTGATGACAGTCCAAATTCAAGGAGAAGTGTCACCTTTCTTCTCGTTTTCAATGTAGAGTCTTCTGATTCTTCTCATTACTCTGGGGTGGATGGATGAACACAAAAGGCCGAGAATACAAAGATGTTGCAGGAATTGAGTGATCAGTTGTTCTGCAAAAATATCAGAATGAGTCTGAATTGTACACATCCCATAACGGATGAAGTGAATATACGTCGATTTGTACACAAAAACATATGTAGGTTGATTCTTCCTACTTATGGATTAAGGACAGTGTCATACTGCAACAGGGTGCAGAATAAGGAAGCAAAAACAAAAAAAAAAAAAAAAAAAAAAAGGAAGCAAAACATACAGGCGAATTGAAAAATGAGGCCTTTGAGGAAGGTCTGCACTACAACTGGCAACGGGGCAATACTCCGGTTCTCTGTTAAATATACAACCAACATTTGGATACAGCCAAAGAGAAGAAATAATCTAGGGTTCCCTTCTCCTGAAAGAAATATAGGTTTGATTAATTAGGTCTTGATAAGAAGAAAACAAACGCTAAAACATCAAAAAGAACAGGAGATAAGCTAAAAATTAAGAGAGCAACCCCTAGAATTTGTTTTCACTAACCTAGTCTCGATCTTTCTTCTCATCTTTGTTCTTTACATCTCTTATATTCAAAAGAGAAGACAAATACACCTGTTTTGATTTTCTTCTCAGTATGGGATTGCGGGTAACTCATTCAAGGAAACGAATAAGAAGAATCAAGAAACCTCTCTCGCTTTGTCCGCCTCTCCCTCCCTCGCTAACTAAACCTGAAAGAACAAATCAGAACTCATGAAAAAATAATCAGCCGAAATTTTGCTGACCCATATACACCCACGTAACAATACTGAAATTTTCTTGGCCGTCGGCTTGAAAAACTCCATCCGGATCAATCCTGGCCCCTGAATGACTCTTTGATCGCAAAGACAAACACCACCTTTTTTTATAACAGTGATTCATCATCTTAGCTGAACAACTCGTTTTCACAGCCCCGATTGCTAGTTCACGATCTACTGATTACATGCACAAAACTATAAAGAACTTCATATGAGAGTAAAAAATAAATAGAGAACAATAACATATAACAGCTGTATCAATTGAAAATCAATACGAACAGCAAAAAGGGATAAAAATTCAACACGGAGAAAGAGTTACCTCCCCAGGAATCAAAAGTTCATGCTGGAGTTAAAATTACTATCGCAGGAGTAGGAGTAACATCATCATCAGCAACAGTTGCTGGCTGAGATGTAAAGGCACAAAACCCAGAAAACCCCAATTTGGAAAAAAAAAACACTAATTTTGCCTAAACCTAATACCCTATATTGCAACAATGTTACGAATTTTATCACAGAATTTTATCAGGATCCACAAACAGGAGGAAATCCACAATTCGAAATAACAACGAATCAAAAACCCTAGATATTATATGAGAAAATTGAAAAATTAGGCGTTGATACAATCATATATGCTAGATTATCTTCTGAGAAGGATTTGTTGCTGCAATTACATCACCTTTGAAGGATTATCTTCGAGATTCAGCCCTCTTTGAAGCACTACATAGCCTTCCCCTTAACCATGTTAACACCTACGGATGAAACAAATAAAACCTAAGTATTCTGCTCGAAGTGGTTTCAGAGAGGCAAAAGAGAGAAAAGAGGGTGTTTTGAAATCTTGAGAAAATAAGGTTTTACACCACCCAATTTCGTTCACCTACCCCGACCAACGAAGTTTCCTAGCCGTCCAAGCAAAAACCCATCTGGAGCTTCTCCACCGCCGGATGGTGGCCCCCGTTAAACGTCGTCCGTCTGATAGCCCTAGTGGAGACAAACCTCATACATTTTTATAACAATGATGTGAAAGTTAGTCTTTAAAATACAAAAGAATAATATACACTATGGTCCGGTTACGCAACCGTGTATAATGACTGTTCAGTTTGGCAAATAACGAAAAAATTACTAGAAGTACGTTAAGGGTTACTAGAAGTACGTTTGGAAAAGGACTGTTCAGTTTGGCAAATAATTGTCCGGTTACTAGAAGTACGTTAAGGGTTAAAGTTTTTAATGCAAAGAACTTTGCTTTGGAAGTCTCAAATGGAACACTATCTATACGAGAAAGTCCTTGGTGTTCCATAAGGTGGAGTAAGAAAAAATGAGCACTCAAAGATGAAGAATGGTTAGTTTTTTATCGCAAGTGTATGGACCTGATTCAAAGATGTCCAATAGAAGAAGTTTGTAATAACATACAAGAGATTACTGGTACGAAGACTCTTATGGATGCACTAGGTAAGTTGTATCAAAAATATCATCCTTAGGGAAGATTATGTTGTGTGAACAACTATTCAATTTGAAAATGCAGAAAGGCGAAGCGATTTCAACACATTTTAGAAAGTTTAAATCAGTTATTTTTCATTTTTCAAAAATCAATATTATTTTTGATGATGAAATCAAAGCTTTACGGTTGATGTCTTCATTAAAAATTAAGAGTTGGAAGACGGCAATAACGTCTATACGCGACTGTGCTGGGAGTGAGAAGTTGAAGCTTGATGATGTGCAACAAAGGTTCAAAGCTAAGAGGGATTTGTTCAATCTTCTCTATTGAAGGTTGGTCAAAAACAACACTCAATTTTGCCGCATCCCAAGTTCTTGTATCTGGGTTAATTAGATCCTTAACTTTTAAGTTCTTATCAGGAACATAGTTTTCTCTTGGTGTTGCAACCCCTTTTCCAGGGATCCAATTTTCACACCAAGGGTCAATGAAGTTTCCTTCCCCCACAACCCATGAGATAAATGGCTTTATTTTACTAATTGTATTGTGGAGGCATTTTCATGCCCATGAAGCATTATTAGGACAACTGGAGTTCAACACACCACAATTTGCATAATATTTTGCTTTTAGAACTTGTGCTAAGAGGGATGAAGGATTTTCCACCAATCTCCAAACACTTCTAGCCATTATAGCCAAATTATTAATCTCGCTAATTCTAAGACCCAAACCTCCTTCTTTCTTTGATTTGCGGATGTTCTCCCACGCAATAAGGTGAAGCTTTCTCTTTTTTGAGGTGAGAGTCAGTTTTATGACACATGCTTTTAGGGATTACAAATATAGCCATTTGATAAAGCGACATAGCTTGGTCTACATGCTTCACAAAAGTAGTCTTGCCAGCCTGAGCTAAGAACTGAGTTAACCACCCATTTACTCTCTTCTCCATAGCACTTAGGAGAGAAAAGTGGGTTGAGTCTTGGACCTTAAAATGTTCATTGGCGCGCCCAAATATTTCTCACCAGGGTTGAGATTAGTGATATTTAGAATTTTGGCTAGCATTTTCCTATGCCTTGGATGAACCTTAGGGCTAAAGAACAATCCTGATTTGTTAAAATTTATTTTTTGACCACTTGCTTTACAATACATTTGCAAGTAATCCCTGACAGCATGAAAGTCAGGGACTGTTATCTTAATGAAGAGAAGGCTATCATCTGCAAACAATAGATGACTAATGGATGGGCCAATCTTGGCACATTTTATGCCATGCACAAGGTTCGAGTCTTCCAGATGTTTAATGTAGGCAGTAAGTGCTTCTGCACATTGAAACTTCAGATTGAAACTTCCCCACAGGGCTATCATTTAATAGAATATAGTAGGATACAGAACTTGCAAAGATGTTGGTTTCCAACATAGAGATGGAAATGTACAATTTATCCTAAGCTCTAGACTGTTCCATAACCAAATACATTTCCCTCCGTCCACAGCGGGCACGGCACCAGGGCCGGCCCCTGACATTGAGATGCCCAAAGTAGATACAAAAAATCTTGCCCCTCTCACCATTTGACCAGGTCAACGTATTTTGACCACGAGTGAAGAAATGTTACTCATACTGTAACCGTTATTTCAAGTATAAATACATTTTACATGGTGAATCGTAACTGCACTAACTAAACTATGAATTATTTTTTAAATAAAACTAAACTAATTGTAGATACTGCGATAATTAATAATATGATTTCAGGTGATTTTCCTTTGCTGTGGTTAAAAGCTGAATCAAGCTCTCTTCTTAGAGCTTCTGGCCCCACCTAAAATATTTAGACCAATAGAAAACTTACGCCTTTTCACACCACCAATCTTGCGTATCTTCGACCCCACTTCTCTATCTTTTCACAATACGTCGACTTTGAAAAAAAATCGATGATTTTTGCTTCCGCACGAAATAAGTAAGGTAGGGTTTTCCCAAAATCAGTTTCATTAAGAAAAAACAAAAACAAATAAACAATAACAGCCTCTCCCCTTTCCGGCCTCCTTCTGTCTCCCTGTTCTGATTTTTTTTTTTCTTTTACCCATCATTAATTTCTTTTTTATTCTGCCTCTATATTCTGATTAGCAACTGATTTCTTTTTGTGTTTGCACTACAGTCTGCAGATCAGAATTGAAATCATGACGTCCTCGTCGGTGGAGAAGCATTCCAGGTAAAATTGGTTTTTCTATCATGCTTTTTCGAATTCCTGTTTAATTTGATTCACAGAAACAAAAAGTAGGGTTCGTTCCATTTCTCTCATTTGTATCGATTTCGGATTCACATAAACAGCCATGAAAGAACACGAGTTCGTTGCTTTTCCTACTAATATTAATAATAGTTTTTGATTGATTCTTTTCATTCGTTGTTTATGTAATGAAACAAATCAATCAAGAGAATTGTAAAAGGTGAGATTCGTTTTCTTATCTCATTTTTTTGTTTGATGAAATTCTATTGTTGGTGCTAAAATAGGGTTACTTTAATATAAATTGGAAGTCACTAAGTCAGTGCACATAAGCCCTAATTTTGCAATTTTATAAATTTAGTTGGGGAGAATCCCTTTGTTGTCCAAAAACAGTCCTAATATGGACTCTCAAATACATGATAATTTGCGTAAGCTTGGGTTAACTATAACATCCATATTTTTGATGTTTTCAGAGTAAACTTATATGTGCACGAAATAGCCATGAAAATCTATCACAAAGATCTTTTTTTTTTTTCTTTTTTTTTTTTTTGTTCAAATATCGTAAATTGGGGTTATTGATGAATTATAAATTCATCAATAATAATGTCGATGGAAATTATATTAAGTTCGATCGAAAGTTGATTAAGAAGTTACTGCTGAATATAAATGTCCAAAATAGCTCTATTTCCTGTGTATTAAGCAAGCTTCCAATGGGATAGAGCCGAGGAAAAGTATCTCTATCAAGCATTCCGTGTTATTTTACATTTTTCTTTTCCTGATTTAATTTTCCTGTTTAGCATCTCATAATAATTTAAAATTGAACAATCAGAAATTTATTAATTGGCTGGAGGACTACTATTATGTAGAGGTTCAACTTTAATCTTTTACTTTTTGTGATGTATTTGACGTGAACTTATATGAATAGTTTGTATTAATTTTTTATTTTTGGTAACAAAAATGTGGTGTTTCATATGCAGTGGACATTATCTCACATGTGAGTTTTCACACCTGCTCCATATATATGTTCTTTTTCGAGATGTACTTTATTATTATTGATGATTGGAAATGGAATATTGGCTTACTTTGTGAAGATAATCTTCAATGCGTAACATAGATGTTGATTCTTTCCTCGCATTCGCTCTTTTGAATCTGGATTGTTGGTTTGTGTTTGGTAGCTAACGATGCCGATGAGTGGCGACACTATTGTATTTATTGTCTTTGTTGTTCTCAGGTACCACTTTATAAATATGAGTCATGTTTGTCTTTTCCCGTCTGTGGCATGATAGTCCAAGAATGGTGATGGTGATGTTCATTCTACACTCAAGTGAGCTGGCTTCAAAGGTAAATACACAAACCCAGGATGCATTTTACCCTCCAGGTGGTATACGATGAAGGTGATGTTCATTCTACACTCAAGGGAGCTGGCTTCAAAGGTAAATACACAAACCCAGGCTGCATTTTACCCTCCAGGTGGTATACGATGAAGGTGATGTTCATTCTACACTCAAGGGAGCTGGCTTCAAAGGTAAATACACAAACCCAGGCTACATTTTACCCTTCAGGTGGTATACGATATAAGAATTAATTGCGGGGTATCGTTATCATACGAAAAAACAGCTTAATACATTATAACCTTTATATCTCTGCCATGATTAATATCTCTGCATGTGTCATTGAATTGGAATCTAACAGATCGATCGAGCCTTAACTGTTCCCTATTTATCATTAAGGTGAACTACGAATTCTTCTGTTCCGAATGAATATGCTCATCTCCATTTTAGGTTTGTAATATTTTGGCATCGTGGCAGGCATTTCCTTAGCAATATGAGGTACATTTAAGATTTGTGCTTTCTTATATTCTTTTTATTATACACATTTCAAATAAGTCAAAACACTTCCGGAATGTATTACTACTTCACATTTGATTTATAACCGTCTATAATATCATCCTCCAGAACATCATGTGATTTTCCCCCCAAAAAGATTTAAGTATTATGTATGCGACATTGTTTTCTTGACTTTGCA
>JAJJMB010014053.1:4022120-4376459 GCA_023531105.1 Papaver atlanticum
AAATATACACAATAGAGATGAAAATAGACACATAAATGCGTCTATCAAATACCCCCAAACTTATTATTTGCTAGTCCTGAGCAAATTAAAACTACAAAATAAAATCCTAACTCACTGTCGCAGGAATCGTCGGTTGCACTTAGCATGTGCAACAAGCCTTTAAACCCCTAGGTGGCCCTAGCGGCTGAGTTATAGTCTCGGGAGGGTTTACCAGAGATGTACCCACAAAACCTTTACTCCAGACCCTAGCTATCTACGCAGAACCTTGGAATGCACTAAAGAACCTCCTTGGTTGGCATACTTATTGATTACGGGAGGAAGTACCCTGATGCGAAATTCCAATTGCTGTATACTCAGATATACTAAAATTCATATATAAGTGACAGAGCTCTACTAAGATAGTTGCACTATGGACATCAATATCCGGAGTCAACAAATCAATGGAAAGATTAAGAGATGGATATAGAAAAACATAGCTGGTTTTGATGTTGACTAAGTGAACGGTGTTTTCTCATATCTGTCTGAAGGCCTCCACCAAGATGAACCTATCCTAATGGACGGAGATACCGGTCTGACTAATATCAACACAACTGGCATATACAAGGGAACCAGCGGTCGATTTATTGAACACACATTTATTTATTTATGTTTTTTTTTTTTTTTAAATTTTTTTAAATTTTTTTTTTTTAACGACATGATTAGATCTTCTGGATCCAAGCGCATGCTTCTTGTCAGCAGATTACATGGTAATTCCCGTGGATCCTGCGTTCCACGCTTGTTTAGGCGACGGAAACAGGGAGAACACACATATATTGCTATCCAAGTGTTAATATTTATTCCGATTGGTCTAATTGGTCTGGTCTTTTTATTTTTTTTTTTTTTTTTTTTTCTTTCTCAATCACTCTATTTCACCCTAGCATTGGTAACAACTTGAATCGTGAGCCCCACCTAATCACTTAGAGAAACATATTTTTAAAAGAAAATAAAATGAAAATAGAAATGAAAATGACTCAACGAGATATGGCGAAACTATCATGTTATTTCTAACACCTGAGCTCTGTGCTTTTATGAATAGACTCTTTTAGATGTTTCCATCTAATCAGATTGGTTCCTCAACTCCTAAACCAAAATGCTTCCATCCACTTAGATTGGTTAGTGCACTCCTTAATAGGCATAAATTTCTAGGCTCTGGAGTTTATAATGCAACTAAAAAGTTTCTCCCATACCCCCAAACTTAAATCTAACATTGTCCTCAATGTTCTAAAGATAAAATTAAAAGCATGAACAAAGAGAAACTGTTACCATTTGAAGAAAAAGAGTTAAGGAAAGATATTACCGTGTTGCATGAACCATGGGTTACCTCCCAAGAAGTGCTAAGTTTAAAGTCTTCAGCCAGACTAAGAAAGGATTAGTCACCTCGAATCGTATAACAGTAGTCGAAATAACTGTGGGTCTTCAAAACCAAATAGAGCTGACCAAAGGAAACTGTAATAAACCAACGAAATGAACAAGACTAGCATGCCCTTACCTAGTTTCCCGATTAAGAAATTTATATCTAATTGTGGTTCAGGTTCAGGTTCTATGAAAGGGTCTAAATAAAATATTTTCATTGGATGCATTTCCTCATAAGTGAGATCCAAATTATTAGGTTCTAGAGTCTGTAGAAACTCAAATAAGAACTTAGAAGCACATAATAATAACCTAAATAATTGAGGATCCTCTAAGTCAATCAGGTTTGACTTACATAATTGACCAAGTTAGTGTTCCGTATCAGGTTGTTTGTTAGGCATGCATACATATCATCCTCCAGAACATCATGTGATTTTTCCCCCAAAAACATTTAAGTATTATGTATGCGACATTGTTTTCTTGACTTTGCATCCACAAATAAATGATACTCCCTCCATTTCTGGAAAAGAGTTACTATCACTTTTTCAATCTGGCCTATTTTTAGGCTAAAATGAAAAAGTGAAAGTACCTCTTTTCCAGAAACGGAGATAGTATTATAAGTACAGATATAAGGTACATTGTTATGGTATCCACTCTTGCAGCTATGTTGATCCTATTGAAAAGACTGGCATCGAAGGTAAATCTTAATTCCATCACATGCTAAGTACAGTCTCGACCAAAGTATAGAATTTCATGAGTTGGTTGATAAAGTTTTCGATCATCCTTAAAACTCGAGTACATTTCTATGTATGTGGTATATATATGCTAAACTCGACTCACTTTTTAAATGTAGTTCAAACTGGATCTTTAACCCCCTGCCTCATCTCCCATATTTTTGTTGTTTCTTTATTTAGAGCTAGATGACAGACTAACAAAAACAAGTTGACTCCGAAAATTAGGTCCTACAATCTCCAACAGTGGGTGCTATAAATGCTACATGGAGTTTTTATTTAGATCCTTATTTGTGAGGTCTTATATACATGGCAAAAATAGCAATATTTTGCTCATGAAGCATCTCCAATGGTGTGGGGTCTTATTTTCAGGATTTGTTGTTTGGATAAAAAATAAAATTGATTTCCGAAGGCCAAGATAAGAGCTTCTCCAATGGTCATTGTGTGTGTTTCCTATGTGGCAACACAAAATAAGGCATCCTCAATCTATTTTTCCTTAAAATTAGGGAGAGAAAAAAAATCCATCTCCAATAGTGTTGCATGTAACCTTTTCTTTTAATTACTATATACATTTTATTTTCCATAATTAAGATTTTATTAGAGCTAAAAATGGTTAGTTAATATATTAAAGTCAATTCAATTAAGTAAAAACTGACTAGGATGGTAGATAATGTGTGAATGTCTAAAACTAGACATTCACCTTGACAATGTCTACCCAAAGTCATCTATACGTTGGGTTAAGACATCAGGGTTGGAGAATGACTTTAGAGAAAATGGATGTGTATCTTAAGTGGATTTTGACATTTATCTCCACACACATGCCATTGGAGAAGCTCTAAGACTTTATCTAAGACTTTCGTATTTATTTTGACACCCCTCCTATTTTAGGACCTACTATTGGAGATGAATTTAATTTAAATGAAGATCTAAAATCCTATGTGTTATAAGAAAATAAAGTTTTCACCTTCTATTGGAGTTGCTCTAAGCTACTTAGAAAAAACTATGTGCTCATCAAAAATTAGATAAAACCTTTCAATATTATCATTTTTAGTAGTTTGAATATTTTTATTGCCTAATTTTTCTGTTTCATGCTTCAAATTTTGAATCCCAAAAACTTCATTAACACTAAACCTAAAACGTAATACTCTCTACAAAATATCTAGGCCCGTGCAACGCACGGACGTAAATTCTAGTAATTGTAATAGGTCATTAGTGAAGTTGATTTGTAATATAAAAAATTGTATAGGTCGCCCAATGTTACGAGGAGTGTAATGGTAGTGGAGTTAAGTGGTAATAAAAAGCAAATAGCGTGTTTTCACCATGGGTATATGTGCATATTTTAGCTAATTAGCAAAAAAAAAAAAAAAATGGTCCCATATTACAACACTGTACGAGAATCTCTCAATCTTTGTACGAGAGCTTAGACGGTAACAAACCTTTTTCTGATGCCCCCTTTGGGATGCTGCCCGAAGCTGTACTTCGGCTACTTTCCCCAAGGCCGGGCCTGCACGGCACTTTAAAGCGTATTTACCTACAAACAAAAGATGCTTTTAATTTGAGCAGTGAAAACTGAAATTTAAGAGATTTCTTGAGAAGGAGAATTGTCGCATCGAGAAACAGTATTTGCATTATATTTTCTTTAAGAAGGGGACAAAAGATTTAAAGATCTTCAAATTTATATAAAATTGATTGATCCAAAAAATTTGTTGAGATCCGTCTCGATTAGCAGAGTTTGATTAATGAGAAACACAACTGCATTCATAAACTGCATATCGCTTTTTACTCAAACTAGTCGCATCCCTAAGAACGCTCAACTTACTCATAAATTATTCAGAGTAAAATAATTACTGTATTTAGATTCAACGAAACCATTATATGGATTTACTCGACGACGAGGAATGAAGAATCCATCTTTATTTGCGTAGATGCGATCAGACTCAGTTTAATGATTTCATTTGTGCACAAAAATATTGGAGGAAAAATATTCAAGGAATCATGAATCACACGATACAAACAGCGAGATGAACATATTAGAGTGGGCTACATCGTGGGAATAAAGATGGGGCCTGTAGGACGAGCTATATCCTCCATGGGTTCGGCAGAAAGTTTAGTGAAACCGGAAATAGAGACTGTATAAAGCATTAATAAAAGAAACTACTGGAAAAAGCAAATAAGTCTCGTGCATTAGCAGCTTTTGGTTGCTGATTTAGAAAGAGAAGAGATGTAGTAAAGGGACAGCGACCCAAATCACAAGCAACGCACCTTACTTCTTCTACTCCCACATCCATATGTTACCTTTTTTTTCTTCTTCTGAGTTGGGGTCTCCTGAAAAATATAATTATCAATCAGGACGTGTATGGTCAGATGTTGTTCATCCGTAACCAACAAACTATGTACCTAATGCTCAAATAAAAATCATGATTCTAGAGCTCCCCAGCACTGCTTAAAGTTAAGCCAACAACAAAGTAACAAAAACAAGAATTTCAATGGTTCTTTAATACTGGGAGGGAGCGGTGTATAGAATTACCGTTGAAACACAACGAAGTGCCAAACACCATCTGAACCATCGTTGGCCAAAATGCAACTAACGACTCTTTCTCCACTTCTTTTAGCGAGGATATAAACTATTTTGGTTCACGAACGGGTTAAAAACTGAAGTTTCTGTTGATCATTTTTTCAATAGGTTCGCGAACTCAAATTTATGGTTCACGAAGTGTGAAAAAAACTGAAGTTCTTGTAGACTTCAGTTTTTACAATAGGTGCAAATGGTTCCCATTCGTAATGGGTATTTTACATTTTAGGTTAGTCATATTTAATTTTGGAAGGAATCTCCTAACTGGCCAGGGATTATTGGAGGCCAAACTTGTAACTCGCATAAATAGATACTAGGCCATGTAGAGCATTATGAGTTACAGAGGAATCATGAGAGATTTCTTGTATTAGCTTTTGGGGGAAACGTGAGGGCTTCATGGTGATCGCAAATTGGTGAGGAACAGGAGACAAGATAATGTCTCGGGTAATTATTACAGTGTAACCAAGGATTTACTAGGATTCCCACGAAGGTGTTCTACATTGTAATTGATTCTTTCATAGTAGATTTGAGCTGGTGCCGCTCAAAGTGGATGTAGACAACATATACACATTATATATATTGTTGAGCCACTATAAAACTTTTGTCTTGTGAGTTTGATTAATTTTTCGTTTATTATTATTGCTTATGATTGATGTACTTATTATTCATTATAACATAACAAGATCTTTGGGTTTCTGCCGTTTGTTAAATTCCAAAGAATTATATATAACAGTCCTTTAGATTTTTCTTGACAACTGATATCAGAGAATCAAGCTCGGTACAAATTTTTTTTGTTGGAAGTTATCAAGGTTGTTTAGGTTTATTAAAGGATTATTGATTTTCTTCGGCAACAAATGAAGTGAGAATTATGGGTAATAATACTGGAAGTACGTTAAGGTTAAAGTTTTAATGCAAAGAACTTTGGTTTTTGGAAGTCTCAGATGGAACACTATATATACGAGAAAGTCCTTGGTGTTCCATAAGGTGGAGCAAGAAAAAATGAGCACTCAAAGATGAAGAATGGTTAGCTTTTTATCGCAAGTGTATGGCCCTGATTCGTAGATGTCCGATAGAAGAAGTTTGTAGTAACATACAAGAGATTACTAGTACGAAGACTCTTATGGATGCACTAGGTAAGTTGTATCAAAAATCATCAGCCTTAGGGAAGATTGTGTTGTGTAAACAACTATTCAATATGAAAATGCAGAAAGGCAAAGTGATTTCAACACATTTTAGAAAGTTTAAATCAGTTATTTTTCATTTTTCAAAAATCAATATTATTTTTTATGATAAAATCAAAGCTTTACGGTTGATGTCTTAATTACAAATTAAGAGTTGGAAGGCGGCAATAACGTCTATACGCGATTGTGCTGGGAGTGAGATGTTGAAGCTTGATGATGTGCAACAAATGTTAATCGGCGAAGAATAGAACGAGGTCACAATGGTTCTAGTTATTCAAGTTCAGCCTTGATAGTGTAGCAAGATACCATAGACAGGAGTTAAAATATTGATGATGACAAATCTAAACGGAAATTTCGAAGAAAGTTTAGGGGGAGATCTCAATCCCGAGCTAAAGATATGGAGAGTTGGACATGCAAGAAAGAAAGGCACTTCAAGCATGATTATCCACAAAACAAAGGTGTTAACAATGGCGAAAGCAAAAGTAATTAATGTTAGAGAACTGCTTGGTCGAACTCGCAAGCGTTGCTATCTCAAGCTTGTTTGTCAAGTTTAGGTGTCAAAACTATAAGTCTTGATTTCTAGTCTACTTATAGCTATATCTCGGATTAGGATGGAATGTGTAGTTCAGCTTTAGACTTCACAGCGTTCATCGATTGAAGACTAAAAACTACTAAGGGTAGCTTGTGGAACTTCATCAACAAAAGGTATGTGGAGACTTGAACTCATCTATCACTCAGAAGTCTATTTTATTCTATCTCCTATTAAAAGTCGTATAGCTATATAGACTTTACATTATACACATTTGATATTTTGAGCTGAGTTTAACTCGCTTATATCTTTCTCGAAATATCTGTTGGAAAGTTTTTTACTTTAACTACGTTCATCGTTATTCTTGACGAAAGTCAAAAGATGATCATGTGAAAATCACCTGGTAACATCTTACATGATTTGTATGAGACAGTCATTTGATGTAGGCTCGGAATGTTTCGTATTGATCATTCGATCACTTGAAAATTGCTTATAAGCTAATAGTTTGTGTGAGACAGTTATTGTCGTCTTCTAAGAATGTTTCAATGATTGAAATGGGAGTTAAGAGCTAAAACCCATCTCTGGATACATTACGGTTTGTGTACTTAGTGTAAGAACTGTCTTGTTGGAATTCAGGACTGGAAGTAAAGTTTACATACCCGTTCGCAAACTGATTTAACTGTTGAAGTCCGAGAACCAAGTTTGCGTACCCGTTCGCAAACGGTTTCAACCGAGTTCGGTCCGGAGCTAACTTTTGTGTACTCGTTTTCAAACTGACGGCTTGTGACCAATGTCCGAAACTTAAGTTTGCGTACCCGTTTGCAAACTTAAGTGGTTCAAGTTCTTAAATCAGTTAAGTATGATTTCATACTCATGAACAAATACATTTATATATTAAGGAATGCAATCTTTGCAAACCATGGCTAAATTGTTCATGAACTGATTCTTTTGAATCAATTCGATTTTGCTTCAATTGTGTCTTGTATACTTCTATGAGAATATAAACAATTGAACAACTCTATGAGTAACACAATTAGATTCATTTGTTTATCAATTGATCTAGAAGTGTTAAGATGAACATGGTTAAGATAAAAGTGTTCAAATGGCTAACTTTGGTTAACTGTTATTGAGTCAACTCAATATACACGTTTAGGTACGGTTACCCATATCTAAATGAAGGTATATTTCATTTGTGTGTAACAAGCTAAAGACCATCTAACGGTTGAAAGATATTAGCTTGAATCTTAACTCAGGTTTCATCTAACGGTGAATATTAATTGCTTTGTTCCAAAGTTATCAAACCCTGATTTGAAGACTTTAAGGGAGAACTCTAGCAATTGGGAAACCTAATCCCCACACCTCCTGTGTGATACTAGTTGCAACTAGAGTCGATTCTCCTTTAACCTAGGCTTTTCCTAAAACCATTATAGGTTAACGACTTAAAGACTTCATTGGGATTCTGAAGCCAGACCCAGGTATTTTCTCTGTAGTTACGTGTTCTGATCTTACTTTGTTCTATCGTATTGAGTACTATCTTCTATAAGATTTGCTCGAGATTTATCTCCGATGGGTAAGATATAAAAAGTAACCACAAATCTCTTCATCTCATTCTTTGTGATTCCACAATAACTTGTTCTACTACCATATAGTTAACTTATTGTGAGGTGATTGATATTACTAGGCTGTTCTTCAGGAATATAAGATCGGTGTATCAATTGGTTCTTGTTCACCTTGATTTATCAAAAGACGGAACAAAAACTCGTAGGTATTTCTGTGGGAGACAGATTTATCTATCCAATAGACTTTTCTATGGGAGACAGATTTGTTTATCAAGTCTTCGACTTTGGGTCGTAGCAACTCTTAGTTGTGGGTGAGATCAGCTAAGGGAATCAAGTGCGTAGAGTCCTGCTGGGATTCTGAGGCGTAAGGAACGCGACTGTACCTTAATCAGTGTGAGATTGGTTAGGGCTCAACTACATTCCAGTCCGAAGTTAACTTGTAGTAGGCTAGAGTCTGTAGCGGCTTAATACAGTGTGGTGTTCAAATATGGACTAGGTCTCGGGGTTTTTCTGCATTTGCGGTTTCCTCGTTAACAAAACTTCTGGTATCTGTGTTATTTCTTTTCCGCATTATGTTTTCTATATAATTGAAATATCACAGGTTGTGCGTAGTTCAATCAATTGGTAAATCCAACCTTTGGTTGTTGATTGAAATTGATTGACACTTGAACATTGGTCTTTGGTACCGTTCAAGTTGTTTCTCATAATAATCAGGCTCGCGGATTTCTATCTGTTTGATTTGCTGATTACATTGAGAAACATATATATAACTGTTGGATATATTTTCCTTGATTGAGTTTGACTGTCTAGTTGATTCTCTTGGAATTATATTGGAGTTAGTCCATACAGATTGCCTAAGCGAAATATTGGGTGTGGTTGTTAGACCCCCGCTTTTTCAATTAAAAGAGGTTATTGTAGTTGTATAGATGCAGAACCAATGAAGGTCCTTGTTGATAATAAAAAAAATGATTGCAAGAGGTTTTGTATACTTTCAAAGGACAAGCAAAAGGAATCTTAGATTATTGTCTCGGGAGCTTCTTTCCATGCGAAGGGAGATACAAGTATTATGATCTCTTACAATAAAGGATATTATGACCAAGTATCCTTAGTTGACAATATATCATGTCATATCATCAGTTTGGATGATGTGACTATGAAAGTTACCGGCTCAGTCTGGAAGTTTCGAAATGTTCCAAATTTGAAAAAAACTTGGTGTTTGTGGGTCAAGTTTGTGATGATGACTGTGAAGTTATGTTTAGAAAACACAATTGGAAAGTGAAGAAAATTGTTATAGTGTTGTCTCGAGGAGGTAGAGTTGATATACCGGGTTTCATATGTAACAACTTTAACAGCGGCTAGTAGTGATGAAGACACTAACTGATGGCATAAAATGCTTGGCAAATATGAGTAAGAAGAACATGAAGACTTTGTGTTTGGGAGGATATCTTTCGAAGGTGAAGTCTGTTGATATGAGTTTTTGTGAAGACCATGTCATGGGAAAGCAAACGGGCTAGTTTCAGCAGAAACGGAAGAAACTTAAGAAGTGCGAGACTTGATTTAGTTCATATCTATGTATGAGGACCAATTGATGTTGCATCTCACAGTGGTTTCCATTATTACTTCACATTCCTAAATGATCATTCAAGAAAGGCGTAGGTTTACTTCAGAAGAATAAGTCGATGAGTCTGAAGTGTTTCAGAATTGGGAGGATTTGGCTGAAATAAAAACTGGTTTGAAGTTGAATTGCTTACTTAAGGTCAGACACGATGGTGAGTATGAAAAAACAGAACTCTTACAGTTTTATGCTACGACTGGAATTCGTTTGAGAGGTCGCTTCCAAGGACACAACACGAAAATAAAATAGCATGACTTACGAATTGGACACTTAATGTGCGTGTTAGATATATGAGGTTTCAATCCGTGCCAACCTTCTAGGCGCACGCAACAACAATTAGTAGTCCATTATAACAAAGATACCAGAGGAGGTTTGGATCAATAAAAAGGTAAATCTTTCTTATTTGAATTTTTTTGGTTGTGTTGGTTATGTTTAGTAGATATTAAATACCTATCTTAGGCATTTAATCGTATGTAGCCGTATGACCGAGCACTTTAGACTCCGCTCAGGGGGCCTCGGAAGGGCATAGTGCTGAAGTACTACCCATGTAACTGACTATGTCGTCCGACCCTGTAACATTATATAGGGATTGTCTTCCGGAAGTCTATAAATAGGACACTCAAAAACCTTAATAGCAAGAACCCATATTCAGAGTCTAGAACAAAGTTACAAATCACTCAACTGAACCTAACAGACCCTCATGTCACGAATAAAACGTATATTGTCACCAAGCACTCCTCAACCACCCATTAGACGCACAACTATATTGAAGCGTTTGCGCTTCTTAGGTCCTGTCCCAGTGCACACCCAGTGGTGGTGCTCCTTGGGTACAATCATGATCCTTATTCCTACCCACTAATTTGGTCGCTTATTACATGTACAACAAAAACAAGCATTACGTTGACGAACTAACATAATTGACGTTATAAGAATTAAGACATCGATGCCCATGATTATTCGTACTAGAAGTTTAGAACGATAATCTAGGTCATATGTGCATTAATTGTACTTTACGTAAGTTATAGTACTAATATTAGTATTAAGATTAATCTAATATTCTGAAACCATATTAGTAAGAAGATTTACTTGGATTAACCATTAGTAGCAAAACACATGGTCCAATGGAATCCTTCCAGTTATTTAAATATTTTCAAGAAGTTCAAATTAAATTGATTTTAATTTGGGTTACCGTTAATAATACTAATTGTCTTAAATTATAAGGTCATTAATAACAGAGGACCATGTTCAAAAAAAGTGTCAGCATGTTCGACCCACGAGTTATCCGTCAGTTAATGACTCCACTTCTCACCCCAATACATGTTGTTACTTGTTAGTTTACTCATTAATGTGCCCTTTGCATTTACATATATGTACGTACCTAGACTAGAGGAATGTATTGGTTTTCCTATACCCAAAATATTGGGATATAGATAACATATTTTATTGAATACTGCATACAGAATTTATTATTCGACTTACATATTTTGGAAAAGTTGCACTATGCTACTTCTCATTGTATAGGTAAGTAGAATTTGTTGTCCCTACTTCCTACATCCATGAGATGAGACTAGATGCAATGTAGCACCAGACTGTTCTTCCCAATGGCTGCTTTCTTGAACAGCAACCGGTTTGTAATTGCAATTTGCAAGTGGACATACTCAGGCAGTCAAGGGAATGAAAAATGAAAAGAAAATGAAGGAATAACAAGAAATGTGTAGTCCTAAGTAACTCCCTGTATAATACAGAAACGAATCAGATTTTGGACATACCTAAACGAAACCCATGTTATTGACAACTCTTCTTAGCAGAGTTGCACTTGCCGGTACCAAAAGATAATATTGCAATCTAGTTAGTTTCTCGGAGACAAGCGACTGCAAATCTCGACTGTTGCTAGTGAATTAACTATCAGTTTATGAACTCATTTACAAAAACTTGAATTATTTCGACAAAATCGATGAATTTCATATTGTCATTAGCGTTCGCGATGTAATTTTACCAACAAAAATATAACTAAACAAATTAAATTATTCTTAAATCAAATCTAATCCTTGCGATTAAGTCCAAACCGACCAATTAGATGGTGCATCTAGGTAATGCTACCGAATCTAACCTTTCCTCTTAATTTCTTGTTAATTGTTTACCATTATTCTTAGAAATCCTCATAAAGTCGCAGTCATTTTTAAACTTCAGATCATTTCTTTTCATTTTTACCACATTAAATACAATTCAGAAATGACGAATAGACCCTCCAACAGATTTTCAGTTGGAGTTGTTAAAGAGGATCAGAAAGAGTTTGACGAGATGAAGCAATCTATTTTGACTGATTATCAGAAGAAAGTATACGTGTCAGTCATCTGAGTCATGTGTACCTATCTCATGCAGGGATTTTCAGAGGATCCATGTGATTAAAGAATGGACGCTTTACTGTGAATAATAACACACATCACAGGCCATCTAATTATAGAAACCCATAAGATATTGACACGAATATTGTTCTGCCAGACCTTTAACACGTGCCATTTTCATTGCATTTCCATATCTGCCTTTATTGCTGTTACAGTTATGGTTTCCCCGACTCCCCGGAGCCTGCGACTGTACGAAATACAAATGAAATAATCTTCGATGACACTCACACTGGCAGGCACGGATAATGAACACGAGATGCAGGCTTAACAGAACTAAGCTGCTGGATAGAAGGGATATTTCTTTCTCCCTTGCCCTCACCCGAATGGCGCATTGGCTTTCTTGATTATTATTATTGATGAAACTGAATTGTCTACACGAAAATTCAAATCAAAATTGTAGAACTAAGCTGTATGTCTCCTACAAATGGGGGATGAATATTTTATCGAGAGACAATTTGTATGATTTGCTGTCTATCACGTGTACTAGCTACAGAAAACGTGGCAGTGAAAAGAACCGTCACCTGAGATGATTAAAAGGTCGGACCGTTGGATATGTCGGGTATCTTGGTTCAAATTTCATGTGCAGCATGTGTGTTAAGGCAAAACATCCCCACTTTTGCAATAATAGAGGTATACAATTGGTCCATCCATGTGTTTATATATATAAATCAAAGACTTTGGTTTACCATCAATTTATTTAAGGAAAATGTACAAAACAGTCCTAGTATTAGGACCGATTCACAAAACCATCCTATTGTTATAAACTATTAACAAAATTGTCACATTTCCGTTAAAAAGAGAGTTAAGTGACGACTCACAGTTAAATATGTTAACCAAATTACCTATATTTCCTCCCTACTTATCTCTCCATACACAATTTAAATTTTGCCTTCATTCTAATTGTTTTGAAGGTGGTGCTATTTGTAAGTAGTGGTGCCGCCACTTACACACCGTTACACAGCGTTCAGAATCGTTACACCACATTCAGGTTCGTTACACCGCATTCATCCAAAGGGTTCACCGCTTCCCCTCTGAGGTTTAGTGAAGATTCTTAAGCTTCCACCACCACCACCACTTCATCACCACCATTTCAACTAATTAGTTAAATGGGAAGGATATTTTAGGAAAAGATAACACCTTTTATTCAAAAGTGTTAAATCGGGTAGAAATTACAAAATTGTGATGTGATCCAATTACAAAAAGTACGACCCTTTCCTTAATGCGAGAAAGAAAGGTAAGGTGGCGATGTGCTTTCTTGCATATGATGTGGTACCCACCAAAAACAATGGGTCGATCATGGCCGTTAATGAGGGTATGGTGTGCCGTCATCTTTATTACACAGGATTGAGGTCGGCTAAAATAGTAAACCAGCATTTATTTGAGTAGAGATCAATTGAGTCTTTTCGTTAATGTACTTCTTCTTCTTCCCTGTATGGCTATACAACTTTTGCAAATAATTCTTCTGTAGTGTGTACAGTTTAGGGCAATTATTTAATGGGAGTCTTGAATTGTGAAAAGCAAATCTAAGATATAATGGCTAATTCTTTTAATGTTCATCAAAATATGGAAAGTACTGATTAATAAGGTTTAAAGGAAAGCTTGGGCTTGTCCTTGGATTCATTCATTTAAAAGGAAAGTTTCTCTAACAAGATGGCCCCTAATGGGTACCGGATTCTACACGAGAGTATCAAAATGCATATAAGCCAAAATAAAAAGTCCTATGTCTTATATGTATTTGGTACCCTCATGTGGAATCCGATACCCTATTAACAATGTTGATGACGGGTGCACACCTCAAGTAGTTTACCAAGAGTCAGAATTTTTTACATCAAGCTGAAAAACTACTAATTAGCTAAAAATATATCCACAGTGGCAAAAAAGAGCATTGCGCAGTCAGCAAAGAGAAAAACTAAGTTGCAAACACCGGAAGTTTAGCTGATTGTACGTATTTGTCTGCCCAAACAAAAAAATCCTGGCTCTGTCCTGTACCGGCATGAGCCGCGCACACCTAAGTTTATAGTGGATATTTGGAATTTTAGAGTGCAAGTGCGTAAAACATTGGTAATCCGTCGGTAATGCATGGGTCCCAAAGTG
This sequence comes from Papaver atlanticum, assembly GCA_023531105.1. Taxonomy (NCBI): domain Eukaryota; kingdom Viridiplantae; phylum Streptophyta; class Magnoliopsida; order Ranunculales; family Papaveraceae; genus Papaver; species Papaver atlanticum. The sequence goes on from JAJJMB010014053.1 coordinate 4,036,196, forward strand.
GGTCGATGGATCCTAAAATCAACCTCCACTAAGAAGGGTCGACATACATTGCAAATGGAGATGACATAGGATAAATCAATTCACAAATGGAGACGGATTTCATTTTATTTTATGGATGGAAATGCCAAAGTCAAGAAAGTGAGAGAATTTACTATTGATATCAACGTATAACTAACAATGAAACAGGAGGATAGGTAGGTCATTTGGTAATGAATTTCCTTATTAAATAAGGAAGGTTCGTTAAAGTGTAAGGGGTATATTAGTAACTCAAAAGTGTTTTGAAGAAGAACACTACGACTACAAAGGGTCAGTTGTTGAGTCTTCTCTGTGTTACTTGTTGTAATCTTCTTCTCTCTTCCTCCTCCATTGTTATTGTTGTTGCCTGCAAGAGAGAGAAGAAGAAGGAAACTTGAAGTTAAGGTTTCTCTTTTTCAAGTACTAAGTACTGGTTGTTCTGTTGTATCCACTTGTGTAAAGTCAATATATTACGATTCTCTGTTCTCACAATGAAAAGAAAGTTAAAGAAAGAATAAAGAACGGACGCTGATTTTGATTCTAAATTCTTCAAGTACACGGTTCCTTATTGATTTTGGTTTTCATATTTTTGATGACATTGGATTAGTTTTGGGTCGAGAAAATTATTGAGTAATTCAGAAAGAAGAAGAAGAATATGTCTTTCAAGAGTAGAGGAATAGAGTCACCTTCCTCTAATCATAGTAAGAGCAATAGTGTTGTGACTAGAAACTGGGCTATTTTACTATGTCTGGGAAGTTTCTGTGCTGGTTTGCTATTCACTAACAGGTACCTCCTTTTTAAGCGAATTTTCTTGAAATTTTCTCTCTTATTTCCCATTGATATTCTATTTTTCATGATATGGGTGTCAGCTATTACGATGAATTGCGTATTTGGTTGTATAGAAAAGAAAACGTAAAATTCAAAAAATAAATAAAAATCAGAGGGTTTTTTCTGCATTTCTGTGAGCGTAAAATCTATGATTTTGATGAATTCTGAGGTTTCCGTGTTGTGATTTGGTGTATGATTTTTTCCCCCTCAAATTTCCTACTTTTTTCTGTTATAAGTTCTGGTGATTCTCTGATCAATTGGTTTGAGTAATTGAGAGGTGGTTAATTGAAACGCCTTTTTCATCCTGGTTTCATGGTTTTAATTTACGTCAGCTGTCCGTCTTGATTGAATGCTTTGTTGTTTTTATTCTCTTGTTGTTGAGTTTGGTAAATGAGTCTGTAACATCAATTAGGGTTCTTTGTTCGTCTTCCAATGCCGTATGTATTATTTTGTTCCTGTTGTATAGAGTCATTAAGGGATCTGAATGACAATTCTACTATTTCAGATCCGATTCCCATAATTTCATATTTGTGCTAAGGAATTTGAGAATTCTCAATCATTAATTTGTTCCAGTTCAATTATTATTACTAATATTTTTGAAAATTCTAATTTGAAAATTTCATTTTATAATTTACATCATATCTGTGCAAGTAAGTCATATCAATTTATCAAATGTTTCTTTAATAGAATGTGGACAGTGCCTGAACCTGACGCTAAAGGTATTACAAGGACAGCTGGTACCGGGAATCAAAGGCTAAGCCTGGTTTCAGATGGTTGTGATCCAACACTTGTGAGTAGAGCTATGCACTGCTGCATAGATTTATCAAATTCTAGTGTTTTGTCAGTGAATTATATGAATTTTCATTCTTCGATCGTATATATACATGTTGGTTAAGATTTTTCTTGTGTTCCATTCAGAAGAATATAAAGCGTGAACCGAAGGACATTATGGGCGAGGTTACGAAGACTCACCATGCTATACAGTAAGATACATATTTTCTCCCGTGCTAGCTGGATTTCGTTATGCTCTTAAACTTTTGTGTGATCTGCAGTGAAAATTAATCCCTGAATATGTAATGCAGAACATTAGATAAAACGATATCGAATTTGGAGATGGAGTTAGCTGCTGCAAAGGCTACACAAGAGTCTATTCTCAATGGATCTCCTATATCAGACAATGTGAAAGTTAATGAGTCAACTAAGAAAAGAAAGTATTTAATGGTTGTTGGAGTAAATACTGCTTTTAGTAGTAGGAAAAGAAGAGATTCAGTTCGGGCAACTTGGATGCCACAAGGTCTGTAGATTGATCTTCTGCCTTTTCGCTACTATTCTCGTGATTACCTATTAAAGTTTTGGTTTCTTGTTTGAATCTAATTCAGTTTTCTTTCTTCATAAAAGGTGAAAAAAGGAAGAAGATGGAGGAAGAGAAGGGTATCATCACTCGTTTTGTTATTGGTCATAGGTCAGTATCCAATATATGCTCTGAGAAATCTAATGTCAGTTATGTTGAATGACACTTGAAGCAATCTGTTGGGGGAAGTCGTAGTGCTAAAATTTAAAAATACCTAGATAATCACAACTGCACTTGTGAAGGCATTGAGTTAAACATACTATTCTTCTTCATTTAGTTTTATTTTATTAAGAGCAAAGAAAAAATAATGATAAGAGCAAAGAGAAACTGGACCAAGGAACTCTAACAATCAGAAGGAGGACCAACACACACATATGAAATCAACAGCAACTTGAAATGGACTTCCAAACTAGTTTGAGCATAACATTACTCATTCCTTTGCCCATCCTCTTAAACTGTTTTTTCCAAGCATCTTCTTGAAATGTTAAATAGCTCGACTGCTGCCTGCCTTGTTCCATATCTTTATCACGGGCATCTGTTTCAGATGTGTCAGTTTCTTTTGACACTGAAAACTTATCTGAAGTCAGTTGGGTCCTGACTTCCATAGGCGATGTACTAGAGAAATAAGTGCCCGGAATGGTTAACAAATTTAGAATTTCTTTAGTGTGTACACTATTTAAAGCCAGACTGTAAATTTTCCTTAAAGTGGATTTCTCTAAACTCTTCTTGTTATTTTTCAGTGCAACATCAGGTGGTATTCTGGATAGAGCTATTGAAGCAGAAGACAACAAGCATGGGGACTTCTTGAGGCTGGTAAAATCTTAGTTTCTTTTTTACATGCCAAATGTCAGTTTAGGAACACTCTCCATTATCTGAAAATAAGCTGTAAATTTCACTAACCATTATGTTTACTTATGTACAGGATCATGTTGAAGGATACCTTGAATTATCCGCCAAAACAAAGATATACTTCGCTACTGCTGTTGCGTTATGGGATGCAGATTTCTACATCAAAGTCGATGATGATGTCCATGTAAATATAGGTAAGTTGGTACAATTTTTCAGAACAGCTTATTTTGTTACTCTAAAATAGTAAAATGCTTCTCCTTGTTCTAATTCATACTTATCTCCTTTCAAATTATCTGCAGCAACACTTGGAACAACATTAGCTAGACATAGATCAAAACCACGGGTGTATATTGGGTGCATGAAATCTGGTCCCGTTCTCGCTCAAAAGTAAGCAAAATAAACTCACCATAACCATAGTTCAAAAAGTTGATTGGCTGGAAACTGGTTATTAATTTGCATAGTCAATGACAACAGGGGAGTGAGATACCACGAACCAGAGCACTGGAAATTTGGTGAAGAGGGAAACAAGTATTTCCGACATGCTACAGGTCAACTATATGCTGTTTCAAAAGATTTAGCTACATATATTTCCATAAACCAGTAAGTTTACGCATTCCCTTCTAGCCACAAAGTAGAATTCTTTTTCACCTATTTGGATTTAGGACCTGGAGAACTACTATCTAACCTTAATCTCATTGAATTTCTGATGATTCCAGGCATGTTCTACACAAATTCGCAAATGAAGATGTTTCACTGGGAGCTTGGTTTATTGGCTTAGATGTGGAGCACATCGATGATCGAAGACTTTGTTGTGGTACTCCTCCTGGTAAGTTCTAGAATACTATTTTGGTTTTCATGGCTACTACCATGAACTATAAATTTTATCACGAATAACAATGAAATTAGAAGCTAAAGTATCTACTCTGTATATTAAAATAAATGAACAAAAGAAGAACAAGAAGAAGCAACTCTATCAGACTGATTCAGACATTACTAGTGATGCACACCTAATGCTTAAGATTTCTGATAAGAACCTGATCGTATCAACTTCAGATTATATGGACATCGTCAATTAGACGTAAGGTAGCCCAATAGGAGTTCCGGGAAATGGTTATAGACAGTGGGGACTTAAAGATCCAAAATGGTCACTTTTTGTCCTAGTCTTTTTACTTCCTAAAAGGCGGTACAGTGGTTTACAAGCACACCAGTTACAACTTCTACTTCTTTGCTGGTTGTTTGGCCAATAATAAGCTCCGGCTGAACCTCCTCTTTTCCGGTTTTTTAAGTTTAACATGTGACAACCAAGGATACTAACCACAGATTAGCCAAAATATTTCAAAAACTAAATGTAGATGGGTGGTAACAATATTACCGGGTTGCATTTTAGGCCTATAGATTCATCAATTTGCAAGTAGTCCATTCTAGTGTACCATTTCAATTGGATCAAGACTCCAGTTAGTAGTGACTGGATGGGTAAAGGTTAAGCTTTTAACAAATTATATTTTTCAATCGGTGTAAAGCTGTGAACAATACCGGGCCATAACAACCGTATGTCTCGAATGTGAAAAAACATAAATAAGTAAATAAAATCACTACTTTATGTAGAGATGCTTAGTTAATTAAAATAATAATCAGTGATTTTGATAATGTTACCGCAGATTGTGAATGGAAGGCTCAGGCAGGCAATGTTTGTGTTGCTTCGTTTGATTGGAGTTGTAGTGGGATTTGCAAATCTGCCGACAGGATCAAAGAGGTGCATCAGAGGTGTGGGGAAGGTGAGAATGCTCTTTGGAGTGCAACTTTCTGAGTCCCATCATTATCAGCATAAGCAACACCACCAAACTGTACTTCCAAACTCAGGAAGTCATCTGGTTTTTGCTACTAGAACAGAGAATTGTATGTAAACATTACCTTTGTAGAATTATAGAGAAAGAAAGAGAAAAAGGAGAGGCGTTACCACTGCTTGGGGCTGTTTCTATTTTAGCATAGGAGATTGACCCCCCATTTGTAGCAGAGAAAGAACTTAAGATATGAAAATTTCAGAAATTTCCACTACTCAATTCTTTAAATTGCTCGGAGAGCCAGTTTGTAAGTTTCCTCCACCATGGCTACTGAGCTTCATCCCATAATAAGTGACAGTATTTTTGAGTAGCCTTTTGCTACCTTTTTTGTTTACATAAATAGAAGTTTCAGTGTATTCTCCCTCTCCCCTCCTCTGTCTCTCCCTCCTTTAGATAACTATGAACATTTTTGATGGTCTTTCCTTCATTTCGAAGCTTCCGTCTAGATGAGTCATGAGTTCTCAACAAGATTAATGGAGGCAATGCTAGTGGTGAGTATAGGGAAACCAGATGAGTCATGAATTTTGAACATGGGGTTATCATCATAAAGCTTACTTTCTTTCTAAGCATTGAAACCCCAAGTCTATAAAGCATGCTTTAGCAAAACAATCATTCCATGCACTTTGCTTGGATAATAAAGACAAATCAAAATACAGTGTTGTTATTATCACACTAAAAAAGCAATCCCACTACTCACACCTACCACACAATATGCCAACTTTGCTCTATACTTCTCCCAAGTGTTCAAATTCAGCTGATCAAAGAACAGACTTGAAAACCAGTGGCATCTCTTTCTCTGTCTCTCCCTAAACCATCTATTTAGAGAGTTGAATTCCATCTTCATATTCCTCCTAATTCACACTTAAAGATGAGTAGTGTTTCACAAGTTCAACTCACTTCCTCAACAGAAAATAATCACCATTACCTAAAAAACCTAGATTTCTTCTTGAGACTCTCTGTTATACCTTTCAGTGCTGCATCTATATGGGTAACTGCCACTACTAAGCAAGATAACAGTACCTATGGGAATTTGGAATTCAATAATTTCATTGGCCTCAAGTAAGCACTAATCCTCTGAACTTTTTTTTTTCTCTTAATTTTTTCAAAGACAAGTTTTTCGCTTTGTTAATTCAACAGGTACTTGATCTGCATCAATGCCATTTCTGCTTCCTATGCTCTTGTTGCTATTGTCTGTTCATGGTTCAAGTTCTTGTTAACGAAAGCTTGGATTTTCTTTGTTTCAGATCAAGTAATCTTTCCTACCAAAAACTTCAGTAGTGAATAAATGATCTGTTTATGTTCATATCTTGATGCGTTTTTTTTCCTCTCCAGATCGCAGCTTATTTGATTGTCACATCAGGCGCATCGGTGATTGAGATACTTTATCTGGCTTACAACGGTGATAAAGAAGTTTCATGGAGTGAAGCTTGTAGTTCTTATGGAAGATTTTGTAGTAGAGCGAAAGTGGCTTTAATTCTACATGTTTTTACTTTCTTGTGTTTCTTAATTTTGTCAGTAATCTCTGCTTTTAGGGTCTTTAGTAAGTTTGATCCTCCTAGTATTCCTTCTAAAGGAGTGGAGAATGATGGAGAAAGCTAGAAGAATGAAGCTAATGTATGATGTTCTATATGAATAAATGTTATTAGAGCCTTTTATCATTTTAAGGCTAGCTACTGGAGAAATCAGGGAATGATAATGAAAAGTGGGGGGTGATAATCTCTATGAATAGGTATTTCAAGTGTGTTTCTTTCTCCTACTGATTTTGATTTTTGACCCTCTCTCATTGTGTGATTGGAAATGAGGAAAACTATGAGCTCAGTGGGTGTACCTAACAAAAACCACTGCCAAAATTGTGAAAACTTCATTTGAAAATGACGAAAGGAATCAAAAGATATGGAAGAAAAAGTTGGGAAGTTTTTTCAATTCGAGAACACTATCCCCCTTTTTTTACTTTGTACGTTTTCCTATCAACTACCTAGGACTAGGCGTAGGAGCTAGAAGCCTAGGACATTGTTGTGAGTTGGTTCCTGTTTGTGTTGCTATCATATTCACAATACATGAACACAACCAGACTTACTCCGGTCAGTAAGCTTCTAAGTATGTTGCACCTGCATCGACACGGTGAGGATCGGTCACAACTCACAAGTCACAACACTTAAGGAACTTATTGGAGAAAAGCCTAAACAGGAAATGATTCTGTTCCGGACCAAACTCCAAAAGTTATTCTTTTCATCTTTTCTTTCTAGATGCTTGACGTTCTGTTCTGTCATTATCCATTGTGGCTCACGAGGCTCAATCAATCACAGAGGTTTGTAATGATGAATGCCGAATTTGGGTACATGTACAACCACAACCACCGTATATTTTAACCACAAGAATGGTTATCTGTAAGATCTCTAAAAGATAAAGGTAAAGCTGAGCATTTCACCTTGGCCCTTGCACATATGCATTGCGGAAGATATTTTCTGTAAGATCTCTAAAAGATGCTATGAGGCACTCACTTTCTAGGCAGCCGAAGCGACTGAGCATTTTGTGCTTCAAAAGTTGCCTCTGAGGCAGTTAAAATACCACAATGCAATTTTATTGGCATTAGCATTGGTAATTAAACATTTTTACCTCATTTACATCAATGCATGTTCAATGCATACAGAAAGTAGAGTACTATGGTGGTGACCGGCCGGTGAGATAAATAACAAAACAATTACATGCGCACATAGATAGATGGATAGATAGATAGATGGATAATCTAACGCGGCCTGGGGCTGTGAGCACGCGGTAAATGTAATAAAACCATAATTATAGTGAAAAACTCAAAAACTTCTTCTCAGAGTCAGAAGTCGACCGCAAACTTCATTAAACGTACCTATGCTCTGGAGAACACAGTAATGTACAGGTACGTGACTAGTAGAAGAATGTACAATAAGTACAGCAATACTGATCGCGTAATCAGTCATCAAGAAATAGTAAAAAAAACTTATGACGGGAACCCTAAAAGAGGAACATTCAGAGACCGGCAGTGATAGTGTAAGAGGAACAAGAAATGGTAATATAGATGTACATTAATTGGTTAATTTAACTCGTTAGTTTATTCTCACAGACAGATAGTCAAGTTTGATTAAATGAGTACTACTGTATAAAGTTTATTACTACTAGTCTAGTTGTTTGTTAATAAGTACAATCGATCGAAAAGTAATTATGAATCAGAGAAAAGCTAAAAGAGAGAAGAGTACTTGGTTCTGTTTTCACGTGAAAACTCTGAAGCTACAAACAGTGTTTACATAGTGAATGTCCTTCCCGCATTACCCACCAATCATTCACAACCCTATAGCTATATTCTAATACCGCTATTAATTAGTTATTAATAATCCACACCTATCATCACTAGTTGTATAGCTGTTGATCCATCCAACTTAACTTCACTTCCTACTGTTGCCACTCTCGGGATTGAAGTTCATCAGAATGTACGTACCTAGTCTGACGACGAACGCACAAATCACAATGTTCTCCAGAATTTTGTAGTCTAGGTTCTGTTCTCCGGAGAGAATTTTATCAAGAAAATGAAGGAACAAGAACAAAACACAAGTATATAAAATTTAATTATTCCTATTAGTAATTCAGAAGTTCAGAACATGAAATTGGATTGATCACCACCATGTATATATGCATGCATAGTGTTTCTCTACTTAATAAGAAATATAATTAATAGCTGGACAGAAGATTTAAAATCAATAAAATACCTAACTATCAATACTTGTCATACTTGTGGTTCCAACAGAGTAACATAACCACACATTTTCTGAGTATGTAGAATCTAGACCTTTGTTCCTTTGCCACCCTTACTAGCCCAATTCTTCTCCTATTCCTTCTTCTTCTACTTCTTCTCCTGCGTCTGGTATTCCTTCCTGAACTTTCTTCTATTTCTTCTTCTTCATAATCATCAGAGTGCTGATCATGGTCATGTGTTGCTGCTTCTGATGATCCAGAATAACACTGACCCATATCTTCAATTGCCTGCGTATACGACTTGACTATCCTTCTTGCAGTTTATTATGAGGCAGTGAGTGAGAGAGTGAGATGTAAAAGCTTATAATTATAGTAGTGGTGTCTGAAACAATGAACAATCAAAGGTGATCATCAGTACATTTGTTGCAGGATCGATGGTGGGTTAAACCTTGTAAGCTACAGAGGTAAATAGTGAAGATGGTACAGTTTGGTCGGTCCCAGTTTCTCGCATGTCTTGATCAGATAATTATCAGTCTGAGTTGCTTTGACCAACTTTTAAACGTTGATCAAATTACATTTTAGCAAAAAATGTGATAAATGGTGGATAATTCATGGGTCAAGTCAGTATGTATGCATCTGACTGTTTATAAATTCTAAATTATTTTTTATTTAATGAGATTAATGGTAACAGGAGACTGGATTAACATAGCTGCCAAAAATGACTAATCGACTAAATGCATGTTTGTTTTTTCCATTGTTGGGATAGTAGCTACTCGATAGTGGCCTGTCATTAAATTTTTAATAGTACTACTAATTAATGTTTTTTTTTTTTTTTTTGTAGGAATTACTGATAAATCGTGTCCTAGTGGGCTAACTTAACGGCTGGTCCTTTCCTCAAGCCCAGCTTAACCAGAAGTCCAAAAAACTTATTATGGACCAATTTTTTCCCTTCAAGGTCCAGTATGCGTGCGAGTTTCTTAATGCGAATTTGTAATATTCCATAATTACCCGTTCTGTAAGTATATTGGGTTAGTTTTCTTCTCATTTTTTTTTCATGTTTACATTTTGAATCGAGAACTCTATGCTCAGACGATCTACGTCGAAATTTCCCCCCCTCTCTTTCTTCGTTTCCGGTTTTATTCTCAAATCTTTGCTATTAATCTCTCGGTTAACCGAAATCAAGTAACAATTGCTGCTAATTAAATCAATCGTTAAGCTAAATCTTCATATTTTGAATTGTTAGGGTTTTTGAAAGAGGAATTGAAATAGATCTTTGTGTTTTCGATCTTTATGCGTGATAATTACTTCATTTTCATGAAAAATTTCAGATCTAGAAAAATTATCACGTTATATGTTTGGTTTTAGATTTGGTTTTGAGATGATGGTACTGATTTATATACGTCGATTTCATCATAATCACTTTTGCAACAATGATTTTCTTACTAATTGTTTAGTTTTTGTGTTTGATTGATTATTTTGTTTTGCAGGTTGGATTTATTTGATTGCAATTGATATCAATTTTTCAGGTTTGTTTCTATTGATTTAATATGAGTTCTTATTATAATTTTTTTCATTTTTGTGTGTATGATTTAACAGTGTATACAGGGTATATTGTTTAATAAGTTTTGATTGCTGAGAATGGGTGTGTGTTTAAGGAAATCAGCATAGATTTGGGTTCTTAGTGTGTTTTTCCTCTTTTTCTCATTTATTTTTCTGTAATCTTATTCCATTTTTCGTAGAACCCAACAGTTCAGATATGCTATACTGTGCGATTTAATTTTGGTAATGTTTTCTGCACAGAAGCATCATACTTTAATTTGTTTACTATCAGTATAGTGTACCTGCAATGTGTCTGTATAGTCTTTTTTGCACTATCTAGTTTAGCATTTTTGTCAATGATCCAACAGTATAGTGTACCTGCAAAAATAGATAAATGATTTAGAGTTACTTCTAATAGTTATTTGAATATGAGACACAGTTTGTCAAGTACATAAATGAATACAGTTACTTCAGAGCAAGTTGCTTACAAACCAACAATTTTCATCAGTGCAGAATGCATATACTCTTTAACAAATCAACAAATTTTTATTTTTGAATTCCAACAAGAATTCAACTCGAATTCATATTTTGCCTTTTCTTTTTTGAATATCAACTTGAATCTATGTATCAGCACATTATATTAACTGTAAACGGCTTGAGAGATGTTTCTGTATATTATATTATGCTTTTTTTTTGAATATCAATTTGAATCTATGTATATTAGCACATTATATTAATTGTAAACAGCTTACGAGATGTCATGGTTTCAAACGAATATGCTTAATGTTGTTTTAGCAGGTGAAGATCTTTATGTTTGTCTAATGTGATGTAATATATCTTTGAATTTTTTGAGAGTATAGTTTTTATGTACTTCAGTCAGTTTCTTAGAGTACATTTTTTGTATTCTCATTTTTTGAAGTGTAACAGTTTGTACTCATTTTAACGTGTTATTGCATTGTGAACAAATATTCCTAGCGAAGTGTATGCCGAAATTACTCCAAGATGATACTGTTTGCACATGAACTGAAGACAAGACATAACACATTATACTCTTTAATGGAAGTTCAGTTCTACGAATAAATATCCTTGTCGTTGTTCATTTCTTGTTTATGATTATACAGTGCATATACACTAAACTCTTCAAATATAAGTTCAATAATGTTTCTTCATTTTTATCCTTTAGCATATGCATTATTCTATAAGATTCGATGGAGAAATGCCTCCTCGACATTGACAGTTTCTTAAAAAAAAAAAAACTAGTCTGGTTATCGATTCAACCAGTAAAGCTCCATGTCATTGTTGATTTGGTTATCGTAGCTTGTCGATTGATAGTGCAGGTTATTTATACTTCTTCAATCATGAATTAGTTGTTCAATACCAAATCAGTAAAGTTTTTTTTTTTTTTTTTTATCATGTTTTGTATATAATCTGACAGTGCATATGCACTGTACTCTTCAATAGAAGTTGATTTATGCAAATCAATTGACATCATATCGTTGTTTATTTTTTTGTCTATAATGATGCAATGCAGATACACTAACAATGTAATTTTATGGTTTTTGTCTAGGCGATGCGTTATGGATATTGTGTCTATAATGCTACAATGCAGATGCACTAACACTATCGGTGCATATACACTATACTCTTTAGTAGTAGTTCAGTTATGCGAATAAATTTCCTTGTTATTATTCATTTTTTGCTTATGATCCTACAATTAATGCAAACATTTTTTGCTTATGATCCTTGTTATTATTCACTTTAGTAATGTTTTCACTTCATTTTTGTTTATTATTCAATAATGTAAGTACGCTATAATATTAAGTGTAAATTCAATAATACCACTAAATTGTTATGTTTTGATATATATGTGTGTGTGTGTGTGTGAGTATGTGTCTTTTTGAGTTATGCATGTCTCATTATGTTGATTTGGAGAAAGGGACTTGCGCCTGCCAAAGATGAAGTGCGTACAGTTTTTCATGCTCGCATGCTGCTGCTGTTATTTCAGAAAAGGACACCATTTTTCCACCTAGTGGGAGGTCTTAACCAGGAAGATCAAATGGGAACTGTATCAAAAGCACATATGAGATGACTAGGAAGTCGGTTACGTGTTCCAACTATGATTGTAAAAGTCACCATAACAAAGTAACCTGCAATGTCATCCGTTCCTAGTCATGATGTTGTTTTTCACCTATGTGCAGTATATTTTCATTTGGAGTTTGCAAAAAAATTTCATTTTTTTTACTTATGTTCTTTTTTTAGTTTTTACATGACGTCTTTAAGTGTAGGAAATATATACTCATACTCTGAGTACAGATATTAAATGTTTGAGTAACAACTTATTACAGTAAAAATGATTATATTTACTTTCACTAGTTGTTTTGAATCATAAGAAACTGGAATATGCACATTCCTTTTAGTTCTTTTACTTTAACAGTGCATCGGGACTGTACTCTATTTCTAATAGTGCATCGAAACTATACTCTTAAACAGTGCTGCAGAATTATACTCAATGTACAAGCTGTGTAGTATAGCACAACTATACTCGATTTTTAGATTATATATTTTGAGGGAAGAACGTTGCAAATTCTACAAATGAATTTAATGAAATATATACATGAACAGAAACAAATTACCTTGAAAAAATTCATCAATGCAATAACTCAAAATACCACAAGCAACTTACTTTTACTTGAACACATGATGTAATCATCTCATAGACATAAATTAGTCGTTATTCCTCTGAAACATTCATACACCGTGATAAATTTCACCCATACATGTCAATTTTTATTAGTTTAAGTAGTACATCACATAGTCTTTCGAGACACTATTAGCGTAACGACTTCTGCTGATGTGGATCCTGGTCTATAACAATTGAAGTGGGAGCATCTGTTGGAGCAGCAGAGGGTTTGGTCCACTTTGAATTGTTGTTGTTGGTTGACAGTAAGGAATAGGATACTTGTAATGTCGAGGCCCGTATAGCTAATCTTCACTCAAAATATTTACAATAAACACATATATGACACAAAAACAAACTATGAATTGAGTATAGTAACCTAATTTGTAGAATTACACATAGTATAACAAATCTGCACTTCCAAAATATGTAGAAAAAATCATACTCTCTAGATCATAAACATAAAACCTAGTATATGTAATATGTACTGATAAGGATACAATCACAAACGTGTCATTTATACTGAATTAAACATTGGCAAAATATCAGTATGGGGTATCTGCACTTTTAAGATTGTAACATAAATTTAACATTGTATTTATGTGGAATCACCACGGTATATCCAATCTGCACTTTTAAAAAATCATATAAGTGTAAGACTTAAAACCATTGATTGCATCACTATTACGTAGAACCATTTAAATATATACAATCTGCATATCTAAAGAATCACATAAGTGTAAACCTCAAAACCATTGCATAAAAATGTATACAAAACCATAATAGAAACTAATTTGTAATTTTTATACATGATTATGGAAGAATAAGTTTATCTTTCTCTCACAATCAGAATATTACAGAGACAAGTCTGTGAACCTGATTATACCGTGAGAGTACTTGGACGATTCCAAAGATCAATATCCAAGAATCACTCAAGTTGTATCCAACAATTGCGATGGACTTATCTACTTGAATTGATTTTAATGTACAACCTATGATATTCCAATTATAAAGATAAACAATATAACGTGGAAAAGAAATAACATAGACACCAGAAATTTTCTTAACGAGGAAACCGAAAATGCAGAAACCCCGGGACCTAGTCCATACTTTAACACCAAACTGTATTAAGCCGCTACAGACACTATCCTACTATCATAACTTCGGACTGGAATGTAGTTGAGACTGAATTAAACCGTCACAACAATTCAGTTACAGTCGCGCTCCTTACGCCTTCGCGCGATTGATTCCCTTAGATGACGTCCTTTACAGCCTAAGAGTTGCTTCAACTTAATTGAAGACTTTAAACCAATCTGCCTCCCGCAGGTAAGCCTATATGTGATTTCCATTCTGATCAAAGATCAAGGTGAGGTAGGAAATCGATTGCAATAGACAAAGTCTAGCAAACCTCAAAATTCGGTCCTATGACTCCCGAAGAGCAGCCTAGATTATTATTCGCCTCACAAGTATAAACTTTTGGAATCACAAAGTATGAGAAACCTAATCCCCACACCTCCTGTGTGATACTAGTTGTATAAGCTAGAGTCAATTCTCCTTTAACCTTAGGTTTTTCACGAAACCCTGTAGGTTAACGACTTAAAGACTTCATTGGGATTGTGAAGCCAGACCCAACTATTTTCTCTGTAGTTACGTGATCTGATCTTGATGTTTCTATCGTGATTGAGTACAATCATAAGATTGGCTTGAGATTTATATCTCCGTTAGGAAAGATATAAAAGTAGTCATAAACACCTTCGTCTCATCGTTTGTGATTCCACAATATCTTGTTTCGCTAGTCGATTAAGATTATTGTGAGGTGATTAATATTTCTAGGATGTTCTTCGGGAATATAAGTCCGGTATATCAATTGGGTCATGTTCACCTTAATTTATCAAAAAACAGAACAAAACCCGTAGGTATTTCTGTGGGAGATAGATTTATCTATTCCTATAGACTTTTCTGTGTGATATAAATTTGTTTATCAAGTCTTCAACTTTGGGTCGTAGCAACTCTTAGTTGTGGGTGAGATCATCTAAGGGAATCAAGTGCGTAGTATCCTGCTGGGATCAGAGATGTAAGGAGCGCAACCGTACCTTGAATCAGTGTGAGATTGATTGGGGTTCAACTACAGTCCAGACCGAAGTTAGTTTGTAGTAGGCTAGTGTCTGTAGCGGCTTAATACAGTGTGGTGTTCAATCTGTACTAGGTCCCGGGGTTTTTATGCATTTGCGGTTTCATCGTTAACAAAACTTCTGGTGTCTGTGTTATTTCTTTCCCGCATTATATTTTGTTATATTATTGAAATATCACAGGTTGTGCGTTGAATCGATCAATTGGTAAATCCAACCTTTGGTTGTTGATTGAAATTGATTTATCCTTGAACATTGGTCTTTGGTACCGTTCAAGTTATCTCTCTTATATTCAATCGGGCTCGCAAATTATTATTTGTTTGATTGTGGATTGAATTGAGAGATTGAGATATAACTCTTTGATATACTTTTTATAAGATTGAGTCTAACTGTATAGTTGATTCTCTTGTAAGTATATTGGAGTTAGTTCATACAGATTGCTAAGCGAAATATTGGGTGAGGTTGTTAGACCCCCACTTTTTCAATTGGTATCAGAGCAGGCAAACACGTTTAAAGACCCATAAGTATGTGTTTGTAGCGATCTGACTCTATGGACATAAATTCTATCTCCATAAACGTACCACCAGTCTTCGATGGCTCAAACTACTTGTGGTGGAAAATCGTTATGCGTGCTTTTCTTCAAGCTCGTGATTTTCAAACATGGGTACGTGTTGTTAATGGCTATGATACTCCGGTTAATACAGAAGGTGATATATCTATACCTAAGGATATTGGTAGATATAGTCCAGAAGAAATCCTTGCTGCAAAGCAAAATTCTGACGGCTTAAATGCTATAATACATGCCATTACCCCAGATCTTCAGCATCATGTGACTACGGATTTCATTTATTAGTTCCTGCCTTATCTTTGCCAGTAGACGATTCGTTGCTTGCACAAAGTCTAAAGAAGCCTGGGATATCTTAGAAACTGTATTTGAAGGGAATACCTCTGAAAAAGAAGCTAGGCTTCAAAACCTTCATATGGATGATGAAGATTCGTTTGATGAGTTTAATCACAAAGTGTCTGAAATTGTTAATGCATCTTTTGCATTGGGTAAGACTATTCCTGAAAAGGACATAGTGATGAAAATTCTCAGATCACTGCCATCTAGATACGATTCTAAGAAGCATGTCATCATTGAAGGAAATAATCTCGCAACTCTTTCCAGAAATACTCTGGTTGGGAAGTTAAAGATCTTTAATCATGAGCATCCATCCAAATCCGGAAAGGATGTTGCTTTCAAAGCACAAAAGAACACTAAATTACTTGACAAAAGTAAAAGTGTTTACATCTCTGAAGATGATATTTCCGAGGATGATTCATCAGATAAAGATCTTGACAAGTCAGTCTCCTTGATCACAAGACAGTTTAGGGACCTTCTTTTGAAGAGAAGTAAACGATTCTCCAGAGACAGGTCATCAGTTAAACCCCATAACCGTGTTCCTCCTAAAAACAGGGATAATGATGAAACTGATAACGAGGATATGCCTCAGTGCTTTAAATGTAAAGGTTTTGGCCATTTTGCAAATGAGTGTCCAAATCGTAAAAAATACACTGAGAACAAAGGTCTGGCTGCAACTCTTGATGAAATATCTGACAATTATGATTCTAATGAAGATGAAAAATCAAGTGTTGCACTTCTGTGTGAAAATATTTATTTTGATAATTGTAGCAATACATACATCAATCTTGATATTCTTTCAGAAGAAATCTCAACCAATCTAGAATTAAAAATTGATCTAGCTGTTTCTATTGGAAACTCTTTTTCTGATTTTTCAGGTTCCATTATGTGTCTAGCCGCATACACATCTCGGGCGTCTGAATCTTCTTCCAGGTTGACATGTCCTTATTGTTCTCTCAGAGATTATGAGTTATCAAAGTGTTTCAAGTTCAAACAAAAAATGAGATATGTCAACAAACTTCAACAAAGAGCGAATCGATTATCAAACAAACTAAAACTTGTGCAAGAATCATCGGAGGTATGTAAACGCATCTCTTCTTCAAAGAAGTTAGTTTCCAAAGAAAAGACTAGATCATTAGAAACAGATTTATGGTCTAAACGCTATGAGAAACATGGCTCTATGAATTCCATCCGAAAAGGATATGGTGGAAAGATCATTGTTCACCCCAGCACAACTTAAACTGTGTTGGTTTGTGCGACTTGTCTCATGTGCCTGCTCAAAAGAGATAAGATTTAGCACACCTCAGGCTTTAGGAAAAGAAAATTCTTCTAGTTTGTTTTGATTTTCTTTTTTGTTTTCATGTTTTTGCTCTGTGAGCATTGTAAAGCCTGGAATTCATGTCGCTTTTCATATCTAATTAATATTGGAAAAGTCTTCCCTGTTTAATCAATAAAAGAGGGTTAAAATAGACAATTCTTCCTTTTTTACGGTAAGAGTTGTGTGTACGTGAATCCTTTGAGTATATAAAGGTTCCGTAACCCTACATTCCTTTTTCCTTCTCTAAGAAACTCTTTTGTCATAAGTTTTGCTTGTAGAGCTTGTTCTGAGAAATTCCTCTCACAAACCCATATTACTATGGAGACTCCAAGCATCATAACTTATGATGGGAAAGATGTTAATATGATTGTTAAGCCATCAATCATGAAGGAAAAATACATTCCTCCTGTTTACCCAAACCTGAAAAGAAAAAGGAGGAATGTGAGAAAACCAAGAGCCGTCCCTTCAAATCTTCAGAATTTTTCTGGTGTTCTTGAAGAATTGAAGGAATTAAGAAAGGAAGTGCATCAAATAAAGGCTTTTGTGTTTAAGACTCTTGAAATTCAGAAGGCCCTGGTTCGGCATCAGTCAAGAAGGTTTGTTGATATCAACTCCTTTCTTCATGAACCTTATGTCCCAATGGATGTTGATGACAAGGAGTTCGGGGACGATAAATAATTTTTCAAAGGTCTTAATGTCTAGGAAACTTCTTATGAGAATTTATTCTGGTGTTTTTTAGAAGGATAACTAGGGTTTGGAATAGCCATTATTGTGAGTACACATAACTATTTCCAACGATTTTCATCTTGCAATGTTTTTATATTTATTTATTTAAATTCTAAAGTTTATATGGAAGATGATTTTGCGGTATTAATCTTTATGGTTTCATATATTGCAACTTGTTATGGGATATGTGTGTTTGCGTCCGTGAACTATAATTGTCCCATACGATAGTCAAAAGTTAAGTCCTTCATATGTCGGTATGCAAGTATTGATAAAAGATTGAATGAACTTTTGACAAAAACAAAAGTTAAGCCTCTTATGTCATTATGCAAATATTGATGGAAAATAGGATGAACTTTTGTTTACAAGGATTATGTCTATTATACGTCATTGTGCAAATAGAGATGAAGAATAAAATGAATCTTTGTTTATTCCATAGTATTGATCTTCCCTGATCCATATTTTTATGTAATATACTGTGCGGCTCCGTAAGTTTTCTTATGTGAGCATTTCCGATTAAATTAATCATGGGTTCTCTTGTGGTTAATTTAATTGAGATTTTTGGATACAAATTCATATTCTTATGTGATTTGTTAATGTCCAAAGAAATCCTTATTTTCTTGTGAAAGTAAGGTCGCTCTTGTTGTTCTTTCGAGAATGACATTTAATGGGGGAGAGTTCTTAATTGAACTTGTGCTTAATTGCCAAATCTTTGTAGGGTGTGCGGCTGTGGAATATTATAGGGGTTATCTTGTATCTTTATAAACTCCTTGATGAATGCATTTAGTTTTGAATATATGATTGCATCTAAAAAGTTGATATGTGCTTTTCTTTTGGTCATGAAGTATCTCTACGGAAATTTCATTAGGATCCCACTAATTTTCGTACCTTTGCCAATTTTATTGACAAAAAGGGGGAGAATTAATGTATAGTTCACACTACAAATACATATGGTTTTCGGATCATTATGTAAGGGGGAGTGGTTTTCATGTGAGATGAAGTATTGACTAAGGGGGAGTGATACATATCACCATAGTATTGTTGTCAAAGTTGTGATACAATTGAACTTTGATGATGTGTAATAATACTATGACACTGTATAACAATGATTGAGTGCTATTGTTTGCTCATTGTTATGGCTACGGATCTTCAACAACGATGATGCTGAACTGAACATCTTTAGAATCATTGGAGTACTTGGAAGTGACAAAGATTTCAAGTAATGTTGAAGAACCAAGGAGATCAAGCATTAGGATGAGAATCTACAAAGTTTATTTATTTTGTATTCCATATGTATTGATAGTTTTGTCACTAAAATTGACAAAGGGGGAGATTGTTAGAGCACTGCTCGGTCGAACTCGCAAGCGTTTCTATCTCAAGCTTGTTTGTCAAGTTTAGTTGCCAAAACTATAAGTCTTGATTTCTAGTCTACTTATAGCTAAGTCTCGGACTAGGATAGTAAGTGTAGTTGAGCTCTAGACTCCACGACGTTCATCATGCAAAGACGAAGAACTACTCAAGGAACTTTTGGAACTTCATCGACAAAAAGGTATGTGGAGACTTGAACTTATCTATCACTCAAAAGTTTATCTATTCTATCTCCTATCTTGAGACAAAAGTCGTATTGCTATATAGACTTCGATTATACATATTTGCTATTTCGAGCCGAGTTTATCTCGCTTATCTATTCATCGAAATATGTGTTTGTAAGATTTCACTTTGGCCAAGTTCATCTTTACTCGTGACGAAAGTAATGTTGATTATTTCAATAACTTGAAAATCACTTTGATGAAAAATAGTTTTTGAATAACAACTATATAACATCCTCTAAGAAAGTTTCAATAATTGAAATGAGAGTTTAGAACATGTAACCATCTTTGGATATAAACATGGTGTGTTATCATATTTGTGTAAAAGTCCAAAACCGGGAACCCAAAGTATGCGTACCCGTACGCGTACTGGCGGTTGTTGGAAATCCGGGTAAGTATGCGTACCCGTACGCATACTGGCGGAAAGTTCACGTCCATGAATTTCTGCTTGAATTTGAAAGTGAAAAAAAAAATCAATCCGGTTACTTAAGTACACGTACCCATATGCATACTTAAGTAGGTTACTTTCTAAAATCGGTTTGTTCATGAACTAAAACATTTATATATTAAGGAATGTAATCTTCGCAAATCATGGCTATAATGTTCATGAATCGATTCGAGTGAATCAAAACCGATTTTGCTTCAATTGTGTCTTGTATACTTCTATAAGATCTAAGCAATTGAACAACTCTCTAACTAGTTCATTTGAGTCATTTGAACTAGTTATGGTGAAGATGAATAAGGTTGATTTGAAAGTGCTTATATGGCTAACCATTGGTTAACTATTGTTGAACCAACTAAGTGTACACGTTTAGGTACGGTTACTCAAACCTAAATGAAGTTACATTTCATTTGTGTATAACAAGCTAAGTTCGATCTAACGGTTGAAAGATATTAGCTTGAATCTAACCAGGTTTTCATCTAACGGTGAATATTGAATGCTTTGTTACCAATGTAACTTAGATTGCAAACCCTTATTTGGAGACTATATAAAGGAGAACTCTAGCAACTGGGAAACCTAATCCCCACATCTCCTGTGTGATACTAGTTGTATAAGCTAGAGTCGATTCTCCTTTAACCTTATGTTTTTCACGAAACCCTGTAGGTTAACGACTTAAAGACTTCATTGGGATTGTGAAGCCAGACCCAACTATTTTCTCTGTAGTTGCGTGATCTGATCTTGTTGTTTTCTATCGTGATTGAGTATAATCGTAAGATTGGCTTGAGATTTATATCTCCGATAGGTAAGATAGAAAAGTAGTCACAAACACCTTCGTCTCATCGTTTGTGATTCCACAATATCTTGTTTCGCTAGTCGATTAAGATTATTGTGAGGTGATTGATAATTCTAGGCTGTTCTTCGGGAATATAAGTCCGGGTTATCGATTGGTTCCTATTCACCTTGATTTATCAAAAGACGGAACAAAACTTGTAGGTATTTTTGTGGGAGACAGATTTATCTATTCCTTTAGACTTTTCTGTGTGATATAGATTTGTTTATTAAAGTCTTCGACTTTGGGTCGTAGCAACTCTTAGTTATGGGTGAGATTAGCTAAGGGAATCAAGTGCGTAGTATCCTGCTGGGATCAGAGATGTAAGGAGCGCAACTATACCTTGAATCAGTGTGAGATTGATTGGGGTTCAAATACAGTCCAGACTGAAGTTAGTTTCTAGTAGGCTAGTGTCTGTAGCAGCTTAATACAGTGTGGTGTTCAATCTGGACTAGGTCCCGACGTTTTTATGCATTTGTGGTTTCCTTGTTAACAAAACTTCTGGTTTATGTGTTATTTCTTTTCCACATTATATTTTGTTATATAATTGAAATATCACAGGTTGTGCGTTGAATCGATCAATTGGTAAATCCAACCTTTGGTTGTTGATTGAAATTGATTGATCCTTGAACATTGGTCTTTGGTACCTTTCAAGTTATCTCTCTTATATTCAATCGGGCTCGCAAATTATTATTTGTTTGATTGCAGATTGAATTGATAGATTGAGATATAACTTTTTGATATACTTTTTATAATATTGTGTCTAACTGTCTAGTTGATTCTCTTGTAAATATATTGGAGTTAGTCCATACAGATTGCTAAGCAAAATATTGGGTGAGGTTGTTAGACCCCCGCTTTTTCAGCTCAAAAATCAAAACCTTCCAAAAATCCTTAGGTCTTGGCATTTTGGAACGACCATAATCCTTGGAATTTCGAAATGCTTAACTACCATATTCGGTAGAAATTTCAATTTTATGGATTCCGATTATGAGACTTGCAATAATCGGCAGCAATATTAGTTAACATGGCTTCCGAATATAGAGTGGCTCAAAAATCAAATTTTAGAAAAAACTTAACTTGTCATAATCAGACAAAATATTAGATAACATGACCTCCGATTGTAATATTCAGAAGATATGTATATTAAGTAATCTCCCGATTGTGCATCAAAAATCAACAGTTTCATGATGTTATATTTGAGTCCCTTGCAAATTATTGTTAAATTCACACACCATTTATAATCCATAAAACTAACCATTTACAAACCATAACGTAATTTAAGAACTTATAATCCGATCCAAACCTTAAAAACGACTTAATCCAACACAAACTATTCATAAGACTAACAAAACCATAAAACTATGAAACCATTGTTTTATAATATAACCATTGTCACTTATCTCGCCTTTTGGACTTTACGACCGTGACTACCTCCAAGACCTGCACGACCACGAGTTTGAGCACCTTCAGCTTGATCACCTTCAGATTGAGCACCTGAAGCGCTCGAGTTCTTTTACCCGTCTTTGATACTACCTTCTTGGGCGGGTGGTTCTTCGTGCCTTTCTCCCCAAACTGATCTGCATAATATTCATTATCCATATTATCAAGTAGGTCTCTAGCCTCTTTTATCTTCTCAACTGGCACGGGATCTCTGCTCCTCATGCATGTAGTTAACATTTTGGAAACACGTTTGAACCTATTCACCTGTTTTTATACATGACATAACATCAAACGGTTATTACCTAAGATTTATAGCCATAATATAAAACAAAAAGAACATATCAATACGCACCAGTCTATCATAACCACTTGGCTTGTCTTTGATTATACAATTATAAGTGGACGCCGCCGAAATAGTCTTTGATTTGACTTTACGGATAACCAAAGGATGGGATACCGTCCTATACCAACTCATATAGCTTGGAGAATTTTCATCACCTTGGGTGACAGGTCTACTAGGGTTGATAATGAAACTTGTCCTCTTATCCCAGTTATCAATAACGGTAGGTGGGCCTGAGTGAACTATTGTGAGATTGTCACCACTAGAAGCGCAGCTTTCTAAAACCAATTTGTAGAAATCCCCAAAGTGATCCATTGGTTGATGTTGTACATACCCGTGTTGTCGCATCACCCTTGAGGGGTTGTACATCACATATCCTGTGGGGTGCCACAATGGTCCAAAATAAAAGGACAAGTCCGACCGACCATTTATATGTCCACTAGCTCGGTCTTCCTTGTATGGATCAAAGCATACTTCTGAGGCCTTCATTTGGTCCAAAATCTCCCTCATGCGAATCAATTGCTGCTCTTTTGACCTAGAACAGTTGTCTTCGAAGATTTACTTTGTTCCTCTAGGAGTACCTTTGCGCCACTCCGGGTTCTCGCTGGCCAACTTCAGGATAGGGAAGTGGTCATAGATCCATGCCTATATAGATAAGAAACCAAGTATTAGGAAATGGATTCTAAACAATCGAAAGTAACAGTACACAAATTGTAGCCGAATACAGACAATCAGACGTTTATGCTTTCCGAATTTATCACATTCGGAAGATAAACATATGTCATTCCTACCGAATATGCATCATTTGGAGTTCAGTAAACTCTAGATTTTGAGCCTATATAATTGGTAGTAAGGGTTCAACATTAAGTTCCGATTCTTAACAATCGAAAGAAAATAGAAGTATTGTGTTTCCGAATAAACTACATTCGGAAGCTAAATAAATGTAATTCCTACCGAATATGCATCATTTGGAGTTTAGTGAACTTTAATTTTGGAGCCTATATAATCGGTAGTAAGTGTTCAACACTAAGTTCCGATTTTAAACAATCGAAAGAAAAAAGTAAGTACTGCTTCCCGAATATACTACATTCGGAACATAATAAAATGTAAATCCTACCGAATATGCATCATTTGGAGTTAACAAAAATGGACTAATATAGTTAAAAAAAAACCTGCAATAGAGCCACGTACCTGCCAACTTGGCTAGTTCCTCGCCTCGACGCCTTTCTCAACTATTCCATCAATAATGCATGGCATGCCGTGCCCCAAGAGTAGTCACCGACTTCATGGATAGGATCCAAAATTTGTAGAAGGTTGGCGTCGATCCGGTTGCCAGCAGTATTGGGGAAAATGACACATCCCAATATACAAAGGAGATATGCGGTGTTCGTGTGCTCCACTTGCTCATCAGTTAACGTTCCTTATCGTTCTTTATCCAAGGTGCCTCAGAACATATTCATTAAAACGGTAGTGTTGATATGTCTAGTTCTGTAAGTTGCATGCCTCATGAACTCTTCTGTTGTTATCTTTTCATCCCAATCTAAGCACTTTTTAATTAGAGCATAAATTTGTGCCCAAGTTAACTGCTTTGTGTAGTTATACTTCATAGCCGTGCCTTGGTCAGGGAGGTTAAGAATCTGCACAACATCATCCGGGGTAATCGTCATCTCCCCAAACGGCATATGGAAGGTGTCGGTCTCAGGATACATTCTCTCCACGAACGCCGATATAGCCACACGATCATGTTCCAACATTGAATTCTCGGCAGCAGTAGCTAACCCCGAGTTGGCTATAATTATCTTAAAACTTTCACATTCACCGGATAAAGGCCAATCAAGCATTTTTGTTGGTGCGGCGGTGGGTTTGAGTAGACGAACCGCATCTTGATGATACTATTAAACACACGACAAATGTTTAGAGTAAATACAAAAACCCTCAATACAACTATTACGGTAGAACACATAGACAATGCGTTAATAAAAAGGATACGATTATTATTACCTCGGTTTCGTATATTTCTTTGGCCCATGAGTCTTTGTATCCAAATAACAATTTTACTCCATCCGCCGGTAGCCCAAGGATTTTGCCTTTTGGAATATCCTGCACCTTCAAGTGATCAGGGACAAGGTGTGATTCTTTCTTTGCAATTTCCTTCTTTCCATCTTCTCCTCATTTTTTGGATTTTTTGGTACCACTTGGTTGTCCTTCTTATTGGGTACTACTTGGTTGTCCTTCTTCTTGTACTCTTGGCACTGGATCAATTGGTTCAATTTCATGTTGGGATGTAACTTTTGGGGCACTTTGTTCTACACCACCTTGTTCACTGCCTTGTGGAGCAGTTGGTTCTTCACCTTGTTGAGTGGCTTGTTAAGCACTTGGTTGCACACCTTGTTGAGTACCTTGTGGAGCACTTGGTTCTACACCTTGTTGAGCACTTGAATTTCACTTGGAAATCCTTTCTCTCCTAGCACTAGCTGACACTTTCTTACTCCCTTCTCGACGAGGCCCTAAGTCGCCTGTTTTGGGGGCTTGCTTAGCTCGACTTTGCCTAAACAAAAAAATAACGAACAAAGTTTACAAACCATACAATCGGAAGCAAAAGTTCACAAATAAAATCCGAATGTATACAAACGGAAGAAAAAGGCAACATTTTGTTTCCAAATTCATCACAATCGGTAAATACGCAAATACCTTTGCTACCGAATATACATCAATTGGAGTTCGGGAAAATCAAAGTTTTTTAGCATATATAATCGGAAGTCATTAATAATATTTTCTACCGAATGCAGTATGGCCCCAAAATTATTTGAGTTTTCAACATTTTACAATCGGAAGTATAGAACACTAATAAGTCTTCCGAATATATACTGGCCCCAAAATGGGATTTTGCCCAAATCACAATTTTGAGAATTTTTACAAATATATATATTCTGTAGTAAGTGTACTTCTGATTACTGTGTCTCCACATCAACATATTCGGAAGTCAAAAAATTCTTTAAACTACCGATTATATCCATTTTTGTTCTCAGGAAGATATGACCAACAATATTCGAAAGTTAACCTATAAATCTGTCTCCCGAATACTGTCGATGTTCTAGAGGATTGAAGAAAACGACCACATTTGGGAGTAAATTAGCATGCATATCTCTCGGTTCTGGGCAAATAACCGAAAACCCTAGAATTTTTTTCATCGATTCGTCGAATTAAAGCGGCCAAAAATTGATAAAGTCTTACCTAATTGGGGCCATTTGAAGTTGCCAGAGTGTTTGACTATTAGAATCGCCACCACCAACTACATCCGCGGCTGCATCTTCTTCGCGTTATTCGTCATGTTCAGTTACAATTTGTTTATTTCTTGCTGCAATTCCAATATTTGGATCGATACTGCGAGCAACGTTTTTAGTTCGAGCTCTTTGGGGTTCATTACTTCTAACCATCGTTTTATAAAACAATCGACGATATTTTGATTTGGCGATTAACGACGACGATGAGTTGAATTGAAGAACGAGGGAAGAAAAAAACTCCTTCACAATCGGGAGTGAATGGGAAGCGCAGAAGAAGAAGAGTTGAAATGGGTTGGAATGATTTTGATTTGGTTTTTATTTTATTTTTACTGTATTGCATATAGCTAACTTCAATGTCCTATAGGGTATCCCTTAGCTAGTTCCCTTAGATGGGTATAAATTGTTGGCCCCTAATTCCTTTTGAGTGGCCCCTAAAAATGCTAGGCTTTTTTCCCCTTTATGTATTATTTTGGAAAAAAGAAAAAGAATCCTAATATGGTAGGTACTCGACTTCCATAGAATTCCAAACATGGTAAGTTAAGTTTTCCTTTTGAGTTTGTAATTTGTAAACTAATCTTACGTTTCCAAGTGTCCTCACCAAAACGCTCGTTTCACAAAACTGGAAAAAGGCTTGTTTCGGCCAATAGGAAGCGAGGGTTTCCTCACCGTTCAACTAGTTTTTAAAAGCGCACGCTTTACGCTTCGCTTCAAAAAAAAATCAGAAACGCTCTGAAGCGTACTTATGAAGCGTTCTGACTGTGAAGCGTGTAGTCAATGATTTTGACCAAAGTCAGAAGTGCAAAATGGTCAAACTTTAAGAAATAATGTTCTAAAAATTAAAAAACAATGGTGGAATTCAAACCTTTAACCTCATGTGTCGTATGTGAATGTTCAACCACTGTTTTACATGGTTATTTAGGATAATATTTGGCAATATTTTATGTTTATAAATATTTTCATACCTATTTATAATATATCAAATTTTATATTTTACAATTCACCGCCAACTATGAATCGTCGCTTCACGCTTCAACCTACGCATCGCTTCTTAAAAATAGAAAACGAGTCACACTCCGCTTCACGCTTTCAATACCGTAAGAGCTTTATTTATCTAGGCCTTTAAGTCTTTAGATAGATGCCTGGCCGCATCAAGCCCGAGTGCTATTTTTCTTAAAGGCATCTATAAAATAGAATAAAGACACAATTTTCAAAGATTAACACCCAAAACGTGATTGGTTACATGGTTGAATTGAACATAAATTCTTAACATAGTTCTAACCATTTGTTGATCTGGATGAATGATAAAGTAACAACGGTGAATGGACACTTGTGCTTTGGAAACTGAGATCCATTTCTCAAGGTTTAAAACAAGAGAAAAAGACTAACCTTCATGCAATCAGTATTCGGTTGCACGATTCGATGACTTAAATTTAACTCATTACTGAAAAAGCGGGGGTCTAACAACCACACTCAATATTTCGTTCGGCAATCTGTATGGACTAACTCCAATATAATTCCAAGAGAATCAACTGGACAATCAGACTCAATCAAGGAAATATATCCCAGAGTGATATCTCTGTTTCTCAATGTAATCAGCAAATCAAACAGATAGGAATCCATGATCCTGATTATTATGAGAAATAACTTAAACGGTACCAAAGACCAATGTTCAAGTGTCAATCAATTTCAATCAACAACCAAAGGTTGGGTTTACCAATTGATTGAACTACGCACAACCCGTGATATTTCAATTATATAAACAAATATAATACGGAAAAGAAATAACACAGATACCAGAAGTTTTGTTAACGAGGAAACCGCAAATGACGAAAAACCTCGGGACCTAGTCCAGATTTGAACACCACACTGTATTAATCCGCTACAGACACTAGCCTACTACAAGTTAACTTCGAACTGGAATGTAGTTGAGCCCTAACCAAGTCTCACACCGATTAAGGTACAGTCGCGTTCCTTACGCCTCTGAATCCCAGTAGGACTCTACGCACTTGATTCTCTTAGCTGATCTCACCAACAAATAAGAGTTGCTACGACCCAAAGTCAAAGACTTCATAAAAAAATCTGTCTCTCACAGAAAATTTTATTCTGATAGATAAATCTGTCTCCCACAGAAGTACCTATTAAGTTTTTATTCCGTCTTTTGATAAATCAAGGTGAACAGGAACTAATTGATAATCCGGTCTTATATTCCCGAAGAACAGCCTACAAATATCATTCACCTCACAATAACTTAACTATATGGTAGTAGAACAAGTTATTGTGGAATCACAAAGAATGAGACGAAGAGCTTTGTGATTACTTTTTATATCTTACCTATCGGAGATAAATCTCGAGCCAATCTTAGAGAAGATAGTACTCAATACGATATAACAAGTAAGATCAGAACATGCAACTACAGAGAAAATAGTTGGGTCTGGATTCAGAATCCCAATGAAGTCTTTAAGTTGTTAACCTATAATGGTTTTAGTAAAAACCTAGGTTAAAGGAGAATCGACTCTAGTCATAACTAGTATCATACAGAAGGTGTGCGGATTAGGTTTTCCAGTTGCTAGAATTCTCCCTTATATAATCTTCAAATCAGGGTTTGATAGCTTTAAAACAAAGCAATCAATAATCATCGTTAGATGAAAACCTGATTTAAGATTCAAGCTAAGTTTTCTTAAAACCAAAGCAATATCTCTCCACTGTTAGATGGTCTTAGCTTGTTACACACAAATGAAATATACCTTCATTTGGATATGGGTAACCGTACCTAAACGTGTATATTGAGTTGGCTCAATAACAGTTAACCGAAGTTAGCCATATGAACACTTTTGTATTAACCACATTCATCTAACACTTTTAAATCAAATGATAATCAAATGAATCTAATTTTTTTACTCATAGAGTTGTTCAATTGTTTATATTATCATAGAAGTATACAAGACACAATTGAAGCAAAATCGGATTTGATTCATGATTATACAAAGTACTTATTCAAGAATCAATTCATGAACATTAAGCCACGGTTAGCAAAGATTTCATTCCTTAATATATAAATGTATTTTTTCATGAGTATGAAATCATACTTAACCGATTTTAGAACTTAAACCAACTCAGTTTGCAAACGAGTACGCAAACTTAAGTTCGGGACTTTTGGTCTTGTCCGACAATTCGCAAACGGGTACGCATACTGTCGTTCCGGACCTAACTCAGGTAAAACAGTTCGCATACTGGTATGCATACTTGGTTCCCGGACTTTAACAGTTAAAACAGTTCGTATACTGGTATGCAAACTTGGTTTCCGGACCTGGATCATACTACAACAGTTTGCATACTGGTATGCATACTGTGTTATATCCAGACAATGGTTAATTGTTCTAAACTCCCATTTCAATCATTGAAACATCCTTAAAAGATGACAATAACTTTCCCACACAAACTATTAGCTTATAAGTAATTTTCAAGTGATCGAATGATCAATACGAAACATTCGAGTCGACATCAAATGACTGTCTCACACAAATCATGTAAGATGTTTCAAGGCAATTTTCACATGATCATCTTTTGACTTATTATTTAGTTTCCAACAAATAAATTGTTTTCCAACTAAACTCGTCAATAATAATGATGAACGTAGCTAAAGCAAAAAGCTTCCAACACATATTTTGAGAAAGATATAAGCGAGTTAAACTCAGCTCGAAATATCAAATGTATAAAATGTAAAAATCTATATAGCTATACGACTTAGTCTCAATAGGAAATAGAATAGTCTTCTGAGTGATAGATGAGTTGTAGTATCCACATACCTTTTGTTAATGAAGTTCCTCTAAGCTCTCCTCAGTAGATCTTCGTCTTCAATCGATGAACGTCGTGAAGTCTAAAGCTCAACTACACATTTTATCCTAATATGAGACATGGCTATAAGTAGACTAGAAATCAAGACTTATAGTTTTGATCACCTAAACTTGACAAACAAGCTTGAGATAGGAACACTTGCGAGTTCGACCGAGTGGTGCTCTAACAGTAACGAGTGTAGATAAGGAAATCTGGGTTTATTCCTTGTGCTGGACATGGCATGAAATTTATTTCATGATCTTTTATAGGTGGACGACCCATTAACGCTATCTTCTTGTTGAGTTCCAATTGCATTGTATCTGCAATTTGCTATGCTTGAGCTTTATACGTCTCCTCATTGTCTGAGTGCAAGGAGTTATACCACTTCCTTTCAAGAGCTTCAAAATCAAATTTCAAAAGCGACCACTGCATTCCTACTTTTATTTTCTTTTTGGAATGATTCATGGGTAATATTAGAACTTCTATATTCTCCGGCATGTATGTTAGAGCATAGCTTGGTTGAACTCACCAAGCGTTGGTATGTCAAGTTTGGATGCTATATTTTAGTATCAAAACTCATCTAGAGTCGCTTGATTAAATACTAGAGTCAACATCGTTTATTAGGTTATACTAGAAAGTTTAGGAATGTTGAGACATACAAGTATTACTCCGAAGACCTGAAAAATGTGAAGAAGTAACGAACTACAACGACGATATCATCCTTCCACTTGAGGTTAGTAATATTGACTTGAACTGTTTCATTCCTAACGTATCTTTCAAGTCGTGCTATATTTAAAACATAACTGTGAAGTTGTATATACTGTACATATTGCATAGTACTCTAGTGATGTGACATGATCATAATACTATGACCATAGTATTAGGGAATTAGACTACGAGGTATAACGCTTATCTTTTGAACTTCGTAGATATGCCATCGACATAATATTGTATATATTGTTATGATTATGTGAATGGGTTATGCTGAAGATTTCATCCTAGGAAACAATATATTACATTTATTTAAAGGAAGTACATTCATGAACTTGTTTCGTGAATCGAAAGGGAAATCATTAGGCTTATTGGTCCGGCTATTCATTGCAAATCTTTGGATGACCAATATGTGTGAGATGGTAGAACCGATCTTAACTTATGTTATGTATCTTGGTATAACTAATCACAATGCCTGACTTATGATTTGGTATGACTAGTTTTTATTAATTGGTGTAACCGATCCTAAGTAATCACCATGTGATGGTATGATCGATCCTAGTAATTGGTGTGACCGATCATGAGTATGTGTAACCGATCCTTGTAATTGGTCCTGGTAACTGGTGTAACCGGTCCTAGTAACTGGTGTGACCGATTACAAGTAATACCATATGTAGACAAAACTGATCCTTGTAACTGGTGTAACCAATCCTAGTGACTGGTGTGACCGATCACAAGTATTTCCATAATTAGGTATAACTGATCCTAGTGATTGGTGGAACCGATCGAACCCATATATGTGATTTGGTATTTGATCAATTGCATAGTAATCTTGGAAAATAGGTGAATCAATTCTAAACTTGTTTGGAAGTGTGGTATAACCGATTCCAAGAATGCAAATCCATGTAAATATGAAATAATAATTTGTAGTGAAAATATGTCAACGTACTTTGAACACGTACAATAACTCTTATCATTTATTGTTCAAAGATATTCCTTAGTACTCAAGATGATCATGTGACGAAATAAATTAAGAATCCTTTAATTAAGGTTTTTGGTTTTATATGCTTTAATTACCAGCAATTAATGCATATCTCTAGAGGATAAAAATTAGTAATGTGCATTTACTAATTGAAGATTTTCTATTGAGAGATTTCGGAAACATTGTACAAGCATTTATTGGAATTATGAAAACCGAATTTTTCCATTCATTGCATATATACTTTCGGTTTTGGAAATTCCTTGGTGTCCAAACATCCTTGGTCTATAAATACCTAAGTTTGCATTTCTAGCAAACTATCCTAAGAGCCAGGCAAACTTCATTTCTTGTTGTTTCTGGTGGAGCCGTCTATTCGGAGAGGAAATTATCCTAATTAGGTGAAATCTCTTATGACCGCTAGTTTAAAGACTTATGTGGGATCAAGAATCTCTACGAGTACTCTGGTGGGAAACTAGATAAGTGCAGTGTTATTAGTTTTCGATTGATTTGATTGACTAACGGTTGTTGAAACTTTGATTGCACCTAGTTTGTTTATTCTTGAGAATCTTCTCTTCTGATATAAGATTCACTCAAACTAGATCGAAGTATCGACGGGATCTTTAGAACTATTGTTAGATCTAAAGACATCTTATGATAATCCATTGTTAACAGACTCCGTGCTGTGCGTGATTGATCACAAGAGACTCAAGTGGTGTTGTGCAGGTTATTGAATATTAAAGAAGATTAGAAGACGAGGAAGATTTCCTATTGGTTTTTGTACCTTGTGAATTGTGTGCACAAACCTTGATCAGCTGGGATCCAACTAGAATCGGATTTATTCGATTGATTAGTTGCGTGAGATCGGTATTCTCAATATATCTCTTTGAGATTTATTTTGATTGAGTGCGAATCTATACTTGACTATTTCGGTAGTTAAAGTTAGATTGATCTAACCAGACAAAGGAGTTTATTAGATTAAACATAAGTGCCTTTGTCAATGACTCATCTATATCTTGTAGCAAGATTGATTAGAGTGGTTACCAAATAGATTCTTCCTTTGCTGTTTGGAATACGATCCAAAGGACTTGTTATTTAATTTCGTGACTCTAGAAATTGAAGGCGCAGGGATACTGAGGGAACTAAGTAGCTAGGAGTAGTCTGCTTGGTATCAACTATACGAAGTTGGTTTAGATTTTGTATAGCGGCTTAATTCTGAGAGTATTCAAAACTGGACTAGGTCCCTGGGTTTTTCTGCATCTGCGATTTCCTCGTTAACAAAATCTTGATGTGCCTTTTACTTTTATTTCTGCATTATAATTGTTTATTATAATAGAGTAAAATACACAAATACGTTAACTCCGTATTACTTGATAGTGATCCTATAGAGTTTGGCTATTACCGAACCTATTGTCAAGTAACATACTTCGTTGTTGTATTGTCTCGATCTTGTATTCATAGTCAATCACACAAGTTATCTTGTTGTCATATTGTCTCGATCTCGTATCCATAGACGATCACAGGAAGTGTGAACCGAATTGTCGTATTGTCTCGACTTTATCCATAAACGATCACTTTTGGTAGATGACTTATAGGTTGAAACAAAAAGATTGTGGTGTATTTGGGTACCCTCGTCATTTCAATGTCCCTTACGAGATCAACCACAAGTTCTTGTACCATGCTGGTGATATTATGATTCACATAGTACTGCAATCAATAATTTATTGGTAAGTTAGATGAACACATAAATCAGAGCATATATGCGTGAGATAGCACAGTACTGTACAAGCATGTACGCTCCTACAGAAAAATAACAACTCATACATCTATGCCAAAAAATAGACCATATATCCATGAGGTGGATAACTATGTGGATATATAAGGTATACAACTATGTACCCACCTAAATAAATCTAACAATCAAGCATGCATACCAACACACAACAAACATGTATCAATCATATATCATGCTGGTGTACAAATGTGTACTCCCCTAAAGAAATATAACAAATCCAACCTGTACAACCACAGAGGACATGCCATGTTAATGTTGTGTACAACTATTTACACAACATTAAACTATCCAAGTAAATTGAATTATTTCACAGCTCAAGTATTTTTGATCATCTGGATGACGAAAACTATCTCTGACAATTGCATTTTTACGTTTGTAGATGTAGAACTGCATTACCGCTTGATCCAGATCTTTGTTGAACATCAGGTCACGCAATACTCGTCCCACAATAAACATATCTTCCTTCAATTCAGTTTCTTCTAGTTTTGTTACTTCCCAAGCTATAGTTCTGCAGAATTATAAAAACATGGTGTACATAGTGGTGCACATAACTTTTTTTATAAGATTTAATCATGTGGAGAGTACAAGGTAGTGTTTTGTGAACTTACCCCTGGTTTACATAGTCAAATAACTTTTGTATCCTTTTTTTGTCCTCTCCTTGTTCCATGCCTTGGTATAGTGGAGATTGACGATCATCTGGCAATGGTGTAGGAGGAGGATAGTCATCTTCATTTCTCTTTAGTGGTGCAGGATAGCCTACTTCTTGTACCTTTCCCTTTCCTTTTTGATCGGCTTTTATCCTAACTGGTCTGTTTTTACCCTCAGTGAAGTCAGGATCTAGCTTTTTTTTTGAAACTCTCTTTTCTTGTGGTGTCTTGGACAACTTGTCAGCCACCTTTTTTCTCAACATCTCTCCTTCCTTTATTTTCCCTGCACTTGTCTTTGCTGGTGTCTTTTGGGATTTATGTTCTTTAACTACTTGACTGCTGAAAAATTCACTTTCATGTTGTTGAATGAACTTGACTACTTCCGCAATGATCCTTCCCCTTACATCTTCAGTGGATAATAATTTTTGTGACGACTCTTCTTTTGGCTCTTCTTGGCTCAATAATGAAAAGCTCGGACAATCGTTACGGAACATAGTTGCCATCTTTTCCTTCACTTCAGGTGGTGCCGTTCTGTAACAACCTTTTTCAAGCTTCACAGACACAGATTCTGACATATTTTCTAGAATTTCATCAATTTATTTCATTATCATATAAGATTCCTTCTCTAGATCTTCTCCCTGTGTGAGTAAAAGCATATCTTCTTCAACCGACAACATGCCTTCAGGATTCAGCTACGATATGGCTTGAACT
Organism: Papaver atlanticum; assembly: GCA_023531105.1. Taxonomy (NCBI): domain Eukaryota; kingdom Viridiplantae; phylum Streptophyta; class Magnoliopsida; order Ranunculales; family Papaveraceae; genus Papaver; species Papaver atlanticum. The sequence goes on from JAJJMB010014053.1 coordinate 4,070,688, forward strand.
GAGATGATCGCCGCCGAAGCAAATGATTCTTCAGCAGTTTCAGTTGCATACATCACATCCTAATTATCAAGTTGCACCTGGTTTTCATGATCTTCAGGAATATCATTTGTCTTTGACAGAGGAGTGCTAAAAAAATACAATTTTTTAAAGAATTTGAGGGTGTACAAAGTTATACATTGGTATACAAGTATGTACACAAATACATAAGAAATCACAAAGGTGTACATATTTATACACACATACAGAAAACGAAAAGAAATGTAAGATGAGATTATTTTCGTCATACCTCGGCTTGTTAGCAGCTTCACACTTAACTACTTTGTCAGTTTCACACTCAACTCCTCGGATTGTTCTATCCTCCACATCCACTTCTTCATTTGTTTTTGACAGAGGAGTGCTGAAAAATGTAAATTTTTTTGAGAAATTTTAAGGGTGTACAAAGTTGTGCACAAGTATATGAATTATGTATGATTTTTAGCACTAGTGTACAAGTATGTACACATACAAAAACGAAAAAAATATAAGTTGGGATCATCATACCTCATATTTTTAGCAGTTTCAGGCTCAACTCCTTTGTCAGATTCACTTCCATCCTTTTCTTCATTTTCCTCACTAGTCTATGATGAAGGAGTGCTAAAAGATGCAATTTTTGAGAAAAGGTATGAGTTTCAGCACACTGGTGTACAACTATGCACACACATAAAGAAGATGAAAAGACTTGACTAACATTTTTTATAAAAATGATGTTATACCTCAGCATATTAGCAGTCTTTCCATCATCCCCATCCCCAAGCTCCTCATCCTCCTTCTCAGCATCAGCATCCCTGTCCTCCTCATCTTCCATATCCTTTTCATCATCCTCCTCATCATCACCTTCGCCACCCTCGTCATCGTCCTCCTCCTCATCAACCTCCTCCTCGTCATTATCCTCAACCTCCTAGCCTTTCACGTTACAATTCTTTTGTAAATGAAAAGATTTGCTCCAAAGTGTCAACACATAAATCATTCACGTCGCTTTCTGGCATATTCTTCAGATTAGATGCATGAACTTTTCGTCTTTGCTCTTCAATGAAAGTGACAATCCTTCCATGTTTAGTCTGCAATTAAGTAAGCTCATCATGTAGTTCCTCTCTTTGCATATCTGATATGCGCAACTTTTCCTTCAGTGTATCTATGTTATTTTCTTGTTTCATCTTCCGGTACTCATCCAAAAGAAATCACTCTTCATCAGTGTAAGACTTTACCCATCCTAGTTGCATCTGAAAGCATGCCGAAGTATCAATATTGATCACAGGTGTAAATTGTTATACACATGACAAATTTATTAAAATATATCACCAATGTACAATCTTGTACACCTTATTAAGGTGTATATTAATCTACACATGGACCAAGAAATCACTATCGTAAAAAAGTTATCGAGATACCTTTTTCATGGCGCCATTTAGGTCTCTCTCGTTTGTATTACCGATGTCGCTGATGATCCACCTGAGAAGCCTTGGCACACCTTCTTCATTGCTTGGCATCATTCTTTTGTTGTGTTCAGCAAACCAGTACTGCATTAACCAATAGGTGAAGAGTTAGAAATGTAATAGAAACCAACAAACACAATGAAAAAAATCATTTAAAATGGTGAATGGATATATCAGGTGTACAACTTTGTGCACATGTAAACTTACCAACAGATAAATCATACAACCGTTAACAGACAAGGGTGAATAGATATGTTTCCTAATGCTCTCCATCAGATACTCATGTATTTGAATCGGCCAGCAAGTTTTTTTCATCTTATCCAACGATGCAAAAAAAGTGTCCATACTTTTTCTTGCTAATCATGCTTCCATTCGCCTGGGTAAAAAAAACTGTGATGCACAGGTACATACCAAACAACACGACTAAGTTTTCTGTGTTTCTTTCGATATCCTTTTGCAACTTTGATTTTTCCCTCATTATACGTAAGATTTTCTTCTACACTTTTAATTTTCCCAACTTACTTGGATCCTTCAGAGTTATTCGGTTTATCAGAGCACCACATGTTCTTTTAGATGGAGATGTTTTATCTTCTCCTTTTTCAGGTTCTGATGCCACCATCTCTAGTCCAAAAATTAGAAATAAATCTTCAGTTGTGCTCTTTGCCATAAATATTTCCAGACTGAAGTTTGTATTGTTCTTCCATTGACTTGAATATTCATATCACTCATAATGAGCATCTTATAGGTACTTTTGACTGAGAACTTCCCATCTTTTTCTGGCATCCAAATCATAACATCCTCTCTAGAAGTATCCATGAAAACACCTTGAATTTTGAGAGATACTTGATCAAAAAGATGATTCAATAGCTCAACATTCCAAGTGTTGGTGTTTGGAAGAAGTATGCTTTTCCTCTAGTTGATACTAAAACAGCTGGGGTATAACAATCACACCCAATAATTCGTTCAGCAATCTGTATGGACTAAATTCAAATATAATTCTGAGAGCACCAACTTAAAAGTGAGACTCAATCAAGAAATATATTAAAGAGCTTTATCTCTATTTCTCAACACAATCAGCAAATCGAACAGATAAAAATCCGTGAGCCTGATTGATATGAGAAATAACTTGGACGGTACCAAAGACCAATGCCTAAGTGTCAATCAAATTATATCCAACAAACAAGGTCGGATTTATCAACTGATTGAACTACGCACAACCAGAAATTTTGTTAACGAAAAAACCGCAAATGCAGAAAAACCTCGGGACTTAGTCCAGCTTTGAACACCACACGGTATTAAGCCGCTACAGACACTAGCCTACTACAAGTTAACTTCGGACTGTAATGTAGTTGAACCTTAACAAAGACTCACACCGATTAAGGTACAGTCGCGTTCCTTATGCCTCGAGAATCACGCCGGATTTTTCGCACTTGATTCCCTTAGATGATCTCACCCACAACTAAGAGTTGCTACGACCCAAAGTCGAAGACTTTAATAAACAAATCTATATCACACAGAAAAGTCTACAGAAATAGATAAATCTGTCTCCCACAGAAATACCTACAAGTTTTGTTCCGTATTTTGATAAATCAAGGTGAACAGGAACCAATCGATAACCCGGACTTATATTCCCGAAGAACAGCCTAGAATTATCAATCACCTCATATCAATCACCTCTAAGCAAAGACGATTTTGATTCACTCGAATCGATTCATGAACTTTATAGCCACGGTTTGCAAATATGCATTCCCTAGTTTATATAAGTTTAAGTTCACGAATAAACCATTTTTAGAAAATAACCCACTCAAGTATGCATACCAGTACACATACTTAAGTACCCGGTTTAAGTTTGTTTTCAGTTCACAAACTCCAGCAGAAATTCACGGGACGTGAACTTCCGGCAGTATGCGTACGGGTACACAGACTTTAGTTCCGGTTATCCTGAGCAGCAAAGTACGCATACTTTGGTTCAAGGATTAGGACTTACACACGTATGAGTTCACATACAATGTTTATATCCATTCAATTCTAAACTCTCATTTCAATCATTGAAACATTCTTAGAGGATGTTAAATAGAGGTTATTCACACACTATTTTTCATCAAAACAATTTTCAAGATATTGAAATAACCAACATGACCTTCGTCACTTGTAAATATGAACTTGGCCAAAGCGAAAGCTTACCAACACATATTTCGAGAAAAAGATAAGCGAGATAAACTCGGTTCAAAATAGCAAATGTGTATAATTGAAGTCTATATAGCAATACGACTTTTTTCTCAAGATAGGAGATAGAGTAGATAGACTTTTGAGTGATAGATAAGTTCAAGTCTCCACATACCTTTTAGGCGATGAAGTTCCACCAGTTCCTTGAGTAGTTCTTTGTCTTTGTGTGATGAACGCCGTTGAGTCTAGAGCTCACCTACACTTTCTATCCTAGTCCGAGACTTAGCTATAAGTAGACTAGAAATCAAGACTTATAGTTTTGGCAACTAAAATTGACAACAAGCTTGAGATAGCAACGCTTGCGAGTTCGACCGAGCAGTGCTCTAACAATTGGGATATTGAAGACAGACCCAACTATTTTCTCTGTAGTTGCGTGTTCTGATCTTGCTATTTTCTATCGTGATTGAGTACTATCTTCTCTAAGATTTGCTCGAGATTTAATCTCCGATAGGCAAGATAAAAAGTTGTCACAAACATCTTCGTCTCATCATTTGTGATTCCCCAATATCTTATTTCGCTACCATACTATTAAGATTATTGTGATTTGATTGATATTACTAGGGTGTTCTTCGGGAATATAAGTCCGGTGTATTAATTGGTTCCTGTTCACATTGATTTATCAACAGACAGAACAAAACTTCTAGGTATTTCAGTGGGAGACAGATTTATCTATTCAATAGACTTTTCTGTGTGAGACAGATTGGTTTATCAAGTCTTCGACTTTGGGTCGAAGCAACTCTTAGTTGTGGGTGAGATCAGCTAAGGGAATCAAGTGCGTAGAGTCCTGCTGGGATTCAGATACGTAAGGAATGCGACTGTACCTTGATCAGTGTGAGATTAGTTAGGGCTCAACTACATTCCAGTCCGAAGTTAACTTGGAGTAGGCTAGTGTCTGTAGCGGCTTAATACAGTGTGGTGTTCAAATCTGGACTAGGTCTCTCGGTTTTTATGCATTTGCGGTTTCCTCGTTAACAAAATTTCTGGTGTCTGTGTTATTTCTTTTCCGCATTATATTTGTTTATATAATTGAAATATCACAGGTTGTGCGTAGTTCAATCAATTAGATAATCGAACCTTTGGTTGTTGATATAAATTGATTGACACTTGAACATTGGTCTTTGGTACCTTTCAAGTTGTTTCACATATTAATCAGGCTCGCGGATGTCTATCTGTTTGATTTGATGATTACATTGTGAAACAGAGATACAACTCTTGGATATAGTTTCATTGATTGAGTCTGACTGTCTAGTTGATTCTCTTGGAATTATATTGGAGTTTGTCCAAACAGATTGCCTAAACGAAATATTGGGTGTGGTTGTTAGACCCCCGCTTTTTCAATTGGTATCAGAGCAGGCAAACACGTTTAAGACCTTATAAGTATGTATTTGTAGTGATTCCACTCTATGGACAATAGTGTTATCTCTGACAACGCAACACCAGTTCAGAAACATTCTGACTTGGTTCAAAGCCTTGAGTCTCCTGAGAAATCTCTCACATCTTCTCCATTGACTGAAACTGAGTTCAACTGGGAAAAATTCCTAGATGAAAAGTTGGATGATCTTTCAGATGAAAGTGATTCAGATGAGGGAAAAGATGTTGATGAGGAAGTCTCACAATATATCAAGCTTTTCGACCATCTCATAAAGAAAAAGAAGTCAACAACTTTCTTGACTGAATTTCTGACACTAATCTGTCTAGAAAACGGGAAATTGAGAAAACTCTTTAAGGGATATGATTGTGGTTATAAATTCTTACAATCTCTTCTTAAAGATCGTAAAGAAGATGTGCATTCAAAAAATTCTGAATGTGATAATCTTCGTCGAAATCTCTTTGTGTTGAAAGAAAGACTTGCAGAAACTGAAGCAAGATATGACTCTCAACAAAAATGTTTTAATGACAGGGAAATTGGCTTTCTCGCCAGAGAAAAAAATTTGGAGACTTATTGGGGTTCTGCTCTTGATAATGTCAAATCACTGGAAGAGAATCTGAAAAGATTCGATGCTAGCTCTACAAAATTATCCACTATGCTGGGAGCATGTAAAGAACATTGTGATACACGTGGTCTGGGCTATAAATGAATAGACGCTCCAAGTGCTAGTAAGATTAATTTTGTTTGTGCTAATGACAATTTCCTAAGTGAAAATTTCACTGATAACAAAAGTGAAAAACTACCTTCAGCTGCTGATGTTCCTAAGAACAAAAATTGTGAACCTTCAAAAATAGCTCATATGAGAACAGTCAAAAATATTCCCTTCAACTGTTATTATTGCGGAAATAAAGGTCACCTTGAAAGGAGATGTCGTTTTCGACTGCGGAATGAAAAACTTCATAACATTTTTGTATGGATGTCTAAAGAAGTAATCAAACCTGCTTCTCATTATACTGGTGTGAAAGGTCTAGTCTACAATCAAGAAAAGTGTTGTGATGGGCCGATTCTTGATTGTAAACATGACACAAAATCTATTTACAACTGTAAAGGGAAGAATGTTATATGGACGAATGACTCCTTAAATTACCATGTGAAGAGAAAAAGTCATCGAAGGAAAAAGAAAACTTCAAACTCCTTGTCTCTTGCTAAAGAAAGTCCTGAATCTCAAGTGTCTGTTCCCGAATACATTCACATCAATAATCGTGTCTCGGAGCTCAAGACCAGTATCAATAGACTCAAACACAGTATTAAAAAGGCGATAAAAATTGCTGCATCAGGTAATACTTGTTCTCCTCTTACTAATTCTCTTAAAAAATCTTGTGATTTTTATGATGTCAGTCAAGAAAGAAAAAGGGAAAATGTCAATACCCTTGATGAGCTACATGCTTGTCAAACTACAACTTGACTACTGACTAATGAGTATCCTCTTTGAGACCATGTGAGGATGCTCATAATTCTCGAGAAGCCCTTCTTCTTGACAAAGTGGTGTCTGTTGTATCTGTTTTTCGTTTTAGAATAAAATGATCATCTTACTGTTGAGCCTTGCTACAGTTAATTATTACATATGTAATATATTTGATCAGTAACTCGTGAGAAAATTCTCTTTGTTGCTTACTTTGAAAACCCTCGTTTTTCTTCTTAATGACAGTTGATTTGTTGTCTATCAACGATTATCTTATGATCTTTTCTTTTGAGCTAAGATTTTCTGTCAATATGTTTAGAATTTGTTTTTGATTTTTATCAAAACTACTTCTAAATTAGGCTTCATTTTTCTTTGGGTTTGGAACCTAGTTCATAACTATGAGCATACGTGCACCTGGCCCATTACCGAACGTAAACAAGTAACCCTAGGGTTTCCCTGTTATATATATCATGAACTCTTCCTATGATATATACTCGTTCAGTAACCTCAAATTTCTCCTGTGAGATTATGGTGTGCACAATGGATGGATGCAAAAAGGAAGACAATGTTGAAGGCGGCAAAGTTATTGAGTTTCACGAAAATCCTCTCTCCATAACCTGCTTTCATGCAGTTGATCATGAAAAAGATCTGCTAGTTCAGATTTCGCCTCAATTGGTGGGAAATCTTCTTCGAGATTTTGGGGTTGATCGTGAACAACTTGAAATTGCAACAAAGAATCTTGAATTTGTGAAAACCGAACTGAAGAAAGCAACTGATGAACTTGTTTATGTTCGATCTCTGGTTGCTGATTATGTCTGAAGACCTTAAGTTTTGTTCTTCTTAGGAGTTATTTTGTTTCATCTAGGAAATTTCTTATGAGAATTTATTCTTTTGTTTTAAGAAGGATAACTAGGGTTTAGAATAACAATTATTGTGAGTACACAAAGCTATTGCCAACGATTTTCATCTTGCAATGTTTTTAGATTTATTTATTTAAATTCTAAAATTTATTTGGAAGATGATTTTGCAGTATTAATCTTTATTGGTTGTATATATTGCAAAAATTGTTATGGGGTATGTATGTTTGCGTCCGTGAACAATGATTGTCCTATATATGTCAAAAGTTAAGCCTATTATGTCATTATGCAAATATTGATGGAAGATAGGATGAACTTTTGATTGCAAAGATTAAGTCTATTATAAGTCTTTACCCAAATATTGATGAAAATACTATGAATCTTTGTATATTCCGCAGTATTGATCCTTCCCTGATCCACTTCTATGTGAAAGTACTGTGCGGCTCCGTAAGTTTTCTTATGTTGAGCATTTCTGGTTAAATTAATCATGGGTTCTCTTGTGGTTAATTTAATTGAGTTTTCTGGATACAAATTCATGTTTCATGTAATTTGTTAATGTCCAAAGAAATCCTTCTTTTCTTGCAAAAGTAAGGTCGCTCTTGTTGTTCTTTCGGGAATGACATTACATGGGGGAGAGTTCTTAGTTGAACTTGTGCTTAATTGCCAAATCTTTGTGGGGAGTGAGGTTGTGGAATATTGTGGGAGTTTTATTGTATCTTTATAAACTCCTTGATGAATACACTAAGTTTCGACTATGTGAAATCATCGAAACAAAGTTGATATGTTCTCTTTTAGTCATGAAGTATCTCTACGAGAACTTCATTATGATCCCACTAGTTTTCGTACCTTTGCCAATTTATATTGACAAAAAGGGGGAGAATTAATGTGTAGTTCACACTACAAATACATATGGTTTACGGATCATTATGTAAGGGGGAGTGGTTTTCATTGTGAGATGAAGTATTGACTAAGGGGGAGTTATACATATCACCATAGTATTGTTGTCAAAGTTGTGATACAATTGGACTTTGATATTGTGCAATAATACTATGACAATGTATAACAATGATTGAGAGCTACTGTTTTCTCATTGTTATAGCTACGGATCTTCAACAACTATGATGCTGAGTTGAACACGTTCAGAATCACTAGAGTACTTGGAAGTGACGAAGATTTCGAGTAATATTGAAGAACCAAGGAAATCAAGCATTTGAATGAGAAGCTACAAAGTCTATTTATTTTGTAATCCCATATGTATTGATAGTTTTGTCACTAAAATAGACAAAGGGGGAGATTGTTAGAGCACTGCTCGGTCGAACTCGCAAGCGTTGCTATCTCAAGCTTGTTTGTCAAGTTTAGTTGCCAAAACTATAAGTCTTGATTTCTAGTATACTTATAGCTAATTCTTGGATTAGGATAGAAAGTGTAGTTGAGCATTAGACTTCACGACGTTCATCAATTAAATACGAAGAACTACTAAGGGGAGCTTGTGGAAATTAATCAACAAGAGGTATGTGGAAACTTGAACTCGTCTATCACTCAAAAGTCTATCTACTCTATCTCCTATTTGAGATAAAAGTCGTATAGCTATATAGACTTCGATTATAAACATTTGATATTTCGAGCTGAGTTTAACTCGCTTACATATTTCTCGAAATATGTGTTGGTAAGCTTTCACTTTAACCAAGTTAATCTTATATTCTTGATGAAAGTCAAAAGATGATCATGTGAAAATCACCTAGTAACTTCTTACATGATTTGTATGAGACAGTTATTTGATGTAGACTCAGAATGTTTCGTATTGATCATTCGATCACTTGAAAATTGCTATGAAGCTAATAGTTTTTGTGAGACAGCTATTGTCGTCTTCTAAGAATGTTTCAATGATTGAAATGGGATTTTAGAACTATTAATCAATCACCTCACAGTAACTTAACTATATGGTAGTAGAACAAGTTATTATGGAATCACAAAGAATGAGACGAAGAGCTTTGTGATTACATTTTATATCTTACCTGTTAGAGCACTGCTCGGTCGAACTCGCAAGCGTTGCTATCTCAAGCTTGTTTGTCAGGTTTAGTTGCAAAAACTATAAGTCTTGATTTCTAGTCTACTTATAGTTAAGTCTCGGACTAGGATAGTAAGTGTAGTTGAGCTCTAGACTCCACGGCGTTCATCGAATGAAGACGAAGAACTACTAAGGGGAACTTGTGGAACTTCATCAACAAAGAGGTATGTGGAGACTTGAACTTATCTATCACTCAAAAGTCTATCTATTTTATCTCCTATTTTGAGACAAAAGTCGTATTGCTATATAGACTTCAATTATACACATTTGCTATTTCGAGCCGAGTTTATCTCGCTTATCTATTTCTCGAAATATTTGTTGGTAAGTTTTCGCTTTAGCCAAGTTCATCTTTACTCATGACGAAAGTCATGTTGATTATTTCAATAACTTGAAAATCGTTTTGAAAAAAATAGTGTGTTCTCACATTTGGATATAAACATAGTGTGTTCTCACATTTGTGTAAAAGTCCAAAACCGGGAACCCAAAGTATGCGTACCCGTACGCGTATTGACGGTTGTTGGAAATCCGGGTAAGTATGCGTACCCGTACGCATACTGGCGGAAAGTTCACGTCCGTGAATTTCTGTTGGAGTTTGAAAGTGAAAAACAAACTCAATCCGGTTACTTAAGTACACGTACCCGTTTGCATACTTAAGTAGGTTACTTTCTAAAATCGGTTTGTTCATGAACTAAAACATTTATATAATAAGGAATGCAATCTTTGCAAACCATGGCTATAATGTTCATGAATCAATTCCAGTGAATCAAAACCGATTTTGCTTCGATTGTGTCTTGTATACTTCTATAAGATCTAAGCAATTGAACAACTCTCTAACTAGTTCATTTGAGTCATTTGAACTAGTTATGGAAAAGATGAATAAGGTTGATATGAAAGTGCTCATGTGGCTAACCATTGGTTAACTATTGTTGAACCGACTAAGTGTACACATTTAGGTACGGTTAGTCAAACCTTAATGAAGTTACATTTCATTTGTGTATAACAAGCTAAGTTCGATCTAATGGTTGAAAGATATTAGCTTGAATCTAATCAGATTTTCATCTAACGGTGAATATTGAATGCTTTGTTACCAAGGTAACTTAGATTGCAAACCCTGATTTTAAATCTATATAAAGGAGAACTCTAGCAACTGGGAAACCTATTCCTCACACCTCATGTGTGAAACTAGTTGTATATGCTAGAGTCGATTCTCCATTAACCTTAGGTTTTTCACGAAACCCTGTAAGTTAACGACCTAAAGACTTCATTGGGATTGTGAAGCCAGACCAAACTATTTTCTCTGTAGTTGCGTGATCTGATCTTGCTGTTTCTATCGTGATTGAGTGTAATCGTAAGATTGGCTTGAGATTTATATCTCCGATAGGCAAGATAGAAAAGTAGTCACAAACACCTTTGTTTCAACGTTTGTGATTCCACAATATCTTATTTCGTTAATCGATTAAGATTATTGTGAGGTGATTGACAATTCTAGGCTGTTCTTCAGGAATATAAGTCCGGGTTATCAATTGGTTCCTGTTCACCTTGATTTTGATAGAGCATAGCTCGGTTGAACCCACCAAGCGTCGGTATGTCAAGTTTGGTTGTCATATTTTAGTGAATCAAAACTCAATTTAAGAGTCACTTGATTGTGTACTAGAGACAACTTCGTATAGGTAAGGCTAGAAAGATTCGGATAATAAGACATACAAGTATTACTCGAAGACTTGAAGAATGTGAAGAAGTAAAGAGCTACATCGACGACATCATCCTTCTTCTTGAAGTTAGTAATATTTCGACTTGAACTGTTTCATTCCCAACGTATCTTTCAAGTCGTGCTATATTGAAAACATAACTGCGAAGCTTTAAATGATTATACTATAGTAGACATAATGTTAAGGAATTAGAATACAAAGTATAACACTTATCTTTTGAACTTTGTATATAAGACATCGACATAATCGTATGAATGCTATTGTGATTATGTGTATGGGTATGGGTGAAGATTTCATCCTAGGAAACAATGTTTACATTTGTTTAAAGGAAGTACATTCATGAACTCGTTTTATGAATCGAAAGGGAAATCGCTAGGCTTATTGGTATTGTTATTCATTGCATATATTTTTATTACTAATATGTGTGAGTTAATAGAACCGATCGTAACTTGTTATGTATCTTGGTAAAACTAGTCACAATTCCTGACTTATGTATTGGTATGACTTTTATTAGTGTAACCAATCCTAAGTAATCACCTAAGATGGTATGATCGATAGTTGTAATTGGTGTGACCGATCCTAGTAATTGGTGTAACCGATCCTAGTAATTGTTGTGACCGATCACAAAAGAGTTGTAATTGATCCTTGTAATTGGTGTAACCGGTCCTGGTAATTGGTGTAACCGATCCTGGTAACTGGTGTGACCGATCACATATAATACCATGAGAATATGGTAACCGGTCCTGGTAATTGATGTGACCAATTTGGTAACTGATGTAACCGGTACCAGTAACCATATTAAGGTAAAACCGATCCTTGTGTTTGGTGGAACCGTAAACCCATGATTAGTGTGTTGATTTGATCAATCACATAGTTCTTGGAAATCATATGAACCAGTTCTAAACTTGTTTGGAAGTGTGGTATAATCGGTTCCAAGATTGTAAATATGAAAGAGGATATACAAAGAATTAAGATGTCAACATACTTTGAACATGTTCAATAACTCTTATCTTTTATTGTTCAAAGATATTCCTTAATAGCTAAAGGAGATCCCGGACCGAAATAAGTTGAGAATCTTTTAATTAAGGTTTTTAATTTTTATATGCTTTTAATTACCAGCAATTAAAATGCATATCTCTGGAAAATAAAAATTGGTAATGTGCATTTACTAATTGGAGATTTTCTAGTAGGGACAGAGCATTTCTAGGAATTATGAAAACCAATTTGGAAATATATTGCATATCTTAAGAATATTTCGGTTTTGGAAATTCCTTGGTGTCCAAATTTCCTTGGTCTATAAATACCCAAGTTTGCATTTCATGTAAACTATCCTAAGAGCCAGCAAAACTACTTTGTTGTGTTGCTACTGGTGGAGCCATCTATTCGGAGAGGAAAGTACCTTAATTAGGCGAAATCTCTTACAACCGCTCGTTTAAACACTTCTGTGGGATCAAGAAGCTCTACGAGTACCGTTGGTGGGAAACTAGATAATTGCATTATTATTAGTTTTCGATTTGATTTGATTGACTAACGGTTGTTAAACTTTGATTGCACCTAGTTTGTTTATTCTTTAGAATCTTCTCTTCTGATATAAGATTCACTCAAACTAGATCGAAGTGTCGACAGGATCTTTAGAGCTGTTTGTAGATCTAAAGACGTCTTGTGATAATCCATTGTTAACAGACTCCGTTCTGTGCGTGATTGATCACAAGAGATTCAAGTTGTTGTATGCAGGTGTTTATTGAAGATTTAAGAAGATTTGAAGACGAAGAATATTTCTGATTTGGGTTCATAATCTGTGGTTTGCACAAAACCTTATCGGTTGGGATCAACCTATAATCCGTTTATCTTTTGGTAGATTTGATTGATTAGTTGTGTAGATCGGCATAAGTATTTAGTATATGGATAGATTCTATTATTGATTGAAAAATCTAAACTCGACTACTTGTTAGTTGTTTCTTAGATAGATTTAAACCCGACAAAGGAGTTTATTGGATTAAATAGAAAAGCCTTTGTCTAACTCATATCACTGGGATTGAATAGAGTTGATACCGAACAGATTTGTTGTTCCTTTACTGTTTGGAATACGAACCAAAGGAATTGTTCCAGTGCGTGCACTTATTGAATGTCGGAAGCGCATGGATACTGAAGAAACTAGGTAAACTATAGGTTTAGTTTCTTGGTCTCAACTATACGAAGTTAGGTTTATTTTGTATAGCGGCTTAATTATGAGAGTATTCAATTCTGGACTAGGTCCCGGGGGTTTTCTACATTTGCGGTTTCCTCGTTAACAAAATCATGTTGTGTCATTTACTTTTGTTTTCCGCAATTATAATTATTGTTATTATAATTTAAAGTAAATTACACAAACGTTAACTCCGTATTACTTGATAGTGATCCTATAGAGTTTGGTTAAGTCCGAAGCTATTATCAAGTAATCACACTTTGATTATTATATTGTCTCGATCTTGTATCCATAGACGATCACACAAAGTGTGAATACCGATTCGTTGTATTGTCTCGACTCATTTCCTGGACAATCACTTTCGGTAAGAGGACTTATAGGTGGAAAAGTTTAAGATTGTGGTATATTTGGGTACCCTCATCTTTTCAATTGGTATCCAAGCAGGTAAACACGAAAAGATTTAACAATCTGTGTTTGGTGCGATCCAACCTATAAGAATTGAATCTATGACTGATTCAGTTAACGTTATGCAAGAGTATGAATACTCAAATGTTGAAGATGTTACAACTTCGTTAACTCAAGATCAAGGAGTTATGAAAACATCTGAGTCTATCTCTGATGGAAAGGAAGATTCTGATAAAGAGTTGGTAAAACTCCTAAAGCCAATAAAATCTCTGTCTACACGGATGTTAATACTAAAGACAGAATCTAATCTTCTTAAGAATGAGATCAGAGAAAAATACATTCAACTAAATATTCTATCCAAAGAGAATATGGATCTCACTGTCAAACTAGAATCCATTGGTAAATCTCTTACTCAAGATCAAGAGACTCAACCCGTGACTCTGGCTGATGATGCTGTTGTACTTTCTTCTGATAATGAAGAAACTAAAAGTCCTTGTTCGACTTTTACTGACTGTGATAAATTAGTCACATCTGAAACAGATCATGATGATGGTAGTTTGCCTAACTACATCAAGTCGGAAGAGGATAAGATACCATCTTCTACATCTACTGATGATCAGACGAAATCTTGTCCAAATAAAACTTTTATCCGATTCCGTGAGCATGATCTTAAGGAATGCAACTTTCAGTCACTTGACAGGAAACTTACACTTCTTCAAAATACGGTGGTGAACATATTGAAAGAAGTTTCTTGTCTTAAAAAACTGAAGGATCATTCGTCAGTAGAAAGAAAGAATATATCTCAATCCAACAAAGTCAACTCTAAACAATCTATAGTAAGAGTTGATAATCGCTTCTGGAAAAAGGTTCCCCCCCTCCCCACTCATGTCGAAACAGTCCTTGTTTACATGAAGAACAATTCCATAAGAAAGGGAAAGAGAGAATCTCTGCCTAAGGAAACTATCAGGAATTTCCAATAATTGTTTCAAGTAATCATGCTGATGTTCACAATAAGGAAATCCTTAGAATGATAAAATATTATGAAAATCTCATTGACAGAATTAAGAGAGATTTATCTATCTCTGAAAATTCTCACATCAGTACTGTTTCTCCACATGATCATATCTTGGGATCAAGGAAGGATCATCTTCTTGGGAGAAAATACTTTGGGCAAAAATTTCCAAAGAGAAACATGAACTATGTTTCAAATACTCGCTGTGAGCTAGAAAAAGCTTACTCTGATACAACCTAGTTGTATGAAGATTGTGCAATCTCATCCTTTTCGTGCTCGTGATTCAGGATGGGAAAAGCACATAAAAAAAAAGGGCACTTGTTAGAAGAATTCATGGAAATTTCAACTTTCAGTAATAAGAGATATTTAAAGAATATCTCCCTTTCAATAAAAAGAGAAGTTTGGAAAAATAGCTAATATATTTTCGGAAACTTCTGAACCGAATATATATTCTTATCAATACAATAAAAAAAATCTTCTCTTAGGTACTTTGCTTTCCCTTTGGCGAGACTTTTTGTTAAGTATTCCTCTTATAACTCGCAGTATTACAAGGTGTAATAAAAGGGAAGCTCGAAAGGTTAGAAACTGTCAAGGTTTCATCTCAAAAAGAAGAATCAGGAAGATTGTCTCAAGATTCGTGTCTGATTATAACTCTGATAGATCTCAAGAAGAGTCGTGTCTTCTTTCTTTTGATGATTCAAACCTTACCAAGTGGTTTCCAACAGAAGGTATGTGTGAAGTTATGAATGGGTTTGAAGAACTCATAGGAAACCTCTTTACCTTGGTTCAAGATTGAGATGAACTAAAAGATAAAATAAAAGAGACTAAAGATGATCTTTCAGACATGAAGCTTCAAGTTTAAAAACGGAAAGTGGTTGCAGACAAGTCCTTCGAGACATGCTTCAAGAGTTTGAAAACTGAAAAAACTTCAGTGAACAATAAGAGCACCACTAGAGATTAAGTTATATGTTGTAATACTTAATCCAAATAAAATAGACATCAGTTTTTGATTTCTTTCAATTATTGTTTAAGGTTTATTGATGAATAAAACTATAATTTTTCTTGTGATAATTTTTCGATTACATAGCCTGTGCTTGAATGCTTTATATTATTTCTATGTGTTATGGGATGTTTGATTTCGGTTTTCTTAACCTTAATATTCGATCTCATATGTTGTGTGTACCCTTATCGTTTGGGTGGCTTTTTGATTTAGCGGGATTAAGTTCTAGCCCATGTTGATAGGCTTTATCAAAGAATCATAAGGTTTTCCGATTGAAACTCATATGTGAAAAAGTCACAATATGTTGAATTTTTGTTTAACATAAAAGCATATGTGTTTGTAGGTTTTCAACTTTTGCTATGCATTAGTTAAAAACCGATTCAACCTTTCTCTGGTAAAGGTTGCTTTTGTTGTTGTTCTTTTGTTCTTGCGAGAGGATGACAACACAATGGGGGAGAGTTCTAACTTGAACTTGCGCTTAATGATATATCTTTCGGGGAGAAGAGGATGCGGAGTCTGAGGTAACGAATTTGTTAGTTAATCGTTTTCCTGTTTAAGAAAAGCTTGAGTTTATTGCATATATTTTGTTTTTGCTTAACAAAATTCGATACAATTGATGTTTATTCCATTATGTGTGTGTGGATGTATGTGCATGTGATTCAATTGTTTCCGATTAATAAAAACTGGTTTGATATCTTTCTTTATTGGTTGGTATCAATTGTTTTAGACTTAACGAAATTTCGGTGCAATTGCGGTGCTTTAATGTCTATGTTTATTTCAATTGCTTATGGTTAAGAAAAATAATTGTGCAAGTTGATTTATTTGGTTTGTATGTATTGTTTATGGATTAACAAAATACGGGATCATTTGTTTAGTCAAATTCGATTCCGGATAAGAGAAACTAAGTTAATTCTGATCTTAGTTAGACTTATCAAAAGTAAAGGATTCAGTTATTCAAGTCTAATCGAATGTCTTGACAAGAAATATTAGTCAACTAACCTAGTATTTTATCTTGTCCAAAGTGAAAGGTCTAAGTTATTGTCTGAATAATTAGTGCCTGATGAGAAAAATAAAGTTAATTCTGATCTTTATTTTGGACTTATCGAAACAAGCGATTGTACTTGTGCAATCGGTTTAGCAAGGGAACTAAGTTTTCTTAGTTAATTTGTTAAACTATTAGGGAAAATTTCTTCGGGCAATTGTTTCCTTGATAACATATCAAAACCAAATTACTTGTAGTTTCGGTTTTGGTATTGGTTATCTAAAATGGTATGTGAAATCTTTGTGCTTAACTCTTATAGGTTATACAATTCTTTTAGATTGTAAGATCCTTTCGGTTTTTGGTATTTACTCGTACCTTTTTCATTTTGTGACAAAAAGAGGGAGAAATATATTGAGTAAACAAAGTGATTTGTAATCATTTAGGAAAGGACAATTGTGCTTAAACGTTATATCTAACGAAAGAGTAAAGCATTGACTAAGGGGGAGAAACATATCATATGATGATTGTAGTTATTTGGACTACAAAAGAGAAATAACATAGATGTGCGGATTGAAAATATACCTATCTTACCTTTAGGAGGAGTATTATCTTTGGTATTTAATGTCTTCAGGGGCATTTATGAATTGAATATACGTAGGGTATTCTGCCGTTGAAACTTGGAATCAAGCGTATGTATAATGAATTTTTGTAATTTGTTTATCCATATGATTGTAAGAGTTTTATCGCTAAAATTGAAAAAGGGGGAGATTGTTAGAGCATAGATTGGTTGAACCCACCAAGCGTTGGTATGTCAAGTTTGATTGTCATATTTTAGTGAATCAAAACTAAATTTAAGAGTAGCTTGATTATGTACTAGAGACAACTTCGTATAGGTTAGGCTAGAAAGATTAGGATAATGAGACATACAAGTATTACTCGAAGACTTGAAGAATGTGAAGAAGTAAAGAGCTACATCAACGACATCATCCTTCCTCTTGAGGTTAGTAATATTTTGACTTGAACTATTTCATAACCAACGTATCTTTCAATTCGTGCTATATTGAAAACATAACTGCGAAGCTTTGAATGATTATACTCTAGTAGACATAGTGTTAAGGAATTGGAATACGAAGTATAAATCTTATCTTTTTAACTTTGTATATAATACATCGACATAATCGTATGAATGCTATTGTGATTATGTGTATGGGTATGGGTGAAGATTTCGTCCTAGGAAACAATGTTTACATTCATTTAAAGGAAGTACATTCATGAACTCGTTTTATGAATCGAAAGGGAAATCGCTAGGCTTATTGGTATTGTTATTCATTGCATATCTCTGGATTACCAATATGTGTGATCTAGTAGAACCGATCGTAACTTGTTATGTATCTTGGTAAAACTAGTCACAATGCCTGACTTATGTATTGGTATGACTTTTATTAGTGTAATCGATCCTAAGTAATCACCTAAGATGGTATGATCGATAGTTGTAATTGGTGTGACCTATCCTAGTAATTGGTGTAACTGATCCTAGTAATTGGTATGACTGATCACAAAAGAGTTGTAATCGATCCTTGTAATTGGTGTAACCGGACCTGGTAATTGGTGTAACCGATCCTGGTAACTGGTGTGACCAATCACAAGTAATACCATGATAATATGTAACCGGTCCTGGTAATTGATGTGACCAATTTGGTAACTGATGTAACCGGTCCCAGTAACCATATTAAGGTAGACCGATCCTTGTGTTCGGTAGAACCGTAAACCCATGATTAGTGTGTTGATTTGATCAATCACACAGTTCTTGGAAATCAGATGAACCAGTTTTAAACTTGTTTGGAAGTGTGGTATAATCGGTTCCAAGATTGTAAATATGAAAGAGGATTTACAAAGAATTAAGATGTCAACATACTTTTAACATGTTCAGTAACTCTTATCTTTTATTGTTCAAAGATATTCCTTAATAGCTAAAGGAGATCCCGGACCGAAATAAGTTGAGAATCTTTTAATTAAGGTTGTTAATTTTTATATGCTTTTAATTACCAACAATTAAAATGCATATCTATGGAAAATAAAAATTGGTAATGTGCATTTACTAATTGGAGATTTTCTAGTAGGGACAGAGCATTTCTAGGAATTATGAAAACCGATTTGGAAATATATTGCATATCTTAAGAATATTTCGGTTTTGGAAATTCCTTGGTGTCCAAACTTCCTTGGTCTATAAATACCTAAGTTTGCATTTCATGTAAACTATCCTAAGAGCCAGCAAAACTACCTTGTTGTGTTGTTACTGGTGGAGCCGTCTATTCGGAGAGGAAAGTACCCTAATTAGGCGAAATCTCTTACGACCGCTCGTTTAAAGACTTCTGTGGGATCAAGAAGCTCTACGAGTACCGTTGGTGGGAAACTAGATAATTGTAGTATTATTAGTTTTCGATTTGATTTGATTGACTAACGGTTGTTGAACTTTGATTGCACCTAGTTTGTTTATTCTTGAGAATCTTCTCTTCTGATATAAGATTCACTCAAACTAGATCGAAGTGTCGACGGGATCTTTAGAACTGCTTGTAGATCTAAAGACGTATTGTGATAATCCATTGTTAACAGACTCCGTTCTGTGCGTGATTGATCACAATAGATTCAAGTTGTTGTGTGCAGGTGTTTATTGAAGATTTAAGAATATTTGAAGACGAAGAAGATTTCTGATTTGGGTTCATAATCTTTGGTGTGCACAAAACTTGATCGGCTGGGATCCAACTATAATCGGTTTATCTTTTGGTAGATTTGATTGATTAGTTGCGTAGATCGGCATCAGTATTTAGTATCTGGATAGATTCTAAGTGTAATATTGGGTGAGGTTGTTGTACCCACGCTTTTTCAATTGGTATCAAAGCAGGTAAACATGCTTAAGACCTCATAAGTCTGTGTTTGTAGCGATCTGACTATATGGACAGAAATTCTATCTCCATAAACGTACCACCAGTCTTCGATGGCTCAAACTACTCGTGGTGGAAAATTGTTATGCGTGCTTTTATTCAAGCTCGTGATTTTCAAATATGGGTACGTGTTGTGAATGGCTATGATCCTCCGGTTAATACAGAAGGAGATGTATCTATACCTAAGGATATTGGTAGATATAGTCCAAAAGAAATCCTTGCTGCAAAGCAAAATTCTGACGGCTTAAATGCTATCATACATGCCATTACCCTAGATCTTCAGCATCATGTGACTACTTGCACGAAGTCTAAAGAAGCCTTGGATATCTTAGAAACTGTATTTGAAGGGAATACCTCTGAAAAGGAAGCTAGGTTTCAAAACCTATGTTTCGATTGGGAAAACCTTTGTATGGCTGATGAAGAGTCATTTGATGAGTTTAATCGCAAAGTGTCTGAAATTGTTAATGCATCTTTTGCATTAGTTAAGACTATTCCTGAAAAGGACATTGTGATGAAAATTCTCAGATCACTGCCATCTAGATACGATTCTAAGAAGCATGCCATCGTTGAAGGAAATAATCTCGCAACTCTTTCCAGAAATACTCTGGTTGGGAAGTTAAAGATCTTTGACCATGAGCATACATCCAAATCCGGAAAGGATGTTGCTTTCAAAGCACAAAAGAACACTAAATTACTTGACAAAAGTAAAAGTGTTTGCATCTCTGAAGATGATCTTTCTGAGGCTGATTCATCAGATGAACATCTTGACAAGTCAGACTCCTTGATCGAAAGACAGTTTATGGATCTTCTTTTGAATAGAAGTAAACGGTTCTCAAGAGATAAACCCAGGTCATCAGTTAAACCTCATAATCGTGTTCCTCCTAAAAATAGGGATAATGATGAAACTGATGACGAGGACATGCCTCAGTGCTTTAAGTGTAAAGGTTTTGGGCATTTTTCAAATGAGTGTCCAAATCATAAAAAATACACTGGGAATAAGGGTCTAACTGCAACTCTTGATGAAATGTCTGACAACTATGATTCTAATGAAGACGAAAAGTCAAGTGTTGCACTTCTTTGTGAAAATATTGATTTTGATAATTGTAGCAATACATACATCAATCTTGATATTCTTTCAGAAGATATCTCAACCTATCTGGAAGAAAAAATTGATCTACCTGTTTCTACTGGAAACTCGTTTTCTGATTTTTCAGGTTCCACTATGTATCTAGCGGCGTACACATCTCGGGCGTCTGAATCATTTTCCAGGTTGACATGCACTTATTGTTCTCTTAAAGGTCATGAACTTTCAAAGTGTTTCAAGTACAAACACAAATTGAGATATGTCAACAAACTTCAACGAAGAGCGAATCGATTAGCAAACAAGCTAAAAGTTGTTCAAAAATCATCAGAGGTATGTAAACGCATCTCTTCTTCAAAGAAGTTAGTTTCCAAAGAAAAGACTAGATCATTAGAAAGAAATGTATGGTCTAAACACTATGAGAAACAGGGCTCTATGAATTTCTTTCGAAAAGGATATGGTAGACAGATTATTGTTCACCCCAGCACAACATAAAGTGTGTTGGTTAGTACATCTTGTCTCATGTGCCTGATCAAAAGAAACAAGATTTTGCACATTTCAGGCTTTAGGAAAAGAAAATTCTTTTAGTTTTTTTTGTTTTTGTTTTTCTTTTGCTATGTGAGCATTGTGAAGTCTGGAATTCTTGTCGCTTTCCATATTTAATTGATATTGAAAAGGACTTCCCTGTTTAATCAATAAAAGAGGGTTAAAATAGACAATTCTGCCTTTTTTAGGGTAAGAGTTGTGCATACGTGAATCCTTTAGGTATAAAGGTTCCGTAACCCTACATTCCTTTTTCCTTCTCTAAGAAACTCTTTTATCACAAGTTTGCTTGTAGAGCTTGTTCTGAGAAATTCCTCTCACAAACCCATATTGTTATGGAGACTCCAAGCATCGTAACTTCTGATGGAAAAGATGTTAATATGATTGTTAAGCACTCAATCATGAAGGAAAAAGATAAATCTCCGTTACCTCCAACTTTGAAAAGAAAAAGAAGGAATGTGAGGAAACCAAAAGACGTTCCTTCAAATTCTCAGAAGTTTTCTGATGTTCTTGAAGAGTTGAAGGAAACAAGGAAAGAGATTCAGCAAATAGAGTCTTGTGTGTTTAAGACTCTTGAAATTCAGAAGGCCCTGGTTCGACATCATTCAAGAAGGTTTGTTAATATCAACTCCTTTCTTCATGAACCTTATGTCCCAATGGCTGTTGACGACAAGGAGTTCGGGGACGATAAAGAATTTTTCAAAGGTCTTAATGTCTAGGAAAATTCTCATGAGAATTTATTCTTATGTTTTAAGAAGGATAACTAGGGTTTGGAATAGCCATTATTATGAGTACACATAGATATTTCCAACGATTTTCATCTTGCAATGTTTTTAGATTTATTTATTTAAATTCTAAAGTTGATTTGGAAGATGATTTTGCAATCTTTATGGTTTTATACATTGCAACTTGTTATGGGATATGTATGTTTGCGTCTGTGAACTTTGATTGTCCCATACGTGGTCAAAAGTTAAGTCTTTTATATGTCAGTATGCAAGTATTGATAAAAGATTGAATGAATTTTTGACAAACAAAAGTTAAGCCTATTATGTCATTATGCAAATATTGATGGAAGATAGGATGAACTTTTGTTTACAAAGATTAAAGTCAAATAGTGATGAAAAATAGAATGAATCTTTGTTTATTCCGCAGTATTGATCTTCCTTGATCCATATTTTTATGTAAATACTGTACAGCTCCGTAAGTTTACTTATGTGAGCATTTCCGATTAATTTAATCATGGGTTCTCTTGTGGTTAACTTAATTGAGTTTTTTGGATAAAAATTCATGTTTCATGTTATTTGTTAATGTCCAATGAAATCCTTCTTTTCTTGTGAAAGTAAGGTCGCTCTTGTTGTTCTTTCGAGAATGACATTTTATGGGGGAGAGTTCTTAATTGCCAAATCTTTGTGGGGAGTGCGGCTGTGGAATATTATAGGGGTTATCTTGTATCTTTATAAACTCCTTGATGAATGCATTTAGTTTCGGCTATATGATTGCATCTAAAAAGTTGATATGTGCTTTTGTTTTGGTCATGAAGTATCTCTATGGAAATTTCATTAGGATCCCACTAATTTTCGTACCTTTACCAATTTTATTGACAAAAAGGGGGAGAATTAATGTGTAGTTCACACTACAAATACATATGGTTTTCGGATCATTATGTAAGGGGGAGTGGTTTTCATGTGAGATGAAGTATTGACTAAGGGGGAGTGATACATATCACCTTAGTATTGTTGTCTAAATTGTGATACAATTGAACTTTGATACTGTGTAATAATACTATGACACTGTATAACAATGATTGAAAGCTATTGTTTTCTCATTGTTATAGCAACGGATCTTCAACAATGATGATGATGAATTGAATACCTTTAGAATCATTGGAGTACTTGGAAGTGACGAAGATTTGGAGTAATGTTGAAGAACCAAGGAGATCAAGCATTTGGATGAGAAGCTAAAAAGTTTATTTATTTTGTATTCCATATGTATTGATAGTTTTGTCACTAAAATTGAAAAATGGGGAGATTGTTAGAGCACTGCTCGGTCGAACTCACAAACATTGCTATCTCAAGCTTGTTTGTAAAGTTTAGTTGCCAAAACTATAAGTCTTGATTTCTAGTCTACTTATAGCTAAGTCTCGGACTAGGATAGTAAATGTAGTTGAGTTCTAGACTCCATGGCGTTCATCGAATGAAGTCAAAGAACTACTCAAGGGAACTTGTGGAACTTCATCAACAAAGAGGTATGTGGAGACTTAAACTTATCTATCACTCAAAAATCTATCTATTTTATCTCTTATTTTGAGACAAAAGTCGTATTGTTATATAGACTTCAATTATACACATTTGCTATTTCGAGCCGAGTTTATCTCGCTTATCTATTACTCGAAATATGTGTTGGTAAGTTTTCGCTTTAGCCAAGTTCATCTTTACTCGTGACGAAAGTCATGTTGATTATTTCAATAACTTGAAAATCGCTTTGATGAAAATAGTTTGTGAATAACGACTATTTTAACATCCTCTAAGAAAGTTTCAATGATTTAAATGAGAGTTTAGAACATGTAACCATCTTTGGATATAAACATAGTGTGTTCTCACATTTGTGTAAAAGTCCAAAACCGGGAACCCAAAGTATGCGTACCCGTACGCGTACTGGCGGTTGTTGGAAATCCGGGTAAGTATGCATACCCGTACGCATACTGGCGGAAAGTTCACGTCCGTGAATTTCTGCATGAGTTTGAAAGTGAAAAACAAACTCAATCCGGTTACTTAAGTACGCGTACCCGTTTGCATACTTAATTAGGTTACTTTCTAAAATCTGTTTGTTCATGAACTAAAACATTTATATAATAAGGAATGCAATCTTTGCAAACCGTGGTTATAATGTTCATGAATCAATTCGAGTGAATCAAAACCGATTTTGCTTCGATTGTGTCTTGTATACTTCTATAAGATCTAATCAATTGAATAACTCTCTAACTAGTTCATTTGAGTCATTTGAACTAGTTATGGTAAAGACGAATAAGGTTGATATGAAAGTGCTCATGTTGCTAACCATTGGTTAACTATTGTTTAACCGACTAAGTGTACACGTTTAGGTACGGTTACTCAAAACTAAATGAAGTTACATTTCATTTGTGTATAACAAGCTAAGTTCGATCTAACGGTTGAAAGATATTAGCTTAAATCTAATCAGGTTTTCATCTAACGGTGAATATTGAATGCTTTGTTACCAAGGTAACTTAGATTGCAAACCCTGATTTGAAATCTATATAAAAGAGAACTCTAGCAACTGGGAAACCTAATCCCCACACCTCTTGTGTGATACTAGTTGTATAAGCTTGAGTCGATTCTCCTTTAACCTTAGGTTTTTCACGAAACCCTGTAGGTTAACGACTTAAAGACTTCATTGGGATTGTGAAGCCAGACCCAACTATTTTCTCTGTAGTTGCGTGATCTGATCTTGCTGTTTCTATCGTGATTGAGTGCGATCAGAAGATTGGCTTGATATTTATATCTCCGATAGGAAACATAGAAAAGTAGTCACAAACACCTTCGTCTCATCATTTGTGATTCCACAATATCTTGTTTCGTTAATCGATTAAGATTATTGTGAGGTGATTGATAATTCTAGGCTGTTCTTCGGGAATATAAGTCCGGATTATCAATTGGTTCCTGTTCACCTTGATTTATCAAAAGACGGAACAAAACTCGTAGGTATTTCTGTGGGAGACAAATTTATCTATTCCAGTAGACTTTTCTGTGTGAGACAAATTTGTTTATCAAGTCTTCGATTCGGGTCGTAGCAACTCTTAGTTGTGGGTGATGCGGATTTCTAGTACATGCATCTTAATAAGTATCGGTTCATTTAGACATTACAATATTTAAATTAAATTAAGTTATGTTATACTATTAAATGTAATGAAACAACCATGCATGCATGTACCTAATAACTAAGATAGTCAATGCTTGCATGAGAATAAGGTTATATAAAGCCGTGTATTGTTCGAGAGAAGACACACTCGAATTTGAAATAAATATATTATAAACATTATATGTTTAATTTAGAGAAGTAATTTCTTTAATAGCTCTTTTCTCTTAGGTGGATTCTTGGGAGTGACGAGTGATTTTTTATTGAGGTTGCATTTGTAATTATCTTCATTAGATCCTATTTATCCGGTGTCAAAGTTGGTATCAGAGCGAGAGGAAAAGACGTCATGGTTGGCAGAGGTGGTTGCCTTGGTGGCCGATGCAGGTCCGAATGTCGAAGAGCCTGCTCCAAACCGTGAAAGAAATCTTCGATATATAGAAAAGGATGATCTAAGAAGACAAGTGCAGGAACTCCAGGAGCGTTTACTACGTTACGAACCTATGAATCATGATGAGTCTTGTTATGAATCAGAAAATGATGCTGATGAAAGCGATGTCGTTAATCCCTTTGGGCGTGATCGAGATCAAGACTCAAGTGATGCGACAAGTGTGAGGCAACATCGAATAAATTTTAATTTCTGTAGAAATGATGATATGAAGGTTGATATTCCAGAATTTCAAGGAAAATTGAATCCAGAAGATTTTATTGATTGGCTACATACTATTGACAGAATTTTTGATTATAAAGATGTGGAAGAACATCATAAGGTAAAATTAGTTGCTCTTAGACTACGAATGTAATACTCCGATATTCAGTAGTGGTTGGCCGAATGGAATATAAGTAATGATTTGCCCTTTCCTAACACCGAGGCCTGATGGGTTCACTTGACTGAGTTGTGGGGAAAACTTCTCAGTTAAGCGTGCTCGGACGGGAGTAGTCACAGGATGGGTGACCTCTCGGGAAGCTGTTGCTGGATAACCGCAGTAGTGCCGTTAAAAATCCCACACTGCTGGATAACCGCAGTGGGCAAGTGGGAACAATATTGGTGTTAGTTGTGATACAACTAGGGGTCGTTCGCTTGTGCTCGGGTGGGGGAGTATGCTGGCAGATTATGCCAGATACTGCTCTCACATGAGACAAGGAACGTCTACATTATACCGAGGCCTTTTCAGCACAATTGGCTCAAGAGTTGGCAGAAAACTCTGCAGTTAAGCGTGCTTGAGCGGGAGCAATCCAGGGATGGGTGACCTTCCGGGAAGTTTCTGCTGGATTACCGCAGCAATGCCCGTTGAAAACCCCACACTGCCGGATATCCGCAGTGGGTAAGTGGGGACAGTATCGGTGGAGGGACGGGTCATTACAAGTTGGTATCAGAGCTCTAGGCTTTAGATATTGAATGGGACCATAAATAAATTGTATCGTATGTCGCTATGCGTGCTTGTCTGATTTGAGTGATTGTATTGTTTGTTCATCTTACTAGTTGTATTACGTATTTGTAAAGTTCATATGAATTTCTATATTTGCGATGGATTGCAGTGTCATGTTGCTTACTATATTATCTATATTATATGAATTTTTAATTTGTAATATTTTCTAAATTTCGGTAACGAAATTTCTTTTAAGGGTGGTAGAATGTAATACCCTGTATTTTTAGTTACTTTTTTGGGTCGGGTTATACTGAAATTAGTTGACCTTGTGTCTTAAGTTATTGTTCCTTGGCCTTAGCCTAGGTGGGTTGATTGAACTAGAAAGGCTACAAGTTAAGGTGGAAATATAGTCACCTTATTAGTTTTAATAATTAAATAAAAAATGAGAGAAAAATGAAAACAAAAATATATAAATAGAGAAAATATTATTAAGGTTCTATATACCTAAAAGTTTAGAAAAACAATATTAGAAGTTAGAAATCAAAAGGCTAGGAGAAATGAAAGAGATGGAGATATAGGTTTTTGTTTAGAGAAGAAAGCTATGGAGAGGAAAAAGATGAATCGGAGCTAGGGTTCTTGAGGAGAAATTCTAATTAGGAAAATCAGTGGAGAATCAATGGAATTGAGGTAGAATGTTAAATCCCTTTTCTCTCTGTCTTTCTTTGTTATACTTGATTATAATTTCGTTTAATCTTGTATCATTAGGTTTCTGAAATTTACTTGTGTAGTTTATGTACCCGATTGATGATCAGACTTTGAATATTTATAGATAACATGATTAGGTATCTATGGTTAAAATTTGAGGTTCATCCACCGTAAATTCACCGTTGAATGTTTTTTTTCGTTTGGGTGATGTTTCTGAAATTTCTGGACAGATTCGCTTTGTTGTGGTTTTTATGTTCTTAGGCAGTCTTAATGATGTTAAAATGATTTGAGGTCTAAATAAAAGTTGTATATAAACATCTTATATTTCATTTTGATTTGGAATTGATCAATTTGAGATTAATATGAATTTACTGTGAATATTTTTCTAATATGATGTTATCTGCCAAGTTTTTAAAATGATCATATAAAACAAATATCTTTTGTTTGAACCGTTGGTTTGGTGTGAATTTTGGATATGTAATATATGAATGTGTCAAAAATGTCCTTGTATATTTTGAAGATGATCAGATAAATTTATTACCATGGAACATATAATGTAATATGGCTGCAGGTAACTTGTTTGCATAAATGCTTGAAAGAGATTCATGTTGTTAAGCCATGGTTGCTTGTGAAAATGATTTATAAAAGGAAATGAGTTCATGGTTTACCATTATATGGAACATGTTTCATGCTAACGGCGGGTAATGATCCCCGAGAGTTAAATGGGTAATGATCCCCATGGGAACTTGTGTTTCCCGACCATCGATGGCGGCTGTCCGTGCCGGTAAATGATACGAACCAAGGTTTTCGTACCGTGAATGAAACGGGTAATGATCCCCGAGAGAAGATGGGTATGATCCCCATAGGAACTTTTGTTCCTGACCATCGATGGAGGCTAGCCGTGCTGATAAACGATATGTGGGTGTACGAACCAAGGTTTTCATACCATGAACTTATGGTTTCTCTGTGACTATATTAATACGTGAATATATATGTGTTGAATCATCAATGAATGACTTGTTGATAATTGTTTTAGTATTGTAAACTCATGGCTTGTTGTGACAATATTAATTTGTGAATCATGTGTTGAAATCTAGATTAAATGAATTGTTGGAAACATAATTGGTGTTATGAACTCATGCGTTGAAACTTAAATGGATGAATTATGAATTGATGTGTAAAATTCAAATGGATGAATTGTGTTGTTATCAATGATGTATTGAATCGTAAATTGGATTATTTGTTTGAAATATTATTGATGTTGCGAGCTTGTTAATCGAACATATAATTGAATCCTTAAAGTTGTGCAAAGTCTTTTGTTGTATGTTCTCTTTGATTGGTTGATATTTGTTTTCACATCTTTAGAGAATGGGGGTGCATTCTATTGAGCTGTCATCTCACCCCAATTGACATCCTTGCAGATTCATCAGAGTGGCGCAGCGAAAGCTAGGAATGAGTAGCTTAGTGATTGAATTGTTTTATTGTATTGTTTGAAATGTAATTGAAATAATATGTTTGGTTGAAAATGTTGTTAAAGATAATTAGTGGATTTATATGCTTCAATTCATGTTATATAAAGTTTCAACTATGTTTTGTGTAAAAGTAAATTAGCAACAAAAATAAATAAATATGCATAAGTCTCTTTCCGACCCATAACGCTTCGAGTTCGGATCTCCATATGGGTTTGACCCTGGTCCGGAACTCGGGGTGTTACAAAAACCGTAATGTAACCTTTTACAAGGTCAACGAAGACAGCAAAAACTTGCTACGTGAAGATTTTATTTTACAAATTTTTGGCTCAATAAATTTTATATTTCCACAGAGAGAAAAATTTAGAGCACAAGAGTAGCAGGCAACTTAGTTGCAACAAAAACTTTTTCAAAAAAGCGAAGAGATTCTCCAGACACAAACAATACTTAGGTAAAGCTTATCTGTACACAATAGTTTAGCTATAGACGATAAGAAAATAGCTCAACTAAACAGACGGCATTTTACCAATAAGTATACTTGATTTTTAGCAAATCTTACTCACCAGGATTTTTCATGAGTAAGAATTCAACCCTTGTGATTAATTAACACAAGTATGAGCTTTACGCTCATCAAATGAATATTGTTCATGGTTAATCCTCTTTTTCCTTCTAATTTTTGGAGGAAACCCTTTGTGATGTGAAAAAGTATCATAAAACTTACTATCATCAAAGTATGAGACTAAGTTCGAATCCTTACCAGAAGAAGTTTGTATAGAGGATTTTGACAGCCTGTTGATATTATCCTTGTATCCTTCAATTATCAGATTAAGGTTGTCCTTCATATCTCCATTGTTGTTTCCACCTACTGGTACCTTTCTCACATCTTGAACATCATCCTTCACTTTAGGTTGAGAGGGACCTTTCTGAAATCTCCTTGACCGAATTGTATTAATGCTGCAATTTGTCCAAACATTCGATGAGCAATTTGAACTGACTTTCCTGGAAGAATTCATAGGGTGAGTACTAAAACCAATAGGTTTAGACATCCGAATGTCAGTTACACCTTTGAGTATTAAATCTAAGGTGTGATGAAGTCGACCAAAGTAATTGTCATTCAACTTCAGTTTGCTCTTCCGTTGAACATGTCCTTTTGAATCACAAAAAAGACATACTTTCTGATCACCAGAGTGATTAAAGTGTGTAGCATTAGAAACATCATTAGAAGATTTCTTCCTTCCATGAGGCGTGGTAAATCCATGATCAGTGGAAGTACCAAGCACTTCTTTAGCAACAGGAAGGGTTTGCAGTTTAGCTTCTGAAGTTGTTTTCATTAGAGAAACATGATTAGAATTAGTCATGTTTTTAAATATCACAGCAGAGTCAAAAGTAGTTTGTATGACAGACTCCCCAGAACGTCCTTTATCCTTAATAGAGAGATTACTTAATAGTCGTTAAATTTCACGGGCATCTTCCTTGAGTTTAGCCTCGAGTAAGGTTCGGGATAAACAAACTACAACATTTTCCTCATGAAGAACCCTTAGTTTGGAATCAAGATCTTTTACCATACCAACCATTATATTGACCTTGTGTTTCAGCCTATTGCTTTCAACTGCCTGGATTCTAACAAGTTTTAGAATCGCTGCACTCTCTCGGGCTGCTTCCCTTTCTACTTCAGAATCAGATTCGTCAGTAAGAAAATTAGGGTAACACATATCAATACTTATTTGTTTCGTAGGAACAGAATGTTCATCTATATGTGAGATCGACAAGTCTTTCTCTTTAATAGATTTCATAGAAATAAAACTTTTGTTTCTGGATGCGTTTGTCAGATATAACACCACTGTCCATAGAGTCAGATTGCTACAAACACATACTTATGAGGTCTTAAACGTGTTTGCCTGCTCTGATACCAATTGAAAAAGCAGGGATCTAACAACCACACCCAATATTTCGTTTAGGCAATCTGTATGGACTAATTCCAATATACTTCCAAGAGAATCAACTAGACAGTCAAACTCAATCAAGGAAAATACATCCAAGAGTTATATCTCTTTTTCTCAATGTAATCAGCAAATCAAACAGATAGATATCCGCGAGCCTGATTATTATGAGAAACAACTTGAACGGTACCAAAGAACAATATTCAAGTGCCAATAAATTTATATCCACAACCAAAGGTTGGATTATCTAATTGATTGAACTACGCACAAATGAAAACCTGATTAGATTCAAGCTAATATCTTTCAACCGTTAGATCGAACTTAGCTTGTTATACACAAATGAAATGTGACTTTATTTAGATATGGGTAACCGTACCTAAACGTGTACACTTAGTTGGCTCAACAATAGTTAATAGGAGTTGGCCATATGAACACTTTCATATCAACCTTGTTCATCTTAATCAAAACTAGTTCAAATGACTCAAATGAAACTAGTTATAGAGTTGTTCAATTTTTTATATTCTCATAGAAGTATACAAGACATAATTGAAGCAAAATCGATTTTGATTCACTCGAACCAATTCATGAATATTATAGCCACGGTTTGCAAAAGATTGCATTCCTTATTATATATAAATGTATTTGTTCATGAACAAACCGATTTTAGAACTTAACCCACTCAAGTATGAAAACGGGTACGCATACCTAAGTAGCCGGACTTGGTCTGGGTTCGCCAGTATGCGAACGGGTACGCATACTATCGTTCACGACCAAACTCAGTTGAATTCCCGGACTTGAACTTTTAATCCGATACGCATAAGGGTATGCATACTAAGTTCCCGGACTTCAACTATTAAACCAGTACGCATACGGGTATGCATACCATGGTTCCCGGACTTGGGATTACTTGCAATAGTTAGCATACAAGTACGCATACTGTGCTATATCCAATCAATGGTTAATTGTTCTAAACTCCATATTTATCATTGAAACATTCTTAGAAGACGGGAATAGCTACATCAAATGACTGTCTCACACAAATCATGTAAGATGTTACCAGGTGATTTTCACATGATCATCTTTTGACTTTCGTCAAGAATAAAGATGAACTTGGTTAGAGCTAAAGCTTACCAACACATATTTCTTGAAATATGTAAGCGAGTTAAACTCATCTCGAAATATCAAATGTGTATAAAGTAAAGTTGAAAATGCGGGGGTCTAACAACCACACCCAATATTTCGTTAGACAATCTGAATGGACAAACTCCAATATACTTGCAAGAGAATCAACTAGACAGTCAGACTCAATCTATAGAAAAGTATATCAAAGAGTTATATCTCTATTTCTCAATTACATCTGCAATCAAACAAATAGGAATTTACGAGCCCGATTAAATAAGAGAAATAACTTGGATGGTATCACAAACCAATATCCAAGTGTCAATCAATCCAATCAACAACCCAAAGGTCAGATTCAAGAACTGATTGAACTTAACGCACAACCTGTGATATTTCTATTACACAACAAAATATAATGCGGAAAATAAATAACACAAAAACCAGAAATTTTGTTAACGAGGAAACCGCAAATGCAGAAAAACCCCGGGACCTAGTCCAGCTTTGAACACCACACTGTATTAAGCCGCTACAAAAACTAGCCTACTACCAATGAACATCGGTTTGGAATGTAGTTGAGCCCTAATCAATCTCACATTGATCAAGGTAAAGTTGAACTCCTTACGTCTCTGAACCCAGCAGGATTCTACGCACTTGATTCCCTTATCTGATCTCAGCCAAAACTAAGAGTTAGTACGACCCAAAGTCGAAGACTTGATAAACAAATCTGTCTCACACAGAAAAGTCAATTGGAATAGATAAATCTGTCTCCCACAGAAATACCTATGAGTTTTGTTCCGTCTTTTGATAAATCAAGGTGCACAGGAACCAATTGATAAACAAGACTTATATTCCCGAAGAACAGCCTAGTATTATCAATCACCTCACAATAATCTTAATCATATGGAAGCGAAACAAGATATTGTGGAATCACAAACGATGAGATGAAGATGTTTGTGACTACTTTTAATCTTACCTATCGGAGATAAATCTCAAGCAAATCATAGCAAAGATTATACTCAATTACGATAGTAGAAGTAAGATCAGAACACGCAACTATAGAGAAAATAGTTGGGTCTGGCTTCCAATCCCAATGAAGTCTTCAAATCGTTAACCTACAGGGGTTTTGAGAAAACCTAAGGTTAAAGGAGAATCGACTCTAGTCGCAACTAGTATCACACAGAAGGTGTGGGGATTAGGTTTCCCAGTTGCTAGAGTTATCTTTTATATATTTTTCAAATCAGGGTTTGCAATCTAAGTTACCTTGGTAACAAAGCATTCAATATTCACCGTTAGATGAAAACCTGATTAAACTCAAGCTAATATCTTTTAACCGTTAGATCGAACTTAGCTTGGTATACACAAAAGAAATGTACCTTCATTTAGGTTTGAGTAACCGTACCCAAATGTGTACACTAGGTTGGCTCAACAGTTGTTAACCAAAGTTAGTTATATGAACACTTTCATATCAACCTTATTCATCTTAACCACAACTAGTTCAAATGACTCAAATGAAACTAGTTATAGAGTTGTTCAATTGCTATATTCTCATAGAAGTATACAAGAACACAATTGAAGCAAAATCGGTTTGATTCACTCGAATCAATTCATGAACATTATAGCCACGGTTTGCAAAAGATTGCATTCCTTATTATATAAATGTATTAGTTCATGTCACAACCGATTCTAGAACTTTAACCACTCAACTATGCAAACGGGTACGCATACTTAAGTAGCCGGACCAAGTTTGGGTTTGCCAGTCTGCGAACGGGTACGCATAACTCCAAACTCATCAGAAATTCCCGGACCTAAACCTTACGCCAGTATGCGTACCTGTATGTGTACTTAGGTACCCGGACTTTCACAAACCAACAGGTATGCATACGGGTATGCATACTATGGTTCCCGGACATGGATTACATATATGCAAGAACACATACTCTGTTCATAATCCAATAATGGTTAAGTGTTCTAAACTCTATTTCAATCATTGAAACATTCTTAGAGGATGACAATAGCTGTTTTCACGAACTATTAACATCAAAGCAATTTTCAAGTTATTGAAATAATCATTACGAAACATTCCAAGTCTACACCAAATGATTGTATCACACAAATCATGTAAGATGTTACTCGGCGATTTTCATATGATCATCTTTTGACTTTCGTCAAGAATATAAGATGAACTTTCTCAAAATATGTAAGCGAGTTAAACTCAGCTCGAAATCTCAAATGTGCATAATCGAATACTATATATCAATACGACTTTTGTCTCAATATAGGAGATAAAGTAGAAATAGACTTTCCAAGTGATAGATGAGTTTCAGTCTCCACATACCTTTTGTTGATGAAGTTCCACAAGCTCTCATTAGTAGTTCTTCGTCTTCAAATGATGAACGTCGTGAAGTCTAATGCTCAACTACACAATCTATCCTAGTCCGAGACATCGCTATAAGTAGACTAGAAATCAAGACTTATAGTTTTGATCACTAACATTGACAAACAAGCTTGAGATAGCAACGCTTGCGAGTTCGAACGAGCAGTGCTATAACAATCTCCCCCTTTGTCAATTTTAGTGACAAAACTATCAATACATATTAATTACAAAATAAATAAACTTTGTAGCTTCTCATCCAAATGCTTGATCTCCTTGGTTCTTCAACATTACTTGAAATCTTCGTCACTTCCAAGTACTCCAGTGATTCTGAACATGTTCAACTCAGCATCATAGTTGTTGAAGATCTGTAGCAATAACAATGAGAAAATAGTTGCTCTCAATCATTGTTATACAGTGTCATAGTATTATTACACAGCATCAAAGTCCAATTGTATCACAACTTTGACAACAATACTATGGTGATATGTATCACTCCCCCTTAGTCAATACTTCATCTCACATGAATACCACTCCCCCTTATATAATGATTCGTAAACCATATGTATTTGTAGTGTGAACTACACATTAATTCTCCCCCTTTTTGTCAATATAAATTGGCAAAGGTACGAAAACTAATGGGATCCTAATGAAATTTTCATAGAGATACTTCATGACCAAAGAGAACATATCAACTTGTTTCGATGATTTCACATAGTCGAAACTTAGTGTATTCATCAAGGAGTTTATAAAGATACAAGAAAACTCCTATAATATTCCACAGCCGGACTCCCCACAAAGATTTGGCAATTAAGCACAAGTTCAAAAAAAGAACTCTCCCCCATAAAATGTCATTCTCGAAAGAACAACAAGAGCGACCTTAATTTTTCAAGAAAAGAAGGATTCTTTGGACATTAATAAATAACATGAAACATGAATTTGTATCCAAAAATCTCAATTGAATTAACCACAAGGAAAATGATCAATTCAATTGGCCATGCTCAACATAAGAAAACTTACGGGGCAACACAATACATACACAAAGATGTGGATCAGGGAAAGATCAATAATGCGGAGTAATCAAAGATTCATTCTATTTTTCATCACTATTTGTACAATGACATATAATAGACTTAATCTTTGTAAACAAAAGTTCATCCTATCTTCTATCAATATTTGCATATGACATAATAGGCTTAACTTTTGTTGTCAAAAGTTCATTCTATCTTTTATCAATATTTTCATACTGACATATAATAGAGTTAACTTTTGAACTAGATTCAGGCAAACTTCTTAAGGATTTAACACATTTAGCAGTTTAATTGAAGGATAAAATCATTCAAAACTAAAATACCATTAAAATATTACAACCATAAGTTTAACATAGGAAGTTCAACATGAATTACTATAAGTAGAGACAAAATAATCAAACAGAGATTAGCCAACCATGTCATAATAAGCAAATATCAATTTCATTAAACTTCTCGATCAGATCTGGATGTTCAGCTTCAGCATATTCTAGCTGCTCTCTCATGCACCTAACTTCATGCTGAAGACGGACAAGCTCTGAGTTAGAATCTACTGAAGTACTTGCTGGGGCTCTGGCTGCAAGTTGTTTCATCTTCTCGATGCTTGCCATGGTTAAGACTCTTGGTCCTCCAAGATGGAGCCAAAAGGGATGATGCCAAACTGACTGTAAATCCTTGAAATAAGACAAGGAAATCCTTGAGTTTTTTTCGAAGTCTGTTTCACACTTATCATCTGGTTAACAATAAGTCCACAGAAATCAATGTCTCTCTCTTTAACAATATAACAGACCAGTTCAGTAAGAGACTTGGTCCATAGCATGTTGTCAATTGTGCTTGGCATCATGTTGGCCACAAGGAGTTTTCCAACAACTTTGAGAAACAACTCAGCACCATGAACATCGATCTTAACATCTCTCCGAGTAACATCTCTATTAAGTAGATGATGAGACGTCACTTCTAGAGACAACCTTTCTTTCTCAAGAGGAGGGAATCAGACACTACCAACATGAGTCACATTTCACAGATAAACAATAACATGGCAATCCACAGTGAAGGTATTACCGTCTACAGTGGTCTTGAACATGCAGTTGGCTGGGTATGGATCATGAATGTTTGCATAAAATTGTGCAGTCATTTCAATATGCACAGTTCCTACTGGGGTCATAGAACGTATTATCACCACCTTGACCTCGTGAGCTTTCACCCTGACTAGTTCTCTTCCTATATGTCGTTGTTGCAAAGATAAAGAGAGAGGAAGAACTTACTCGAGTACCTGAACAATTGCAATAGTAGAGCTTTGGAACGATGAATAAAATCGTTCTTGAACCTTAGAACCAAGACCTTCTGTTGAGTATACGAACTGACATTGAAGGTAGAACATCGGAACTGCAAAAATAGGAAAACACAAAGACCAACCCATAGAGTAATTTCTTGTCGTGATTCTAATGATACTAAGAATACCCAAAAAGATTGAGAAAACATGTTATGGAAATCAGAGGTACACGAACTGTTTGAGTTTCTTCTTAGTTTGCGAACATAAGAGATGAATAAGAAGAAGGAGAAGAAAATGAAGTGATTCTTCTCTTTTATCGTGTCAAACGGTGGACCTGAGCTGGTTCGAGTACGTTCTGGAATAAGGTTCAAAAACGTATGAGAGCCGAAATCAAGGTGTATGAACCACACGAGTGCAAGAAGGACTTGTTTGGTTATACAAAACAACATATTTTGAGTAACGACTTCAACAAATATTTTGCTTGAGCAAAAAAAGTATGGTCACAAAGACACAATGTGAACTAGTCTTGCGCACCATAACACCAGGAAAGAGTTTCTTTCCAGCAACTCTTACATCCTTCAGAATTGAGTGAAACCCAAAAAACCATTTTTATAAGTTTTTCAAAGAACATCCAGAAAGCACAAATAAACTTGTGTTTCTGATTTCTTACTTTTCTCCTTATAAGAAACAACTTTTGCAGATAATTTTTTGTATCGCATAGGGAACCCTTTTTGATAAAAAAAAGAAGACATCCTACCTTCTACATGAGAAGAGACAATACTATTTTCTTAGAGAGATGTATCAGGAATTGACCGATGAATTGATTCATGCTTAGAGGTGAAGTACTCAGAAGACTTAGTTTTAAACTCCTCTTGTAATTCGTTTAGTTGGCTGCAACCGATAGAATTACATAGAGTATGAGCATTTCTCTCACTGATTAATAAATCAATGTCGACCTCAACATAAGTATTATTCATTATAACTAGATTTAGCTTATCAAGAGATTCTTGTTCTTTTTGGAGGTATGACTCAACATCAAGAGATAAGCTTTCCAGTTTCTTTTCAAGACCCGAAAGTACATCAAGGGATTTCAAACCAGATCACTAGTGGAATATGGGGTTTTATCAACCCACATCCACGACCCTCAATCGCGGTCAATTGACCGCGGACCGGTCAAGACAATCTGAGAGTTAAGAAAAACACGGAGCACATCCCAGAGTGTCAAAAACAGTCGTCGTATAAGTTTTTTTAATTCCTCATCTCCTTCCTTATCTTCCTACCTACAAATTTTATTCCTCTCTCTATTTTCCTTTCTATTTTCTCTCTCCTATAGATGCGCCTCTCTTCTCCATCTTCTTCAACTTCACCACCAAACCAAAAACTCAAACAAATCAGAAGAAATAATTTTTTTTTACTAAAATCATTGCTTGTTAACCCAACCCCTTTCTACATCTTCTTCATCTCCTCTACAAAATCCAAGTTCTTCCCGTGAACCCAATTTAAACCTGTAACCACGGAACAAAGCAAAGAGGCTAGGTACGATTCATTCTTCTTGAACCTTGTTTTCATCTTTGCTGGTAAGGTTTGTAACTTACCGATCTGCTTTTATTTTATTGGAGAGTTTCATTTTATACAACTTCTGTTCAGATTTGAAATAAATTTGGGTTTTGATTTGAGATTTTTTTAGGGTTTCTATAAATTATATTTTTATAAATTTTCATTGATTTTTGTTTTGATTTCGTATCAAAAAATTTCGGGTTGAGTTTTTGTGTATTTCAATTTATGATTTAGTAGCATACATGTTTTGACTTTCTTCCTTGCTGAGCTTATTTTTAAAAACATTCAAGTTATTATGATTGCCTTACTGTATGCATTAATCTTATGCTGAAGTTTTGCTTAGTTTTTATGTTTGTAGATCATCAATTAGTCAAAGGAGATTAAATCGATGGCTAAGAAGGACAATGTGGTATGCTCTCTTCTTTTTATTACCATAATAATCCATGAAAATTGTGAAAATTTTGAGTATTTTTGCTTAAGGTATAGTTTTTGCTCTCTTCTTTAATTTTTGTTATCTTATTGGACTTATTTTGAGCTTGTTTTTTCATGTTGGTATTGGGATTTACTTCGGAAGGTTATTTCCGTATTATTGCAAAAACAAGAAGAATGCAAGGAGACCTGCAATAACATCAATTTTATCTCAAAAAAAAGCTAAGTATTATTGCTCTACTAGTTGCTTCTATTGTATTCGTATGGTTTTAGTATTATTATGTGAGTAATTGCTGGTGGTTCACTAACATTCTTGTTTGAGAATTCAGGGAGAATTTCAAAGCAGCTGGAAAGATGAAAGTTTGGCAAGGTTATGCGCATGGTGTGGTTGCTTTAGCCACATGGTTCTGCTGGGAAACAACTTTTGAGGTTCTACAATGATGAGTTTGAGGTTCTAGACCTTGTCTATTATTCTGTTTATATCTCAAATTCAAGGTCTTCGTAATTAGCATTGGTATGAACCTTGCACTTGAATTGTGCAGTTAGCATCAAGGAGAATATAAGGAGGTGGCAATACTGGAAATGCGTTAAATTGTGTTGCTCGCCTGGGACTGAATTCTGGCTTTGTTTGAAAGATATTCTACTCATATCCCCATTCTGAGTTTGAATTACTAATACCTTATGCTGGTATGCTGCTTGTGAGTGAAAGCATATGAGTTATAATTGTTTACCTCATAACTTAACTTGACCAGTCAAATAGGCTCACTGCATAGAGTTCTCGAGGCTTTTTGAGAGCTATTCTCAATTCCTGTAACTGTCCAGTAGCTTATTAGGGCCTAACTTGTCCTGTAGCTCATCTGGTAGTGTTATTTTCTAATTAAGTACATAACATTGAAATACAGGAAATGCTACTCAACTTCATAACAGTGCACCTGCATTCCAAATTCGATCCGTACTAGCATGACCTTTGTCTGTTCATTAGGTAATTCTTGTGACTCTGCTGGGTGCTTTGTATTTATCTGGTTTTTGTTTGGTTTCGTTTCAAGCTCCTTGCATGTGTTCTATTAGTTTTTGGTGCAGCTATGTTTCTTAGTTCTCACATATTTTTATATTCTGTATTGTAGCCGATGCAAATAACAACTGAAGACAGAGTTAATTTAATAAGCATAACTGGTTCAATACTCGCTTCTAAGGTAGGATTAAACCTCTTATGAAATTAATTACAGTATTTTTCTAGTTCTTAGAAAATGATTCTTTTTAGAGCTTTTTGATTTTGGACTTGATAGAAAATTTTATTTGTTTTTCAGTCTACTCCTCCAATCAGCTGTAATAATACATCTGGTACTTACATTAGCCTCCCATGTCCTGATTTATTGATAACTGCTTGGATAATTAACCGATTTGACTTTGAATAGTTGGATGTGGAAATTTAAACCACATTTGGTTTAGACAATGGCATATAATAAATATGCGAGGGGAATCATGTTTGAATCATGATAGGTAAAGGTTATAAGAAAACACACACCTTAAAGTCCTCACTGTCTACTTTTTCTTTCAATTTTGCTATTACATATGGCTCAAAGTAGCTTGTGCGGTTAATAACTCAATTTCGTGGTGATTTTTCTTATTGTTCTCTCTTTCTTTTTTTCCGCCTTAGTTGAATGATCTTAACATGTTGCTTCCAGCTTTAGTCTGAATCTGCTTCAGTCAGTTACATCTTTGGTGAATATAATTGTAGATGCCTAGATGGTGGTGCTGTAATGGCTTAGTCAAACATCTTCAAGCTCCCCCATTCATTTCAGACATTGAATCAGCTCCTAATTAAGCCTTTCGAATACGAGCGCAAGGGCTTTTTCTCTTGGACTACTAGCTTTCAAGGTAATAAAGTTTATTCTTTGCTAATAAGTAATAACATAATTCTGAAAACAAATGGGTGACCCAGCTGAATGTTGATCATTTACGTCCAACATCTCTCGCATCTCTGCGATGGTTACTCGCTCTTTTCATTTATTCATAATTGCCCATAATGCTTTCTGAGCCTCAAGCTCAGTTTCCAGGTCCGAGGAGTTTAGTATTTTATTGTTTTGATTATCATGACATGGACTTTGTCTTGCAACAACATCTAATTCTTAAACATGTGTCATCAGATAGCAGGTGGCTTAGGCATTACACAGATGTTGCAAGTGATTCAGGTTATTCTAAAGAATCATGATGGCAAAATTCGGGTAATTGGTTATTTATTATTATAACTACTAAGTGCCACTACATCAAAGTTCGTTGGCTATACTGAGATCTGAACTCTTTAATTTGATATCTTGCTCTTTAAGATATCGTTGTTATATGCTAACTGAAAAAGCGGGGGTCTAACAACCTCACCCAATATTTCGTTTAGCAATCTATATGGACTAACTCCAATATACTTACAAGAGAATCAACTAGACAGTTAGACTCAATCTTATATATCAAAGAGTTATATCTCAATCCCTCAATTCAATCCGCAATCAAACAAATAAAAATTTGCGAGCCCAATTGAATATAAGAGAGATACCTTGAACGGTACCAAAGACCAACGTTCAAGGATAAATCAATTTCAATCAACAACCAAAGGTTGGATTTACCAATTGATCGATTTAACGCACAACCTGTGATATTTCAATTATATAACAAAATATAATGCGGAAAAGAAATAACACAGACACAAGACAAACCGCAAATGCATAAAAACCCTGGGACTAAGTCCAGATTAAACACCACACTGTATTAAGCCGCTACAGACACTAGCCTACTACAAACTAACTTCGGTCTGGACTGTAGTTGAACCCCAATCAATCTCACACTGATTCAAGGTACAGTTGCGTTCCTTTCGTCTCTGATCCCAGCAGGATACTACGCACTTAATTCCCTTAGCTGATCTCACCCACAACTAAGAGTTGCTACGATCCAAAGTCGAAAACTTGATAAACAAATCTGTATCACACAGAAAATTCTATAGGATTAGATAAATCTGTCTCCCACAGAAATACCTAGGGTTTTGTTCTGTCTTTTGATAAATTAAGGTGAACATGAACCAATTGATATACCAGACTTATATTCCCGAAAAACAGCCTAGAAATATCAATCACCTCACAATAATCTTAATCGACTAGTGAAACAAGATATTGTGGAATCACAAACGATGAGACGAAGGTGTTTGTGACTACTTTTCTATCTTGTCTATCGGAGATATGAATCTCAAGCCAATCTTACGATTGTACTCAATCATGATAGAAACAGCAAGATCAGATCACGCAACTACAGAGAAAATAACTGGGTATGGCTTCAGAATCCCAATAAAGTCTTTAAGTCGTTAACCTACAGGGTTTCGTGAAAAACCTAAGGTTAAAGGAGAATCGACTCTAGCTTATACAACTAGTATCACACAGGAGTTGTGGGGATTAGGTTTCCCAGTTGCTAGAGTTCTCCTTTATATAGTATCCAAATCAGGGTTTGCAATCTAAGTTACCTTGGTAACAAAGCATTCAATATTCACCGTTAGATGAAACCGTATTAGATTCAAGCTAATATCTTTCAACCGTTAGATCGAACTTAGCTTGTTATACACAAATGAAATGAAATTTCATTTAGGTTTGAGAAACCGTAC
This sequence comes from Papaver atlanticum, assembly GCA_023531105.1. Lineage (NCBI taxonomy): Eukaryota > Viridiplantae > Streptophyta > Magnoliopsida > Ranunculales > Papaveraceae > Papaver > Papaver atlanticum. Next base: position 4,112,772 of record JAJJMB010014053.1, read on the forward strand.
CTAAGCGTGTACACTTAGTTGGTTCAACAATAGTTACCCAATGGTTAGCCATATGAGCACTTTCATATCAACCTTATTCATCTTCACCATAACTAGTTCAAATGACTCAAATGAACTAGTTAGAGAGTTGTTCAATTGCTTATATCTTATAGAAGTATACAAGACACAATCGAAGCAAAATCGGTTTTGATTCACTCGAATTGATTCATGAACATTATAGCCACGGTTTGCAAAGATTGCATTCCTTAATATATAAATGTTTTAGTTCATGAACAAACCGATTTTAGAAAGTAACCTACTTAAGTATGCTTATGGGTACGAGTACTTAAGTACCGTATGCATACTTAAGTAATCGGATTGAGTTTGTTTTTCACTTTCAAACTCCAGCAGAAATTCACGGACGTGAACTTTCCGCCAGTATGCGCACGGGTATGCATACTTACCTGGATTTCCAACAACCGCTAGTACGCGTACGGGTACGCATACTTTGGGTTCCCGGTTTTGGAATTTTACACAAATGTGATAACACACCATGTTTATATCCAAAGATGGTTACATGTTCTAAACTCTCATTTCAATCATTGAAACTTTCTTAGAGGATGTTATATAGTTGTTATTCACAAACTATTTTTCATCAAAGCGATTTTCAAGTTATTGAAATAATCAACATGACTTTCGTCACGAGTAAAGATGAACTTGGCCAATTCGAAATCTTACCAACACATATTTCGATAAATAGATAAGCGAGATAAACTCGGCTCGAAATAGCAAATGTGTATAATCGAAGTCTATATAGCAATACGACTTTTGTCTCAAGATAGGAGATAGAATAGATAGACTTTTGAGTGATAGATAAGTTCAAGTCTCCACATACCTTTTTGTCGATGAAGTTCCACAAGTTCCTTGAGTAGTTCTTTGTCTTTGCATGATGAACGCCTTGGAGTTTAGAGCTCAACTACACTTACTATCCTAGTCCGAGACTTAGCTATAAGTAGACTACAAATAAAGACTTATAGTTTTTGCAACTAAACTTGACAAACAAGCTTGAGATAACAACGCTTGCGAGTTCGACCGAGCAGTGCTCTAATGATCAAATTTTAGATAATGGTAGTAAAAGGTTCGTTGAGACTTGTGAAAGCAATTGATTTTAGACTTATTCAAACTAAAAATAGAGAAAATTTAATTCTAAATTTTATTTCAAGATTGAAAATAACCAAGACACTAGATTCCACTATTACACATGAATGAATGATGATAAAAATTCCAAAACTCTAATTATCTTTAAAATATCTTATTTCTTAATTCACAAATAATCAGGCATATTCTCAAACATTAATTGTATTCCTTAAGCATAGATTATCTAAACAAAGTATAACCTATCTAATTGAATCACAACTAATTAAGAAAATTATGCAAACAATTACAATTCTGCAAAGCAGTGATTTGAGTGAATTATAAAATGCAAATTAGAGAAAAATAGAATAGTTACCAATTATTCATGCATCAATAGCTTCCTCCGTGCCTTGATTACGCGAGAATTAGCTCATCATCATCATGGAAACATGCTCAAAATTCATCTTTATTAATGCTCAAAAATGGTTCACAAATGATGAAATGGGAGAAAAATTATTAAAACCGGGTTTGTAACACTTATATTTGTTACAGGAAACGATAAGAAATAACCGTCACTAGCACTGTTGAAGAACGACTGTCTTTGAGTGTCTTATGTTCTTCGTAAGTTCTTCACCAGCAGAAAAAATGTTCTTCCTACAACTTTGATTTTCCAGCTTTCTAATGTTCCAAACTGCTCCCAATTCTTCCTGTTGCGCTCTATTACTCCTCCACACATTATATAGCCTCACATCACCGAGAATACTCCTCCATAACTCCAACAAATCTTCCATTACTCGGCAGTGAATGAATATCTTCTCGGGAATATTTTCTTCCCTTTCTTCTCTTCTCACGCTGTCAACGAGTGCTGAATCTTCCTTCACGCTTCTGCAGCGCCTAAGCTCTATCCAAACACGAGCATCACACGTAAAATCACGTTGTAATCCCGTCATTATCTCATCCGCACACGTACTCCCTGTTGTGTAGAAATTCCACGTATTCAACCCAAGTTTTTCGAATATGAAGGACTTACCAGTCCTGTGTGAGTGTAACAGGCTGGAATGAGTTGATTGGAGTGATTGAATCTCGTCATAGCTCCTCAAAATTCAAAACAGAAAACTCCGCAGGTGAAAAATATTCGAACCTGCACTTTCCCGCCAAATTTTCTTAAACCGTGAAGAAGAAGGGTGTCCCCCTAACCAAACCGGGGGTGCGAATAACAGGTGCTCAACTGAGATGCCCCTTATCCAAACTGAGAGTCCGAATAACAAATATCCTCCAGGGGTGCTCCGCATAATTTTTCGAGCCGATTTTTCCAAAAATGTTTATTTCCCAAAAATACCTACAAACACATAAAACACCATAATAAGTACAAAAATGGGTACTAACAATATACACAATATAGATAAAAATAGACACATAAATGCGTCTATCAAATACCCCCAAACTTATTATTTGCTAGTCCCGAGCAAATAAAAACTACAAAATAAAATCCTAACTCACTGTCGCAGGCATCGCGATTGCACTTAGCGTGTGCAACAAGCCTTTGAACCCCTAGGTGGCCCTTGTGGCCGAGTTATAGTCTCGGGAGGGTTTACCAGAGGTGTACCCACAAAACCTTTACTCCAGACCCTAGCTATCTACGCAGAACCTTGAAATGGCACTAAAGAACCTCCTTGGTTGGCATACTTATTGATTACGGGAGGAAGTACCCTGATGCGAAATTCCAATTGCTGTACACGAGTTTGAACTTAAGCATACTAAAATTCATATATAAGTGACAGAGCTCTACTCAGATAGTTTCACTATGGACATCAATATCCGAAGTCAACAAATCACATGGATAGATTAAGAGATGGATATAGAAAAACATAGATGGTTTTGATGTTGACTAGATGAACGGTGTTTCTCATATCTGTCTGAAGGCCTCTGCCAAGATGAACCTATCCTAATGGACTGAGATACCGGTCTGACTAATATCAACACAACTGGCATATACAAGGGGACCAGTGGTCAATAATCCTAATTCTAGATCAACTCGTCTGGCATATACAAGGGAACCAGCGGTCGATTTATTGAACACACATTATTTATTTATTTATTTAGAACTAACAACATGATTAGATCTTGTGGATCCAAGCGCATGCTTCTTGTCAGCATATTACATGGTAATTCCCGTGGATCCTGCATTCCACGCTTGTTTAGGCGACGGAGACAGGGAGAACACACACATATTGCTATCCAAGTGTTAAATTTTATTCAGATTGGTCTGGTCTGGTCTGGTCTTTTTTTTTTTTTTTTTAGTATCTCAATCACTCTATTACACCCTAGCAGTGGTAACAACTTGAATCGTGAGCCCCACCTAATCACTCAGAGAAACATATTTTAAAATGAAAATAAAATAAAAACAGAAGTGAAAAGGACTCAACGAGATATACGAAACTATCATGTTATTTCTAACACCTGAGCTCTGTGCTTTTACGAATAGACTCTTATAGATGTTTCCATCTACTCAGATTGGTTCCTCAACTCCTAAAACCAAAATGCTTCCATCCACTTAGATTGGTTAGTGCCATCCTTAATAGGCATAAATTTCTAGGCTCTGGAGTTTATTTATTGCAACTAAAAAGTTTTTCCCATACCCCCAAACTTAAATCTAACATTTTCCTCAATGTTTCTAATGAAAAAGCAGTACCAAAAATAACACAAGGAGAAGTTGGAAAGATAGTACCTGGGTGAAGAGAGAAATCAAAAACTAATATACAACATACAATGACCTCGATGGTCAATCAAGGGTAAGCAGGGTCCTCCAGAGGGACCTCCTCAACATCACCTGTAGGAAATGGCTCTAAAAAGGGTTTCAATCTCTGACCGTTAACCTTCGAAGAACCATCCGGTGTCTCGATCTCAACAGATCCATGAGGAAAAACAGTACGGACCACAAAAGGACCGGTCCACCGAGAGCGCAACTTCCCGAGGAATAGATGCAAACGAGTGTCATACAGAAGACTTTTTGACCTGGAGAAAATGACTTTCGTAAAATATTCTTATCATGCACGAGTTTCATTTTGTTCTTATACTCCTTAGCACTATGCATCTCTACGAATCTCGTCCAACTCATTGAGCTGGAGCTTTCTGTGAGCTCCTTCCTTGTCAAGTGAAAAGTTTAGCTGCTTAATAGCCCAATAGGCTTTATGCTCTAACTCAACAGGCAGGTGACATGCCTTTCCAAATACTAAACGATAAGGTGACATTCCAATGGGTGTCTTAAACGCAGTACGGTAAGCCCATAAGGCATCAGTAAGCCTAAATGACCAGTCTTTCCTATTGGGATTAATTGTTTTCTCTAAAATACGCTTAATTTCCCTATTGGAGACCTCTACCTGACCATTAGTCTGTGGGTGATATGGGGTAGCTACTTTGTGGGTAATACCATACTGTTTCATTAAAAGAGCAAATGGTCTATTACAAAAGTGTGAACCTCCATCACTAATTATAGCTCGCGGCGTACCAAAACGTGTAAGTATATTCTCTTTCAAAAACTAGACTACGACCCTATGGTCATTGGTTTTACACGCAACCGCCTCAATCCACTTAGAGACATAGTCTACAACGACAAGGATGTATAGGTTACCAAAAGAATTAGGAAATGGACCCATAAAGTCAATACCCCACACATCAAAGACCTCAACAACTAAGATAGGGTTCAAGGGCATCATGTTTCTACAGGAAATGGTTCCTAATTTCTGGCAACGTTCACAAGTAACACAGTAACTGTGGGAATCTTTAAACAACGAAGGCCAATAGAATTCACACTGCAATATCTTAGCAACCGTCTTCTTAGCACTAAAGTGACCTCCACAAGCATGATCATGACAAAAGGAAATAATACTTGACTGATCAATCTCATGTATACATCTCCTAATAATCTGGTATGGACAATACTTAAACAAATAAGGATCATCCCAAAAGAAGTGCTTAACCTCAGCTAAAAATCTAGAACGATCTTGTTTACCCCAATGTTGGGGCATTCAACCAGTAACAAGATAGTTCACTATATTCGCATACCAAGGTAATTGGGTAACAAATAACAGTTGTTCATCAGGAAAACTATCTCTAACATGAGGGGAGTCATCAGGGGTATCCACAACAAGCCTAGACAAGTGGTCTGCTACTACATTTTCTGCACCTTTTTTGTCTCTAATGTCTAAGGAAAATTCCTGCAACAATAGGATCCATCTAATCAATCTAGGTTTTGTATCCTTCTTGGAAAGAAGATACTTCAAAGCAGCATGATCAGTGAAGATTATAACCTTAGAACCTAAGAGATAGGGTCTAAACTTGTCTAAGGCGAACACAATGGCTAACAGTTCCTTCTCTGTAGTAGAATAGTTCAACTGGGCATCATTCAGAGTTTTGCTAGCATAGTAAATCACATGGAGTAATTTGTTTTCTCGCTGACCTAACACAACACCAATAGCAAAATCTGAAGCATCACACATGATCTCAAAGGGTAGGTTCCAGTTGGGTGCCTGGACTATGGGGGCGGTAGTGAGTAAAGTCTTAAGCTTCTCAAAAGCCTCTAAACAAGCATCATCAAAGACGAACTTAACATCTTTTGCAAGCAAATTGCAAAGAGGTCTAGAGATCAAGCTAAAATCCTTAATGAATCGACGATAAAAACCTGCATGCCCTAAGAATGACCTAATATCTCTTACGGTTTTTGGGACCTGTAAAGTCTTAATAAGGTCAACTTTGGCTTTATCTACCTCTATACCCTTAGAAGATACGATATGACCTAAAACAATTCCTGAACGAACCATGAAATTACATTTCTCCCAATTAAGCACTAAATTCTTCTCTTTACACCTAGTCAAAACTAATGACAAATGATGCAAGCACTCATCAAAAGACGAACCAAATACCGAAAAATCATCCATAAAGACCTCTAAGAACCGTTCTACCATGTCAGAAAATATGCTCATCATACAACGCTGAAAAGTTGCAGGGGCATTACAAAGCCCGAAAGGCATGCGTCTATACACAAAGGTCCCAAAGGGACAGGTAAAAGTAGTTTTTTCTTGGTCTTCAGGGGCAATAACGATCTGATTATATCCGGAGTAGCCATCTAAGAAGCAGTAGTGACTATGTACAGCTAATCTCTTTAGCATTTGGTCGATGAAAGGAAGGGGAAAGTGGTCCTTCCTAGTGACCTTGTTCAATTTCCTATAGTCGATACAAACACGCCAACCCGTGGTCACTCGGGTTGGGATTAACTCATTGTTCTCATTCTGGACTATAGTAATACCGGATTTCTTGGGGACAACCTGAACAGGACTGGCCCACTTGCTGTCTGAAATAGGGTAGATAATGCCTGCATCTAACAACTTAAGAACCTCGGTTCGAACTACCTCTTTCATATTAGGGTTTAGTCGACGTTGCATCTCCCTATAAGGTTTGGTATCTTCCTCTAAATAAATCTGATGCATACAAACAGTAAGACTTATACCCTTAATGTCTGCTATGGTCCATCCTAAAGCTTCCTTGTTATTTTGAAGGACGGTTACTAGCCTACTTTCCTGATCACTATCCAAGTTGGATGCTACAATCACAGGTAAAGTTTCAGATGGGCCTAAAAACACATACTTCAAGGTATCTGGTAATGGTTTAAGGTCCAACTTAGGAGGCTCTCCTAACGAAGGAACTAGAGTAGACTCAGAAACGGGTAGGGGTTCGAATTTCGGTTTCCAAACATTACTAGTGTCCAACAAAGGGGTTGAATCTAACAAAGCATTCACCTCAATAATCACATTATCATCATCAAAATCAATCCAAAAATTGGCTAGGCATTTCTCTAGTGGATCTTCTAACAAAGCGTTTGGTAACGACTCCTCGACTAATGTTCCTATCATGTTGACCTCTTCTATGCTCGAGTCATCTAGTTCAGAGGGTAGCTTACTAATATGAAAAATGTTCAGCTCAATGGTCATGTTACCAAAAGACAAATTCATAATACCGTTTCGACAGTTGATGATCGCATTGGATGTAGCTAAAAACGGGCGGCCTAGAATTACCGGTATCTGGTTCTCTGGGTCAGGGACAGGTTGGGTATCTAGGATAACAAAATCCAGTGGATAAATAAAATTGTCGACCTCAATAAGAACATCCTCGATCACACCACGAGGAATTTTTACGGACCTATCAGCTAACTGAAGTGTTATCTGGGTAGGTTTCATCTCACCAAGTCCTAGCTTAAGGTACACATGGTATGGGAGTAAGTTCACACTGGCTCCTAAGTCAAGCAGCGCTTTCTCAACACGGTATTTCCCTATTGTACAGGCAATGGTAGGGGAACCTGGGTCTTTATACTTAGGAGTAGTAGTATTCTGAATAATAGAACTATTCTGAATAATAGAACTCACATGACTAGCTAGGAAGCCTTTCTTATGGACACTGAGCTTACGCTTTCGCGTACACAAGTCCTTAAGGAACTTGGCATAAGGAGGAATCTACCTAATTGCATCTAATAATGGAAGGTTGATAGTTACCTGCTTAAAAACCTCCAAAATATCATTAAAAGTGGACTCCTTCTTAGTTGGTACTAGAAATTGTGGGAATGGGGCTCTGGGAACAAAGTTTGGCTTATCAGGGGCCTCATCTGTCTCCTTAGAGGTTCCATCAATCTCTTCATCTTCTGATTTAGAAGGGTGAACTACAGCATGTTCACTATCAGGCATGGCAACCTTATTGTCTATTTCTCTACCACTCCTAAGGGTTTTGATTGCATTCACATGATCAAATGATCTTCCTCCTATTTCATGAACTCCTCTAGGATTAGGTTGAGTCTGACTAAGAAAACTCCCATTATCTCTCTCACTTAGAATCTTAGCCATTTGACCAACTTGAAGTTCTAACTTAGCAAGAGTCTTGGCATTATGTTGAAAATTCTGCTTGGTTTCCTCTTGAAAACTAGCCTGGTTCTTTAGTAATATTTCTTGGGTCTGTACGAACATGTCCTGGCTCTTTTGTAATAAACTAAGAGATTCCTCTAAGCTAGTTATTCTATTCTTAGAAGGGTTCTGGAACTGGGTTTTACCTGATGGGTTCTTATTATAACCAAAACCTGGGGGAAGCTGAGAATTACTAGACTGGCCTTGACTCTGTCCCTTAGACCAAGAGAAATTAGGATGGTTTCTCCAACCAGGGTTGTAGGTCTCTGAGTAGGGGCAAACTTCTGACGGTTTTCAAATCTAGCATTGTTATAGACAGCATGGGCGTGCTCTTCACTAACCTGACCTTCCCAAAACGAGTTATTGGGTTCTATTCCACAACTAGAGACTTGAGAGGCTCTAATCCTATTATAAGGTTCAACAAAAGACCTATGTTTAGACTGATTCAATTCCAAAGCTTCTAACCTTCTAGACAAAGCAGTAAACTTAGCATCAGACCCAAAGCCTGTATCAACCACATTGGTGCTACTTCTATTGATCAAGAGTCTTTTAGGGGGTTCAACACAAGACTCCTACTGTTGGGATTTTTCAGCGACATCTTCTAAGAAGAAAAATGCATCATTAGCATTTTTACTAGTGAACTCACCAGCGCACAAAGATTCGACCGTGGATTTGGTCGAATAGTCTAAACCATCATAAAGAATCCCTACTAGTTTCATTTTGTCAAACCCATGGTGAGGACATTGGGATAAGAGATCATTGAATCTCTCTAAAAACCTATAAAGAGATTCTCCCTCTTATTGAACACTAGTACTAATTTTCTGCCTAACAATTGCAGTTTTATGCTTAGGGTAGAATTTAAAATAGAAGGCATCAATAAGTTCCTGCCATGTTTTTATGGATTCAGATGGTAGGTTGTTCAGCCAGGTCTTGGCTTTATCTCTCAAGGAAAAGGGGAACATCCTAAGTTTCAAGACTTCTTCACTAAGATCTTTAATATTAATTGTTCCACAAATTTCTTCAAAGTCCCAAATGTGAAAGTAAGGGTTTTCATCATCTTTTCCTAAGAATATAGGGATCATCTGAAGAATACCAGGTTTCAACTCATAACTAGCCGTAGAGGCTGGCAACTTAATGCACGATGGTCGGTTGGTCCTAGTTGGGTACATGTACTCCTTCAAAGTTGTCATTGTTGGCACAGTAAAAATCCTAGGGGTGAATTCCTCACTAAGACTTAAATTCTCAAAATTGAAGTTTCCAAAAACAGGGCTCTCCAAAGAAGAGTCTTCGAGCTCCCCGTCTAAAAAACTCTAGGCTCGTCACTAATCAAACGGCCAAAAGTGTCTCTTTTCCAAGCACGCTTACTAATGGACTTGAGCGATTTTGGCATACACTAAAAAAATAAAAAATAAAAATAAAATAAAAAATCCTAAGGAAGGGAGGTTCTAAGCAAACACACAACAGGCTGACTCCACCAAAGCAAACCTAAAGATTTCTAGCAAACAACAAGCATGATGGCTCCACTTAGATTGTTTCTAGACCAACTTCTAATCCTTCGAAAAGGAATTCGTTACAATCTAAGAAAACCTCTCTTGATCGATCCGAATAAAGTGAGTCGAAGAGAAGTAGGGGAAGCTCAGAGGAGTTTTGATACCCCCACCCCTTTGGAAACGCTTCCCTGGGTTACAAGGAGGCTCTAATCGACTTACAGTAATCTTCCTGAACTTCAAAGTATGCTTAAAAGAGCAACCAATATTTTTCGAACGACTTTCTTATTAGGCTCGTTACCCTATAGGTCTCGTTCTAGTCAATATTTTAGGCTTGGGTTCGCGTAGGTTATGTTTTCCTAAGGCGTGAAAGAAGAGAACGGTGATGAAATCCGAACCCTTATCTTGTATGGCCTGTCCTTGCCCTTTACAAGGAAATTAAAATACGAATTCAGTCCTCAACATATATTCACCTTAAGGCAGACAGTAAACCCGCTGACAGGGGATTCACGAGTGTTTCGAAAAACTTACCTCCCGTACCAGACGGGGGATGAACCGCTGAAGTCGACTCGGGCCACGACTCCTATGTCATGTACGAACCCGAGGGGCCGAGACGATATCGTAATCATCGTCCTTCTCTGCAAACGGTTTAATATTTAAAACTACCCTTCTGTAGGGTTTAAAAATAAAATAATAATGTCCCAAAGTTCACAGTCCAAAGTCCAAAAATAAAGTGCAAAAGAAAAAAAATTACAAAAATAAAAGATATCCTAATACAATTTCTAAAAAGAAAATCTAAAGAAATAAAAACTAAAAATAAAAAAAAATCTAAAAATAAAAAAAATAAATTTTTTTTCTTTGTCCTTCTTTTCCTTTTCTTTTAGCTTTTATCTTTGGCTCCTAATCTCTTAGTCACCAAAGTCTTTGGCTTAAATTCTTTTCGGTCCAAACTCCAAACCTGTAGCACAAAGAAATATACCCAAAGAAACGTAAAATAGAACAAAGAAAAAATAATAAAAATCTAAAAAAAACTAAAAAATAATAAATATAAAAACTCTAACTTAAAAACAAGTCCCCGGGAGCGGCGCCAAAAATTGATCAAATTTTAGATAGTGGTAGTAAAAGGTTCGTTGAGACTTGTAAAAGCAATTGATTTTAGACTTATTTAAACTAAAAATAGAGAAAATTTAATTCTAAATTTGATTTCAAGATTGAAAATAACCAAGACACTAGATTCCACTATTACACATGAATGAATGATGATAAAAATTCCAAAACTCTAATTATCTTTAAAATCTCTTATTTCTTAATTCACAAATAATCAGGCATATTCTCAAACATTAATTGTATTCCTTAAGCATAAATTATCTAAACAAAGTATAACCTATCTAATTGAATCACAACTAATTAAGAAAATTATGCAAACAATTAAAATTCTGCAAAGCAATGATTTGAGTGAATTATAAAATGCAAATTAGAGAAAAATAGAATAGTTACCAATTATTCATGCATCAATAGCTTCCTCCGTGCCTTGATTACGCGAGAATTAGCTCATCATCATCATGGAAACATGCTCAAAATTCATCTTTATTAATGCTAAAAAATGGTTCACAAATGATGAAATGGGAGAAAAATTATTAAAACCGGGTTTGTAACACTTATATTTGTTACAAACTCAATTGTTACAGGAAACGATAAGAAATAACCGTCACTAGCACTGTTGAAGAACGACTGTCTTTGAGTGTCTTATGTTCTTCGTAAGTTCTTCACCAGCAGAAAAAATGTTCTTCCTGCAACTTTGATTTTCCGGCTTTCTAATGTTCCAAACTGCTCCCAATTCTCCCTGTTGTGCTCTATTACTCCTCAAAACATTATATAGCCTCACATCACCGAGAATACTCCTCCATAACTCCAACAAATCTTCCATTACTCGGCAGTGAATGAATATCTTCTCGGGAATATTTTCTTCCCTTTCTTCTCTTCTCACGCTGTCAACGAGTGCTGAATCTTCCTTCACGCTTCTTCAGCGGCTAAGCTCTATCCAAACAAGAGCATCACACGTAAAATCACGTTGTAATCCCGTCATTATCTCATCCACACACGTACTCTCTGTTGTGTAGAAATTCCACGTATTCAACCCAAGTTTTTCGAATATGAAGGACTTACCAGTCCTGTGTGAGTGTAACAGGCTGGAATGAGTCGATTGGAGTGATTGAATCTCGCCACAGCTCCTCCAAATTCAAAACAGAAAACTCCGCAGGTGAAAAATATTCGAACCTGCACTTTCCCGCCAAATTTTCTTAAACCGTGAAGAAGAAGGGTGTCCCCCTAACCAAACCGGGGGTGCGAATAACAGGTGCCCAACTGAGATGCCCCTTATCCAAACTGAGAGTCCGAATAACAAATATCCTCCAGGGGTGCTCCGCATAATTTTTCGAGCTGATTTTTCCAAAAATGTTTATTTCCCAAAAATACCTACAAACACATAAAACACCATAATAAGTACCAAAATGGGTACTAACAATATACACAATAGAGATGAAAATAGACACATAAATGCGTCTATCATCTAACAATCCCCCCCTTTGTCAATTTTAGTGACAAAACTATTAATACATATGGAATACAAAATAAATAAACTTTGTAGCTTCTCATCCAAATGCTTGATCTCCTTAATTCTTCAATATTACTTGAAATCTTCGTCACTTCCAAGTATTCCAATGATTCTAAAGAAGTTCAGTTCAGCATCATCGTTGTTGAAGATCCGTAGCCATAACAATGAGAAAATAGTTTCTCTCAATCATTGTTATACAGTGTCATAGTATTATTACACAGCATCAAAGTTCAATTGTATCATAACTTTGACAACAATACTATGGTGATATGTATCACTCCCCCTTAGTCATTACTTCATCTCACATGAAAACCACTCCCTCTTACATAATGATCCGAAAACCATATGTATGTGTAGTGTGAACTACACATTAATTCTCCCCCTTTTTGTCAATAAAATTGGCAAAGGTACGAAAATTAGTGGGATCCTAATGAAATTTCCATAGAGATACTTCATGACCAAAAGAAAAGCACATATCAACTTTTTTTTAGATGCAATCATATAGTCGAAACTAAATGCATTCATCAAAGAGTTTATAAAGATACAAGATAACCCTTATAATATTCCACAGCCGCACTCCCCACAAAGATTTGGCAATTAAGCACAAGTTCAATTAAGAACTCTCCCCTATAAAATGTCATTCTCGAAAGAACAACAAGAGCGACCTTACTTTCACAAGAAAAGAAGGATTTCTTTGGACATTAACAAATCACATAGGAATATGAATTTGTATCCAAAAATCTCAATTAAATTAACCACAAGAGAACCCATGATTAATTTAATCGGAAATGCTCACATAAGAAAACTTACGGAGCCACACATTATATTACATAAAAATATGGATCAGGGAAGATCAATACTGCGGAATAAACAAAGATCAATTCTATTCTTCATCACTATTTGCACAATGACGTATAATAGACATAATATTTGTAAACAAAAGTTCATCCTATCTTCCATCAATATTTGCATAATGACATAATAGGCTTAACTTTTGTTTTGTCAAAAGTTCATTCAATCTTTTATCAATACTTGCATACCGACATATGAAAAACTTAACTTTTGACCACGTATGGGACAATTATAGTTCACGGACGCAAACACACATATCCCATAACAAGTTGCAATATATGAAACCATAAAGATTAATACTGCAAAACCATCTTCCAAATAAGCTTTAGTATTTAAATAAATAAATCTAAAGACATTGCAAGATGAAAATCGTTGGAAATAACTATGTGTACTCACAATAATGGCTATTCCAAACCCTAGTTATCCTTCTTACAAACACAAGAATAAATTCTCATAAGAAGTTTCCTAGAAGAATTAAGAATCAAGTTTCTTTGACAACGTCATACCTTTGAAAGGGTCCATCATAAAAGGTATCGCTGATATCCTTGATTCTCTTGACCGTAGAAACTCCATGCTCATGAGTAAGAACATTGACTTTCTGATCAACAATGCGGGCAAGATGCCTAGCTTTTACACAGTCCATGATGAGTTTCTTCAGATTCCTGATCAAGATATTTTGATTACGAAGGATTTTGGCCTGACCATCAATAAGCTGATTTATTTGCAGTTGAAGATTTGCAAACTCGACCCTAGAGTCATTCTGAAAAAGAATTAAATCCTTGACAAATTCTCCAATCCAGGAGTTGTACTCTTTCCTTTCAATCATCCTTTTCAAGACAAGTTCTTGAACATAATTTCATCCTTTAGAGTCTTCTTCCATCTCAAGATTCACAACTTCTTGAGGTCTTGAGGAGTTTTCCAAAAAAAAAATTAAATATTAGGGAAGACAAAACAATATAAGATATATATATTTTTTCAAGCAAGAGAGTGACACCCTTGTTGTGGAAACCCTAAAACTCCCAAGAGAGACACAGACGTTCGTGGACTAGTTGACAATAACAGAACAGAAGATATCTAAGAAGAATCAAATACTCTCTGTTTTCATATATCCCTCATCTTCAATAATTAAAAATTTAATCAGAGCATAAGAGGGAGGTACCTAGCAACAAAAGAAAACAACATAGTCAAACATAAAAACAAATGGAAAACTACAGTAGACTTGAGTATCTCCCAAATGTCATTCTTGCATCTCTTAAGTTAGATACAATAATGAAATTGCCTACGATTAGGTAGTCAATTGAGATGTAATCCCACTATGAGTATTGAGAGATGAGTTGTGTATTCCATCTGAAGGTTTGAACCAGGTATTCCTTCCCTTCTTTCGGTTATTTTTTATTCCAGAAGAATTCAACATAACCTTGTTAGGTGATCCATCATATATATTTTTCTGAGGATTAAGTCTAGGACCTCTAGAAATTGGTTCCAGAGAGTTAGAAGAGACAAGTCTCCACCATCTAGACTTATATTTACCAGACTTATTCTCATAAATATTGGGAACGTGTATTTTTGTGGTGTAAGAATTTGCACCGTTCGGGGGAACACCATTCCTGTGGTGATTTCGAGATGAGTGACCATTGAAATCCATTTTATGAGAATCTTGTTTTTTTGCAGGAATGAAATCCATTGTAGTGGTCATTAGAGAGTTTACTATGTCAACAGTGAAAAGAAGTAGATTTTGAAGATTAAAAATTTGTTTCTTTCTAGCAAAACAATGATGGACATAGTGATTCTTTTTCCCACAGAAGGAACAGGTTCGTGGAAGAGAAACATTGGTAGGAACCTGTATTAAATTCACAGCCCTGTTAGAAGATTGCAAGTTATTCTTAGCAGGAACTTCCTTTGGAGAACATCTCTTCATGTACTGTAATTCTATCTGAGAATTGGTGATCAGTATAGAAGAATTTCTCATTAAAACAGAGTTTTCCTTTTTCAAGGATTTGCACTGTTCTTGGGCTAGAATAAGGGATGCACCCAGTTTCTCTTTTTCAACACGAAGTCTATTTAGATCAGATGAATGCGTCTCGATCAAACGTTTTTCTCTAATTGAGTCTTCTTTAACAATATTCTCAAGAACACTAATCTTTTCACGTTGTAGAGTAGTTTCTTGAATTAGTTTTTCAATATTGTTGGAAAATGACTCAATGATACTATAGAGTTCCCGTTCTCGACCAAGGGACTTTTCAAATTCATCAATGAGTTGAGCATGATTTTGAAAATCAATAGCCTCAGTAGATTTTTTTGAGATTCTGGTAAGATCCATTTCAGCTTTTGACAAAGTGTCAAATGTCTCATTAGAGGACATGTTATCAAAATTTGATAAAACAACCTTTCTACTTCGAGATTCGGAAGAATCAGCTAAGGAGTTATCCTTTGATGCAATCCCAAGACATTTGGCATAATTAAAAGCTTTGGAAGACATTATGGTGTGAGTAAATGCAAGAGATGAACTTCTGTCCACAGAGTCAGATCGCTACAAACACAGACTTATGAGGTCTTAAACATGTTTGCCTGCTCTGATACCAATTGAAAAGCGGGGGTCTAACAACCTCACCCAATATTTCGCTTAGCAATCTGTATGGACTAACTCCAATATACTTACAAGAGAATCAACTAGAAAGTTAGACTCAATCTTATAAAAAGTATATCAAAGAGTTATATCTCAATCTCTCAATTCAATCTGCAATCAAACAAATAATAATTTGCGATCCCGATTAAATATAAGAGAGATAACTTTAACGGTACCAAAGACCAATATTCAAGGATCAATCAATTTCAATCATAAACCAAAGGTTGAATTTACCAATTGATCGATTCAACGCACAACCTGTGATATTTCAATTATATAACAAAATATAATGCGGAAAAGAAATAACACAGACACCAGAAGTTTTGTTAACGAGGAAACCGCAAATGCAGAAAAACCCCGGGATCTAGTCCAGATTAAACACCACACTGTATTAAGCTGCTACAGACACTAGCCTACTACAAACTAACTTCGGTCTGGACTATAGTTGAACCCCAATCAATCTCACACTGATCCAAGGTACAGTTGCGCTCCTTACGTCGCTGATCCCAGCAGGATACTACGCACTTTATTCCCTTAGCGGATCTCACCCACAACTAAGAGTTGCTGCGACCCAAAGTTGAAGACTTGATAAACAAATTTGTATCACACAGAAAAGTCTATAGGAATAGATAAATCTGTCTCCACAGAAATACCTAGGGTTTTGTTCTGTCTTTTGATAAATCAAGGTGAACAGGAACCAATTGATATACCAGACTTATATTCCCGAAGAACAGCCTAGAAATATCAATCACCTCACAATAATCTTAATCGACTAGCGAAACAAGATATTGTGGAATCACAAACGATGAGACGAAGGTGTTTGTGACTACTTTTCTATTTTGCCTATCGGAGATATAAATCTCAAGCCAATCTTACGATTGTACTCAATCACGATAGAAACAGCAAGATCAGATCACGCAACTACAGAGAAAATAGTTGGGTCTGGCTTCACAATCCCAATGAAGTCTTTAAGTCGTTAACCTACATGGTTTCGTGAAAAACCTAAGGTTAAAGGAGAATCGACTCTAGCTTATACAACTAGTATCACACAGGAGGTGTGGGATTAGGTTTCCCAGTTGCTAGAGTTCTCCTTTATATAGTCTCCAAATCAGGGTTTGCAATCTAAGTTACCTTGGCAACAAAGCATTCAATATTCACCGTTAGATGAAAACCTGATTAGATTCAAGCTAATATCTTTCAACCGTTAGATCGAACTTAGCTTGTTATACACAAATGAAATGTAACTTCATTTAGGTTTGAGTAACCGTAACTAAACGTGTACACTTAGTTGGTTCAACAATAGTTAACCAATGGTTAGCCATATGAGCACTTTCATATCAACCTTATTCATCTTCACCATAACTAGTTCAAATGACTCAAATGAACTAGTTAGAGAGTTGTTCAATTGCTTAGATCTTAGAGAAGTATACAAGACACAATCGAAGCAAAATCGGTTTTGATTCACTCGAATCGATTCATGAACATTATAGCCACGGTTTGCAAAGATTGCATTCCTTAATATATAAATGTTTTAGTTCATGAAAAACCGATTTTAGAAAGTAACCTACTTAAGTATGCATACGGGTACGCGTACTTAAGTAACCAGATTGAGTTTGTTTTTCACTTTCAAACTCCAACAGAAATTCACGAACGTGAACTTTCCGCCAGTATGCGCATGGGTACGCATACTTACCCGGATTTCCAAAAACCGCCAATACGCGTACGGGTACGCATACTTTGAGTTCCCGATTTTGGAATTTTACACAAATGTGAGAACACACCATTTTTATATCCAAAGATGGTTACATGTTCTAAACTCCCATTTCAATCATTGAAACTTTCTTAGAGGATGTTGTAAAGTTGTTATTCACAAACTATTTTTCATCAAAGCGATTTTCAAGTTATTGAAATAATCAACATGACTTTCGTCACGAGTAAAGATGAACTTGGCCAAAGCGAAATCTTACCAACACATATTTCGAGAAATAGATAAACGCGATAAACTCAGCTCGAAATAGCAAATGTGTATAATCGAAGTCTATATAGCAATACGACTTTTGTCTCAAGATAGGAGATAGAATAGATAGATTTTTGAGTGATAGATAAGTTCAAGTCTCCACATACCTTTTTGCCGATGAAGTTCCACAAGTTCTTTGAGTAGTTCTTCGTCTTGGCATGATGAACGCCGTGGAGTCTAGAGCTCAACTACACTTACTATCCTAGTCCCGAGACTTAGCTATAAGTAGACTAGAAATCAAGACTTATAGTTTTGGCAACTAAACTTGACAAACAAGCTTGAGATAACAACACTTGCGAGTTCGACCGAGCAGTGCTCTAACACTAACATCTCACCAGACAACATACTATTGAAGCAAACACTTGACATACTCTCAGCTAGCCGTCCAAATTTGAAGGTGATTTTTGTATCTTTAGTGGGAAACTCTTCCTTATATTTTCCTGGTATTCCTGATGTTAGCAGTTTAATAAGAAGAGAGAAATATTTGATTTTAAAACCAGAATTTAGAATTTGAATCCTTTTTTGTACGATTTTGAATCTAAGTATACGTTGAATCATTTATGAATTTGAGTATTATCATTTTTTGTTTCTTGTCTTAGTTGTTTTTGCGGACCATTTCCTACTTTTAGTAATGCACATTAAAAGTGAAAATTTTATTCATGATGTTATTGATGAATTTGTTGCCTGCTACAAGTAAATACATTTTAGTTGGGAGAACTCCCCTAAGAGTGGGCATGAATATCATTCCCTAGGATTTTTCCATTATGAATTTAATTTTGCTGATACTCTCAACTTGAACGGATAAAGCCTCTATATCGGGTTTTTAGTTAGTTTTTTTTCATTGTCATGTATGAATATTCTAAATAACCAATTGAAATAGTGGGTTTTGGGAAGCCAACTTGAGGATTGGTGAAATAGAATCTACTTCTCCTGGCACTAAGTAGTTAATGCTTTACCTGCTGACAAAGTTAAGTTAATGGGTTAAAATTAAGCAGTTGGCTGCCTAAAAACCCATTATTACAGAAGTCGTTGTACTTGACAGACATTGAGTTCATCAAATACAAGTCAGTGGTGTTGTGGAGTACCTGAAAGCCCCACCAGTTCTCTCATATGTTTTATTTTACGGAAGCTTGGGTGACATTTTTAAATATCATATTCTCATGGTCATATATAAGATTTGATGATGAATCTGATAATATTTTTTGTTTTATTGGATTTGGTCGGCTGATACTTCTATTTGAATGTTGACAGTATAAATATCACCATTGATGGTGTTGGAGCCCCTATGTACAGATTTGAAGGACACAAATCATTTGTTCATTGCGTTCAGGTTCGACATAGTACCTTTATTTATTTCTTTATTTCTTTCTCTATTGCAGCACTTTAGCTATCTTATTACACATATATAGGGTTTCTTCATCTTTTAACTAATATCTATATTCATTTTCCAGTGTTGTCAAAATAAGCATCAACATTTGGCAGTGCTGCAGAGGATGGCATTTTGAATGTTTGGGATCATGAAAAGGTACGGGAATCCGTTATTATGGTTTTATGTGCTCGTTATCATCTAAGCTACCGGGTTAGCTATACTTTGATTTAACATCATAAGGTGTTGTGTCTTTATAATACTATCTTTAAGTAGAGCTTGATGATATCGATACATCGCCTTTCTTATGTTTCTGTTTTTTTTTATCGGTGACAGGGGGAGAATTCTGTGAAGGAAAAAGTTTTCAATTACGTTCAAAGGTCTTGTAGCTGATGGAAGTAGATCACTACCTTCGGGACAAGCAGGGAGGTAAAATTATCGCCTTAACATCTAAAATTTGTCCTTATGTTAACTCTGTCTCAGTTCACCATTGTGATTAGTTTCATCTCAAATATTACAGATGAATCCCGCTGGAATCCTGCGCCGTGCTCAGGGCTGTGTTATACTTAACAGAGATGGGGTTCACAACAAAGAAACAAACACGTCTCTCTGCTATGTGTGAGGCGGCTCTAACGAAGAAAGTTTATTCAACACCTCATTGTAAACTAGAGTATTCAGACTTGCACTTGTCTTTAAGAATTGTCTTTAAGAAAACATGTGAACCTATCAGCTAATACTTGTATTGATGCAAATTAAGGATTTTTTTTCTTTTGATTTTGAAGCTAAGTGCAGGTTTCATTTCCTTTAAGTTTTGCAATTTGAACCTGTATGAATTATACAATGTATACTGGTTTTTAAATATATTGCCATTTGAATTTATGAATCCAGGTTTCATTTGATTGTAATTTTTTAATTTGAATTTCATATGTAATTTGAATTTAATTTTAGTCTCAGTCAGACTTGTTTCATCTTAGACAGATTTAGTGTAGGCAAGTCAGCCTATCTGAATCTATTTTTTTTACATTAAAATGTATATCTACGACTGATGAGGGTCAGTCTTAACACCTTGACCATTAAAATCAGTCGTAGGAGTTGTTCCGCGACCCGCAGAGCCACGTCATAGATGAAAAAGACGCTCAAACAACGAGCATTTCCGCGACCGTTAAAACAGGTCATTTAACTGGTATATATGACTTTCCCTGACGGTCACGAAACTGGTGTTTTCCACTAGTGGGTGGAGGTTTAGATAAAATTTCTTATACAAATTTTATTAAATCAGTTATGGAAGAGAATTCTGAAATCCATGGATCTGGAGGTGCATTTATAGAGATAACACTTCTATCCATATTCAGATTGCTACAAACACAAACTTATAAGGTCTTAAACGTGTTTTCCTACACTGATACCAATTGAAAAAGCGGGGTCTAACAACCACACCCAATATTTCGTTCGGCAATCTGAATGGACAAACTCCAATATACTTTTAAGAGAATCAACTAGACAGTCAGACTCAATCTATAGAAAAGTATATCAAAGAGTTATATCTCTATTTCTCAATTCAATCTGCAGTCAAACAAATAGGAATTTGCGAGCCCAATTGAATAAGAGAAATAACTTGGATGGTATCACAAACCAATATCCAAGTGTCAGTCAATTCACTTAACAACCCAAAGGTCGGATTAAAGAACTGATTGAACTTAAAGCACAACCTGTGATATTTTTATTATATAACATAACAAAATATAATGCGGAAAAGAAATAACACAGACACCATAAATTTTGTTAACGAGGAAACCGCAAATGCAGAAAACCCCCGGGACCTAGTCCAGCTTTGAACACCACATTGTATTAAGCCGCGACAGACACTAGCCTACTACCAATGAACTTCGGACTGGAATGTAGTTGAACCCTAATCAATCTCACACTGATCAAGGTACAGTTGCGCTCCTTACGTCTCTGAACCCCAGTAGGATTCTACGCACTTGATTCCCTTAGCTGATTTCACCCACAACTAAGAGTTGCTATGACCCAAAGTCGAAGACATGATAAACAAATCTGTTTCACACAGAAAAGTCTATTGGAATAGATAAATCTGCCTCCCACAGAAATACCTATGAGTTTTGTTCCTTCTTTTAATAAATCAAGGTACACAGGAACCAATTGATAAACCAGACTTATATTCCCGAAGAACATCCTAGTATTATCAATCACTTCACAATAATCTTAATCGTATGGTAGCGAAACAATATATTGTGGAATCACAAACGATGAGACGAAGATGTTTATGACTAATTTTAATCTTACCTATCGGAAATAAATCTCAAACAAATCTTAGCAAAGATAATACTTAATCACGATAGTAGAAGTACTTAAGATCAGAACACGCAACTACGTAGAAAATAGTTGGGTCTGGCTTCACAATCCCAATGAAGTCTTCAAGTCGTTAACCTACAGGGTTTTGGAGAAAACTTAAGGTTAAAGGAGAATCGACTCTAGTCGCAACTAGTATCACACAGAAGGTGTGGGGATTAGGTTTCCCAGTTGCTAGAGTTCTCCCTCATATAGTTTTCAAATCAGGGTTTGCAATCTAAGTTACCTTGGTAACAAAGCATTCAATATTCACCGTTAGATGAAAACCTGATTAGACTCAAGCTAATATCTTTTAACCGTTGGATCGAACTTAGCTTGGTATACACAAAAGAAATGTACCTTCATTTAGGTTTGAGTAACCGTACCTAAATGTGTATACTAGGTTGGCTCAACAGTAGTTAACCAAAGTTAGTTATATGAACACTTTCATATCAACCTTATTCATCTTAACCACAACTAGTTCAAATGACTCAAATGAAACTAGTTATAGAGTTGTTCAATTGCTATATTCTCATAGAAGTATACAAGAACACAATTGAAGCAAAATCGGTTTGATTCACTCGAATCAATTCATGAACATTATAGCCACGGTTTGCAAAAGATTGCATTCCTTATTATATAAATGTATTAGTTCATGTCACAACCGATTCTAGAACTTTAACCACTCAAGTATGCAAACGGGTACGCATACTTAAGTAGCTGGACCAAGTTTGGGTTCGCCAGTATGCGAATGGGTACGCATACCTCCAAACTCAGCAGAAATTCCCGGACCTAAACCTTACGCTAGTACGCGTACCAATATGTGTACTTAGGTACCCGGACTTTCACAAACCAACATGTATGCATACGGGTATGCATACTATGGTTCCCGGACATGGATTACATATATGCAAGAACACATACTATGTTCATAATCCAATAATGGTTAAGTGTTCTAAACTCTATTTCAATCATTGAAACATTCTTAGAGGATGACAATAGCTGTTTTCACGAACTATTAGCATCAAAGAAATTTTCAAGTTATTGAAATAATCATTACGAAACATTCCAAGTCTACACCAAATGATTGTATCACACAAATCATGTAAGATGTTACTCGGCGATTTTCACATGATCATCTTTTGACTTTCGTCAAGAATATAAGATAAACTTTCTCGAAATATGTAAGCGAGTTAAACTCAGCTCGAAATCTCAAATGTGCATAATCGAATATTATATATCAATTCGACTTTTGTCTCAATATAGGAGATAAAGTAGAAATAGACTTTCCAAGTGATAGATGAGTTTCAGTCTCCAAATACCTTTTGTTGATGAAGTTCCACAAGCTCTCATTAGTAGTTCTTCGTCTTCAAATGATGAACGTCGTGAAGTCTAATGCTCAACTACACAATCTATCCTAGTCCGAGACATCGCTATAAGTAGACTAGAAATCAAGACTTATAGTTTTGATCACTAACATTGACAAACAAGCTTGAGATAGCAACGCTTGCGAGTTCGACCGAGCAGTGCTATAACAATCTCCCCCTTTGTCAATTTTAGTGACAAAACTATCAATACATATGGATTACAAAATAAATAAACTTTGTAGCTTCTCATCCAAATGCTTGATCTCCTTGGTTCTTCAACAATACTCGAAATCTTCGTCACTTCCAAGTACTCTAGTGATTCTTAACGTGTTCAACTCAGCATCATAGTTGTTGAAGATCCGTAGCAATAACAATGAGAAAATAGTTTCCCTCAATCATTGTTATATAGTGTCATAGTATTATTACACAACATCAAAGTCAAATTGTATCACAACTTTGACAACAATACTATGGTTATATGTATCACTCCCCCTTGGTCAATACTTCATCTCACATGAAAACCACTCCCCCTTACATAATGATCCGTTAACCATATGTATTTGTAGTGTGAATTACACAATAATTCTCCCCCTTTTTGTCAATATAAATTGGCAAAGGTATGAAAAGTAGTGGGATCCTAATGAAATTTTCATAGAGATACTTCATGACCAAAGAGAACATATCAACTTGTTTCGATGATTTCACATAGTCGAAACTTAGTGTATTCATTAAGGAGTTTATGAAGATACGAGAAAACTCCTATAATATTCCACAGCCGCACTCCCCACAAAGATTTGGCAATTAAGCACAAGTTCAAAAAAAAAAATTCCCCCATAAAATGTCATTCCATAAAGAACAACAAGAGCGACCTTACTTTTTCAAGAAAAGAATGATTTCTTTGGATATTAACAAATAACATGAAACATGATGTGGTATCCAAAAATCTCAATCAAATTAACCACGAGGAAAATGATCAATTCAATTGGCCATGCTCAACATAAGAAAACTTACGGAGCAACACAGTACATACACAAAGATGTGGATCAGGGAAAGACCAATACCGCGGAATAATCAAAGATTCATTCTATTTTTCATCACTATTTGCACAATGACATATAATAGATTTAATATTTGTAAACAAAAGTTCATCCTATCTTCCATCAATATTTGCATATGACATTAGGCTTAACTTTTGTTGTCAAAAGTTCATTCTATCTTTTATCAATATTTGCATACTGACATATAATAGAGTTAACTTTTGAACTAGATTCAGCCAAACTTCTTATGGATTTAACACATTTAGCAGTTTAATTGAAGGATAAAATCATTCAAAGCTAAAATACCATTAAAATATTACAACCATAAGTTCAATATAAGAAGTTCAACATGAAATACTATAAGTAGAGACAGAATAATCAAACAGAGATTAGCCAATCATGTCATAATAAGCAAATAACAATTTCATTAAACTTCTCGATCAGATCTGGATGTTCAACTTCAACATATTCTAGCTGCCCTCTCATGCACCCAACTTCATGCTGAAGACGGACAAGCTTTGAGTTAGCAACTGCTGAAGTACTTGCTGAGGCTCTGGCTGCAGGTTGCTTCATCTTCTCGATGCTTGCCATGGTTAAGACTCTTGGTCCTCCAAGATCGGAGCCAAAAGGGATGATGCCAAAATGACTGCAAATCCTTGAAATAAGACAAGGAAATCCTGGAGTTTTCTTCGAAGTATGTTTCACACTTATCATCTGGTTAACAATAAGTCCATAGAAATCAATGTCTCTCTCTTCAACAATATAACAGACCAGTTCAGCAAGAGACCTAAACGTGTATATTGAGTTGGCTCAATAACAATTAACCGAAGTTGGTTATATGAACACTTTTGTCTTAACCACATTCATCTAACACTTCTTGATCAAATATGATGATCAATCAAACATGAATGATAATCAAATGAATCTAATTGTGTTTCACATAGAGTTGTTCAATTGTTCATTATCTCATAGAAATATATATGTATGAACAAATTGAAACAAAATCGGATTGATTCGTAATCGTACAAAGTACTTATATAAAAATCAATTCATGAACATTAAGCCACGGTTTACAAAGATTGCATTTCTTAATTCATAAATGTATTTTTTCATGAGTATGAAAAACAGACTTGACCGATTTTAGAACTTGAACCAATGTGTTCGCCAACCAGGTACGCGAACAACAGCTCCGGACATTGGCCTGTCCATCCGTTCGTATTCTAGGTACGCGACCAACAGTCCCGGACCCAACTTAGGTAGAACCGTTCGCATACTGGGTACGCAAACAAGGTTCCCAGACCTGAATCACTACAAAACAGTTTTCATACTAGGTATGCATACCGTGTTGTATCCAGACATGGTCAATTATTCTAAACTCCCATTTCAATCATTGAAACATCCTTAGAAGACGAAAATAACTGTCTCATACAAACTATTAGCTTCAAGTAATTTTCAAGTGATCGAATGATCAATACGAAAATTTCCAAGTCGACATCAAATGATTGTCTTACACAAATTATGTAAGATGTTTCAAGGAAATTTCCACATGATCATCTTTTGACTTAATATTTAGTTTCCAACAAATAAATCGTTTCCAACTAAACTCGTAAAGAATAATGATGAACATAGTTAAAGCAAAAAGCTTCCAACACATATTTCGAGAAATAGATAAGTGAGATAAACTCAGATCGGAATATCAAATGTGTATAATGTAAAAGGAAAAAGCTTCAAATGATTGTCTTACACAAATTATGTAAGATGTTTCAAGGAAATTTCCATATGATCATCTTTTGACTTAATATTTAGTTTCCAACAAATAATCGTTTCCAACTAAACTCGTAAAGAATAATGATGAACATAGTTAAAGCAAAAAGCTTTCAACACATATTTCGAGAAATAGATAAGTGAGATAAACTCAGATCGGAATATCAAATGTGTATAATGTAAAAACCTATATAGCTATATGACTTAGTCTCATTAGGAGAGAGAATAAAATAGACTTCTAAGTGATAGATAAGTTTTAGTCTCCACATACCTTTTGTTGATGAAGTTCCTCTAAGCTCTCCCCATTAGATCTTCGTCTTTAATCGATGAACGCCGTGAAGTCTAAAGCTCAACTACACATTATATCCTTATCCGAGACATAGCTAGAAATCAAGATTATAGTTTTGCTCAACTAAACTTGACAAACAAGCTTGAGATAGCAACGCTTGCGAGTACAATCATCGTTAAAATAACCCCGCATCATCCTTGCATCTACTTCCACACGACCTTTATAAATTAATTCTCTCTACGTGATTTGCTTTGGATTGGTTGATATAAATTCTGAGTGATTTGTAGCATAACTTGATACAGGATGAGAAGATTCTCATATGTCTCTTCGTCATTGGAATCATCTCCAAGCTGAACCCCATACTTAATTGACATAAAACTTCTTAAAGACATGTTGCAAATTACAACAACGCAAAAGTTTCAATGAAACATTAACAAATTAAACAACTAACAATTACAAAATTGGAATAAAACAATACTAAAGTTAACAGCCAACAACATCTGCAATTGATTCCAACAAAACTGTAGCAAATTACATAAGGGATAATATCACTATCTTGTAAATTACCAAGATAACTAGACATGCAACATCACTTGGATTATTTTTCTCTAAATTAGTAACCATGTCCATCAACAAATCACTAAAATTAATAATGTTCTACAAATAAAACAAACACAAAGCAGTAACTAACAATAATACATTCATTCAATCTATGTTATTCATCATAAAACGTAACAAAAATAATAGCAATTGAATGATTAAATCGAATTAGGGTTTTAGTTTATAATGCAATACCTTTGCTTATTGAGTGGAAAAAACTACTTAAAACCACTTGGAACTAGCAATTGAAAAGTTCTTGAATAAACCCAATCAAAGATTCGAGATGAAAGAGTGGGAAGGTGATGGTTGTGGGATGAACCTTGGTTTTCTCCCAAAACCATGAAAATGGAAGCATGAACTGAACCCTGGTCGAGTTCTCAGTGTTTTTTGAGAAGAAATAGTGAACCAAATAATGGTTACCCGGTTCAATCCATGTTGACTTGCCAAGACAGAAAAAACGACTAGCGAGTATCCGTTCCAACGAAAACGGTTAATGGGAATCCGTTTTTAACAAAATGGTTGATGGCTAACCATGAAAATGGAAAGAGTGGGAAGGTGATGGTTGTGGGATGAACCTTGGTTTTCTCCCAAAACCATGAAAATGGAAGCATGAACTGAACCCTGGTCGAGTTCTCAGTGTTTTTTGAGAAGAAATAATGAACCAAATAATGGTTACCCGGTTCAATCCATGTTGACTTGTCAAGACAGAAAAAACGACTAGCGAGTATCCGTTCCAACGAAAACGGTTAATGAGAATCCGTTTTTAACAAAACGGTTAATGGCTAACCATTTTTTTGCTAGGAACGTCTAACCATTAACCGTACTCTACTTATTCCGGGAATTACCGCTGGGCCTAAGCTCTTCCCAAACTGACGTGTAAAGGCATTTGGGAATAGCCTGGGAAGAGCCACAAGGCCCAGTCTTATAGGCTCAACTCCCGGGCCTAATACCTAGTCTTAATATAATTAGCCAAAAAAAAAAAAAAAAAAAAAAAACAAGCATAAGTCGGTGAAAACGAACAATTACCGAGTTACCATGTGAGATGATAACACTGAATAGTTACTTCATCCGACAAGTTAGCGAAACAAAGTCATCAATATAAAGGTCCGACACAATCCTTTACTAAAAATTAGGTTTCGTGTGAGGATCAGAAACCCCTAACTCTTCGCTATATATCTCCTTCCTCTTCAAGATCACATCTCTCTTCTTTTTGATTTTGACAAGCAGCGATTTCTCAATCGACCGATCTTTCTCCTAAAAAAACCCTAACTCGATCTTTCTCGTTTGGTAGGGTTTCTTCTTATTATTATTTGTATGTATTCGTTTTTAATCTGTATATTACTTTGATTCTTTGCTTGTCAATTACTTATGTTTTGTCGCTGCTTTAAAATCACAGAAGGAAATCGTTCAACAAGTTTCTCCATGGCTGCTAAGAGCTCGTTTAAGCTGGAACACCCCCTTGGTTTGTTCTTCTTTAAATCACTTTCTCTATTTATTTAATTATTTAGATTTTTCTCTGAATTTTGTTGGAATTTATTTAGGTTTTAGGGCTATTTGATTTCTTTAATTCAACAAACAGAATAGGTTGTTTGATTTGGGGATCGGGTTTAATCTTGACTCTGATACTACTTTGTGATTACTCGTATGAGATTTTTCTATTTTTGGTTAAATTATTTAGAACTTGCATGTTAAAAGATTGTAATGATTTTACCCACATGTAATTTATTTTCGTTTGTTCCGACTGGTTCACCTAAAGCTTTATGGGGTATAGGTTATAGATTGGTCGTTAAAGAAGAGTCATGAGATATGAGTTATTGTATTACTGTCGATTATGTTAGGAATATGACATCTATGATGGAGTTAATGCTATCTCTTCTCCTAGAAAGAGCTCAGGTGTTAAAAAACTGAGCTTGATGAATATAGATTTTTTCCGGTTTACTGGGGTTAAAGTAGACTGATAGAATTGAATGTTGCAGTAGTGGTGGTAGATAAGAAGACTGTAAAGGGTTAAACTATGATATATTTCGCTTTAGTTTTGATATTTCTTTTTGATTGATATTACTTGGTTGCAGTTTTTGAGCATCAGTTGTGGGGCTTAATGGATGTGTAGAGTTTTTTTTTTCCCCGCTTAGTATATCATTTGTGTTTTACATGTTTTATTTTAAAACTGTTGTTCTTGTGATTGATAGAGAGGAGACAGGCTGAAGCTGCTCGCATCAGGGAGAAGTATCCTGATAGAATTCCTGTAAGTTTCTGGTTTAGTTTTATGTTTACAAAACCTTTTTTTTCCCTTGGATATCTTCAGTTAGCAGCGGAATCACGTAGCTGACTTATAAACTCACTGTCTTTCACAGGTGATTGTGGAGAAGGCTGAGAGGAGTGACATTCCTGATATTGATAAGAAGAAGTTGGTCACTCTTTCTCTCTTTGTTTTTCCTTAAATTTTGAAAGATGCATACTGGTCCAAATTTAAATTCTAATATGTCCATTTACTCTGTCGCCGCTGTTGCTTGATGATCCCCTGTGTTTCTTCAAAGATATTGTTGTTCTATGTCGGAGTTTCTTTTTTCGTTTCATTATGAGTATATGGGGATTTCTAGTTTGAACCTAAACAAGTCATTTTATTTCCAGTTGGCACGAGTCTCTTATTTGATTTACTTCTATAATTTGAAAGCAGTGATGCTTTATCTTTTGTGCTTTAAGCTTTCTAAGCTTTTTTTCTCTGTCAATGCTGATGACTGCAGATACCTAGTTCCTGCTGATTTGACTGTTGGGCAGTTTGTTTATGTGGTTCGAAAGAGGATCAAGCTTAGTGCTGAGAAAGCCATATTCATCTTTGTTAAGAACATTCTTCCACCCACAGGTGAGAAACCACTCCGTATTTAAACATTTATTTTGTTGGAAGAAACTGCAGTGTTAATTAACTTGTCTGTTTTGTGGTGTTGGGTGCAGCTGCTATGATGTCCGCTATCTATGAGGAAAACAAGGATGAAGATGGGTTCTTGTACATGACTTACAGTGGGGAGAACACATTTGGGTTTTAACTGCAATTCCAGGTAACACTATGAGGCCTGGGGAAAGTAAAGGAAAACACGTTCTTGTAGATAAGACCGACGAACAAGAAGTTGTAAATTCTTATGCATCCATTTAGTTCTGCTCAGACAGTCTTTTTTTCTTTTTTCCTTTAAGATGTTTATAAGGGATCTATGAATATTATTAGTGTCACTTGTTACTACTTCCTACCTTCTCAGGTTTAATTGATGTTTTCGTTATGAACTGCAAATAGATTGTTTCAATATGGTGCTATATGTTTGCTTTTGTGAAAAAATAGTTGACTTCGAAAACTTGAAATGTGCTAAAGAGAAACAATTTGTTTGGTTCAGACCTTTTCTAATAGTTCTACTAGTAGTTGTGACACTGACCTTTTCTTTAAAATCTCCTCCCCCAATTCTGTGAGATGCAAGGTTTATTCAATTCTTGTTTTTGTAATCTAAGCATTTGATGCAAGGTTTATTCAATTAGTAGTACTTCGACAAATCTCCCCAAGGTTTGTCAAGATTTTAGGAAGGAATTTCTAGCAATCCAGTTCGGACATGCTTACAAGGAATTTCTAGCAATCCAGTTCAGACATGCTTATAGAGAGATTGGTTTCTTGGCCGACAGTTAGTAAATCCAGGCTATAGGTTATACTTTCAGGCCAGGAGTTTCATACAGGCTTGACTTGCCAAGTAGCCTACTTTGGGTTTAAGCTGTGTATGGTTTTTGTTGGAATTCTTGTCCAGTGGTTTTTTTAGCAATTATTTTTTTCCGACCGATCTTACTTCACCACTAGCTCAAGAAAGGAAGAAATAGATGTTAAGCTCCTTCCCCTAATAGTAGGAATCAGAACAGAACAAATACCTTTCCTTCGAGCAATCAGCTGATTCATTTAACAGATTCATTGATCGGATAAATTTGATTGAAACTTGAAAAATAGGAAGTACACAGTTAAGTATATATATATATTTTCACTTAGAGATTAAAGAAGATACAGCTTCAAAAAAATTAGGAAAAAATGTTACCTTGAACAAATAATGATCTGATTAATGATCTGATTAACAACTATTAAACATACATGATGATTGACCTTCATCTTGAATACGAAGTTGATTAGGAAAATTGGCTAGTCATCCATTGAGTGGGAAATTTGTCTAAAGTAAGGCACATGTTCAGGCAAAAGTGAAATCACCACATCCACCCCTCCATCTTCACTGCAGGTCGGCAAGAAGATTATTAAACCTTCAACCGGGATGTTGGGTGGGAAAAAGGCACAGGGACTTCCACCACCAAAATCAAGATCATGAAACTGAAATCTCAACCAACTGTCGACTTCCAAATTTGGACACAATGTGTTTCCAAATTCCGGCGATGTTGCTTCGAGGTCCTCACCTTCATCATCTCCACCTTTTGTTGTTGCTCCGAAATCGATGAAGGATTTGAAATACCTACTATCTACACGAATAACTTCATTATGGATTGCTTTTGCTACATATGAATGACTCTCTTGCAACAATTCCTTCACTTTCAAGGTTGGATAAGCCCACAGTACTAAATTGCCGAAATACTCCATGGGTACCGCTGGTTTAATTCTTGCTCTTCCATTTACAGCAACTCTAACCTGGGTTGACTCTTCCAAGTCAAGTCCTCTAGCTTGGGTCACTTTCTTCCACGCATGAGAAAGTAAGCATTCAAAAGTGCTGTATCGTTTGTGTGGGTTACAATTTTCTCCAACAACCTTAGACTTGAGCTTGTTAATGAACTCAGTAGAATAGTTAATGATCAAAGTTTCAATGGAAGAAAAGACTGGGGTAGTCTCTGGATTAACAGTTGTCTTTTTGAACTCGATGGATGGATGGTCGAATTCAATTTTAGGTTGGTTTCGTGGTTTTGAAACAGCGAATCTATCATGATAAGGAAGTGTTTCTATGTTGAGACCTCGGGCCATTCTAGCCCATGCCACAAAGAAAGAACTCATGGATTGACCATCCGCAACACGGTGATGAGAAGTTTCACCGATGACTAGACCACCGCATGCGTAACGGTTGAGTTGAATTTGAAACAACTCTTCAACTCCTTCAACAGGTGGAAGGAGATGGCTAACATCTTTCGATGGATTGAACGGGAGCTGCTCAGCAAGCGTTGAGGGGATGTAGGTTTCGGTTATGCTAACACCTGCGTTGTTTAGTATGATACAAGTTCGGCCTAGATCGTCGGTTATGAACCTTCCTGCTAAGTGTGGGTAGTAAACAAGAACTTTGGAGAGTGCATCTTTCAAGACTTCATTCGATGGCATGGGTGGTTTGAATGCATATAAAACAGCTACATGAAGGTCGAAAGCAGCTTTATCGAAAATTGTGAGAGGAATTACAACATCTTCAGAAGGGATATTAACTGATTGATCATGCAACGTGGTCAGTGATTGAAATGAAGAACCGGCTTTCAAGATGGTGTTGTTAATTAAGCCAGTTGCCATTGCTAGTAAATTCAAGGCTTTTCTGGTAAGCAGAATCAAAATAATAAGCTAGGAAGTGATGAATGAATAGTTAGGCTAAGAGGAAACGAAGAAGTTGTGATTTTTTGAGATCACTAATGGGGTTTATATATGTATGGATATCGAAAGAGTGAAGCTAACTGAGCACCCACAACAATGTAGCTGACTTTCTTAGTATTCGTCATTTCTAATTAGTCACATGTTTATTTTCTCTATCAAGTGGTTTCCAAGTAGATTCATACCATCTTTCTCAAGTACGCAGCACAGCAGTATAGTATACTCTCTTTCCTTCATAGAATTAAATTAATGATGATCAGTGCCTTTTTTTTGTTTGAAATTTTGGTCAATGGTACAGTCGTAGGGACCAAATAAAAGGACGACTTTCTATATAGGTGAGCATGAATGAAGAAGCTAAGAACGTCTCGACACTGAAGTGTTATATGGAGTCATACGTAAGCACACAAAGGCCTGAGTTGCCTGACTAAATGAGGGAGTTGGTGCATGCATGATAACTATAATCATAGTTGCCACTTAGCTTTTTTTTTTCTTTTTTTTTTTTCTTCAATTTTTTACGAGAAAATAAGTTGATGTTAAAAGAATCAACTAGGGGAAGTGGTCCAGAAACAAGCACAATTTTTGTTTTTATGAAAAGAAACAAGCACAAGTGAGGTGAAACTATTATAATACTGTTTCACAAAAGCCGGCTCATTTATTTATTTTTGATTTATAAAGCCGGATCAATTAGAGCCTGATTTCAGTTTTTTAAATTTGTTTCCAACAATTTTCAGAAATGACCTTTTTTTCTTGTTTTCATTTTCTTTTTTCACCTTCAAAATGTGGTTGGCATGCATGGTTTTTAAAAATGTTGTTCTTGAAAGCAAAGAACGTGAAGCCAAAATATTTGAAATTGCTCATTCCCCTAATTTCATTATCAATGAAGAATGTACTACCTTAAGGTACAACGGAACATGCACTGGCTATTAGGTTTGAAGCATTATTCTCACCTCTTTGGAAGAAATGTCCATAGTGAACTGTAAAAACTCTTT
Organism: Papaver atlanticum; assembly: GCA_023531105.1. Lineage (NCBI taxonomy): Eukaryota > Viridiplantae > Streptophyta > Magnoliopsida > Ranunculales > Papaveraceae > Papaver > Papaver atlanticum. Next base: position 4,145,776 of record JAJJMB010014053.1, read on the forward strand.
TCCTATTAACTTTATGTAGGATTCCTTATCGAACAATAAAATAGTGCAATATTGAGAACACGAAAGAGGCAACAGAACTTGTTGAAGATCACAAAACTAAAGGATTGTTTCAATTCCATTGCAGGAGTGCTAAGTTGATTTTTTTCAAGTTCATCTCTTTCTGGCATTTCATCAAACAGAAGTTGTGCATATTCAAAACACATTCTTAGCATGGATATCAGTCAAAGAATTATTCACAATCATTTGCTCAAACAAGCTTCAAATACAGATGGGCATGCGAAGTTACTTGGTTTAAAATCATTTTAATAAAAGATTGGAGAGATCATACCTTAATGTTCCATAGAAAAAAAAGATAAAGAAAAGAAATGAAAACAGTATTTTAACGTTAAAACAATATTTTAACGTTTTCATTTTCATCGTTTTTAAAAACGAAAACTTGAAAAAACATGAAACTAAAAGCACACCCTTAGTAACTGAATGATATCAATTCTTCCCCTGAGGCACTCATGGTATCAGAAATGGTACTGTAAATCTGTATAACTACGTCTGTGCAGATATAAAATGTCTATGTAAATATACGTGGCAATTTTTTTCTTCTTTTACAAAATTATTCATTGGGCAGCCGTTCCCACGCCACCATAAAAATATTAAAGATTAATTCCTTTCCAAATTAAGAATGTTACGAAGTGAAGCTATGGGTACACAAAAATAAACTAAGGTATAATTATGAAATAAATAATTAAGGCAGAAACTTTTATATGTAAGTAATTAACGTTACACCTTCACAATTATTTATGCAAATCCAAGATGAGAGCAAAAATGGAATTTTTTCCCCAACTATACTAAGCTTAGTTCCCTTTAATTACATAATAAAAGAATATTTTTTATTTCTAAAAGTAAAAGCAGAGAAACGAGCATGTTAAATATTATTTTTAATCTAAAATCGCATATCCTTGTTCACTGTCTATCGAGTTAACTCTTTTGATAATCAATCAAAGTTGAATTACCTATGTTTCTTGAAGACCTTTAAAATGGGGAAAAACACCGATTATCACATGTGATAACCATAATTATCAGTGACTATTGAAATTTCAAAGTAATGCTTAGTGTAATAATCAGATTCCATATGTGGTCAAAAGACAAAACCAAAGACCCATATAAAAAATGCCCTAATGCTAACCATGATTACAACTCAACCGATTCATTTTCAAAATATACTCATTACTTGGGGTGGGGGTGGGGTGGGGGGTTAGGTAGAATGTACGAAGTGATATATAATCACACAAAAACAGTTTACCTGATTATCATAAATAAATAAACAAATCGTCAAACTAATATAATCACAATAAAATAGTTTACCTGATTATAAAAAAAAAATATCGTCAAACTCATTGTAAAACCCAAACCCTTTACTGAAAAGGTAGAAGAGGGCTATAAGTTTGAGAATACAGAAAAACTCGTCGAACTCCTTGCTATAGTAATGATAAAAGTTTGAGAATATAAAAGAAGAAAGAGAAACTGACGCCCACAAAAAACACCCATGACTAATTATTTGACTGACGGAAAACTTGTTTTTTTCTCTCTTCTCTTTCTAAAAAAAATTCTCTTTGAAACCCTAACAGCCGTCACTATCATCTTGCTCATATTCGGTCCTTTTGGACCAGATTTGAGCAATGATTATTGTTTTTCTTTAGTTTTAGTAGATTTTCTAATAAAATAAGATGTTTTTTTTTAATTTATGGTGTGTTTTGACACATTTGTTCACCATTTTAGTGATTTTATCTTCGTTCTTTAGGCGATTCTTTCTTTGCTTTGAGAGCGATTATTTCTTCACTTTGTTGTTGATTTGTTCAATCTTTGTTGGTTGTTTCATGGCTTGTTATTCTAGATTCGAGAACATCGACGATTCAACACGGCATCGCTTTGAGTTCATCTTCAACAAAAGGGATTTAGGGCATCCAAGTTATTCGTTCATATATACAAGATTAAGGGTTAAGCGCTCCTTTCTTTTTGGAGCATCTCTTGTTATAGAAGACAAACATTCAAAATGGTCGGATTTGATTCCGAATTATACAACTTTTCTCTCTACTTTTCAAACAAAAATTGGGCACCTTTGCGGTATTTTTCTCTTTCTCTTCGCGAATTACATGTGTAATTGGTATCTTTATTTGTATTTGGGTTTTAATATTCTTGTATTTTGATGTTCTTTTTCTTATAACCAATCATGTAATCCCCTTTTTGGATTGAATGAAATGTGTCTGTTCATCACCAAAAAAAAAAAAAAAAAAATACCGATTATGAATGGAATTATTTGTACTACTTTTTTTTGTTAATAATACACAATTTATAAAGGTTAAACTAGTCCCGCATGAAATGTGAAAATATATATTCAATCTAAAACTATTAATCTTACCGTAGATCTTGTATTTTGGGATATACATATGTACCATCTTAATAAGTCCAAATTTGTGCACTCCCTATTGGAGGAATTGGTTGGCCAAAACCAGTTTGACTAAGCTTTTTCTCTAACTTATTTTTCATTAAACACCTAAATTTCCGTATAATAAAAACTAGGAAAGCTATTAAAAATTGGTTTTCTCCCTTTATTCTCTGTCGTTCATCTTCATCGTCCTTTCGAAGAAAAAACCCTTCATCATAGTCCTTTCACAAAAAGAAGTTTTCATCTTGGTTTTTCTCTTCAACCAGTCTATCATACCCATCGATGTGGAATTTTCGGACACATATTCTTGTTATATTTATACTTGGTTGAAGAACTATAAACCTGAAATAGATAGCTATCACGGATTTTCTAAACTTACGTTAAAACATAGATTTATAAAATTATTTTGGGTTTTTATTTTTTCTTCGGGATCTATGAGGAAAACTATATATTGGATTTAATTTTGGAGGAATAAAGATTCATGAGATAACAAAGATTTTGTGTAAGGTTGATTTGAATTTGAAAATTTCAATTGAGCATGAAATCTAATCAGTTGAGTATATAGTGATCCTCAAAAAGTATAAGGATAATTAGAGATTTGATGATATATCTTTATATATGGCGCCACCACAATTATTCTTGACTGTGGTGATGCCACATCTTCGCCCATATCATCACCATTTTCCATGTCATTGCACTATCATCCTGTCTCGTGGTAATATTTTGTGGTTCTTCACTTCAGACACAACTCTTCATAGAAAACTTCCATGACCACAACTAATGCAAAAGATACCGCACTTCCCAAGCGTCCTTTCCCTTATATATATATAACTTGATAAAATTGGTGGTGGTTAATCCGTAGAAAGAGGAAAAAAACGAGCAGAAATATTAAGAAAAGAAGTTAGAGGAGAGTCGCACATGCTTCAATAAAAAAGGCCAGGGAGAAAATGGAGGGAAGTATTTTTGAAGCAACACAAATCCTGGATGAGAATACACCTCATTTAACGTTTTACAATCTATAAATAGGCGGCAAACTAAATATATGTAGCAACACTTCACCGACTAGCATAATCTTAAGACGCATTGTGATGAGCAACAACATACATCCTGAGACACCTACTCCATATAACCGCGTATATTCATTCCATAACAGATGAAATTGAAGCATCCATTGAATCTTAATTGTAAGATGACATATCGCACATACATCTATACATGTAAGTGGTAGTGTTTTTAAGTCAATAAGCAAGACAACTTGATGAAATTATAAGCAGATCTTCAAAACTCAAGACAACAGTGATTACAAGGTCGGAGTGGATCAAAACACAAAATTTCAACGGTAGAGGTGGAAATGGTCAAAGAAAACAATCAAAGGAGATAAGGAAACCAAATTTTGATCAATAGCATAAAAGTGTAACTAGATTGTCATACTAAATGAGAAATACCTTAAAGGATAGAAATAATATACAGACTAAGATAATGATTCATCATGTGACCAGTGATGAGAGGGTGTCAGTGGCATTGATTAGATGTTAAGCAATGAAATATTAATATTGATGGAGAAAAAAAAAAAAAGGACATCGTGGGTGATTGATATTCCAAAGGTTGCCTTCCTGACAAACATCCTTGACGAAAATCTGTTTGCCTCATATATTCAAGTTCAAGTAGTAAACTAGCGGTGATTTAAGTCTCTCAATTTTTAAGTGTGTAATGTTTAGTAACAATGCAAAATATCTGATAAAAAAAACAATTCGAAATAAAATGCAATGAAAGCATAATTGAAACAAAAAGGTTAAGTACAAAGGAGGAAGAAAGACGTCAAGAAAATGTTAAGAAGGAAACCAATGATTATGAGCCAAAGCATAATCGAAACAAAGGTTAAGTAAACTATATCATTTTTGTCTAACCAATTTAATTTTAATTCAAAGATTAAAGAAATTTCTGGTTGGCTTACTGCATTTACTATTAATGAGTACCCTATTGCAACAGTTGGTTTTGGTTTATGACAAAATGTTAAACTTTTATACTTGGCGGGCACAACAGAAGTTCCTTATGTCCCAAAATTTCTGCATTTGAGGAAAACAATCACAGGTAACGAAACACATTCATACACATAAAACACTATCAATAAGACAACACATTTTTTAGTATTTTCTTTAGTGTTACATCCGGTGCGTATGCACCAGGTTAGGGGCTTGTATATATAATTATATACACCCATGATCCACAAAATTGTCTCCCTATAAAGATTATGTTCATTCATGTTATCATCATTCTCTTTCGTCTTCTTCATTTTTGGACCTGGATACATACAATGCCCTAATTTAGATGATGATAGCATGAAAAAAAACATAGTTTTGTGACGAAGTTAGAAAAAGAACTCGAACTACTGACTTATCAATGGTGTTCAGATAAAATGAAACTGATTATTTTAACACGTTATGGAGAATCACATGGAGTTATGGAGTTACTATCACTCCACTGGAAAGTCACATGCTTCTGAAAAATCACTTTCATTCGATTTTATCACTTTATTCATCAATCAACTTCCTATCACTTCAAAAATCACGCGGTTCTTAAAAATCAAGTTTGTGGGAGGTATGTTTGTGACCGGAGCCAAAGAAAATTCTTGGATTTTTTTTACCACCTTAAAGTTTATGTCTTCTTTACGGAAAGAAAAGTTGCATTGCTTTTATTTTTCTGGTATTGCTTTCGTTGCTTTAATACTTAAGTTGATCATCTATTAGACCGAACAGTCCAGATAAAAATGTGGACCATCAAAAAAGAACATCTATTTTGACGTTCTTTTTCTTGTAAACAACCATGTACAGTAAAGCCTCTCCGGAGGAATACTCCATATAGGAATATAGCACTTCTCATATATCAAAGTATAATGTGAAGAGATTCTTGTAACCATATTACAAGTTCGTTTTGCTTCAAAATGGATTTTTAGATTTTTTGTGCACAACTTAATACGAATATCTTCATACTCATCTGATTTCATTTGTCGATGTGATAATTGTGATGTATGTGAATTGTTTTATTACAAATTTTGTATAAAAAAATCCTCATTTAAATAGTTTTTGTATATACTTAGACACATTTTTCTGTTTCCTAAGCATATGCATGAATATGCCGAAATACATAATGATTTTTTTTCTTTTGGTCTATTCAAGTTAGACCTCCAGATAAGAATAACCTCCATATAAGAATTTTTGTTTTTGGTCCCTAGGATATTCTTATACATAGATTTTACTGTAATCACCTTTTTGGATTGAATGAAATGTGGTTGTTCATAAAAAAAAAAAACGATTATAAATGGAATTATTTGTACTACTTTTTTTTATTAATAATACGCAATTTATAAAGGTTAAACTAGTCCTGCTTGAAATGTGAAGATCTAAATTCAATATAAAACTATTAATCTTAACTGTAGACCTTGTATTTTGGGATACACATATGTACCATCTTAATGAGTCCAAATTTGTGCACCCCTCTAAAACCGGGGTGCATATTCCTCCCCTCCTTATTGGAGGAATTGGTTGGCCAAAACCAGTTTGACTAAGCTTTTTCTCTAGCGTATTTTTCATTAAACACTTAACTTTCCGTATAATAAAAACTAGGAAAGATATTAAAAATTGTTTTTCTTCCTTTATTCTCTGACGTTCATCTTCATCGTCCTTTCGGAGAAAAAAAACCTTCATCATAGTCCTTTCACACAAAAAAGTTTTCATATTGGTTTTAGTTTTCAACTAGTCTATCATGCCCATCGATGTGGAATTTTCGAACACATATTCTTGTTATCTTTATACTTGGTTAAAGAACTTTAAACCTGAAATAGATAGCTATGTAGTGGTCTACATATACAAAGGTCTCATTCAACTCACTCACGTGACAAAACAGAGAAGGACATTTATAAAGGTGAGATAACAGAAGAGATTTGAATGACAGGATGAGAAAGAAGCTTAGAATGAAGAGATAAGAATTACCCAGAAGGGAAAAGAGATGAAGATAATACAGAAAAGAGAGATGATTCTTTTACTCATAATACATAACCAAACAAGGAAAAGCAGGAAAGGACTAAATACTCAAAAAAACATGCAAGTGAAGAGTAAAACTACTAAGGTACTTGACTACTAACTAACGGAAGCTCAGCTAAGCGGCCCATAAGAGAATATTTCATGGAAAGGGACATGACAAATACCCTATACTCCAAGGGATTCTTGACCTCAAGAATCAGTTTAGGGAAACTCCGATGCATAAGAGCTATATCTTCCCAAGTAGCTTCTGAAACAGTCGAATGTGCCCAATGAACCAGAACTTGATCAACCCACTGGTTATTTTTCTTGACAGTGCGAGTCTCAAGCACCTATAATGGATAGACCTTCAAACAACCAGTAGATTCCAGAGCAGGGAAAGAAGTCCGAGGAAGAGAACCAAGACCTAACTTGGTCTTGAGTTGAGAGACATGAAAAACTGGATGAATTTTAGAGTCCAGAGGCAGTTGAAGTTTATATGCTACTGTGCCAATCTTGGCAATCACCTGATAAGGGCCAAAACATTTGGCTACTAACTTCAAATTCTTCCTCAACTGTACTGAACTTTGCCTATATGACTGTAGTCTCAAATAAACCCAGTCACCTAGATGGAAAGACCTTTCCATTCTCTTCTTATCAGCTTGCTGCTTAATTCTATGATGGGCTTCCTCTAGTATAGATTTAAGTAAAACCCCCATTGCTTGTCTCTTCTGTAAGTAATCTTCAGTAGCAGGGTTGGTGGCTGTGTGATGAGCAAAAAGACCAAATTGGAGAGGAGAATAACCATACAGATCTTGGAATGAAGTGAGCTGAAGGCTAGTGTGGTAATTAGTGTTGAACCACCATTATGCAAGAGAGAGCCAGCTTACCCATTTAGTTGGCCTATAGCTAGTCATGTATCTAAGATAAGATTCCAGGCAAGAGTTTACTCTCCCAGTCTGTCCATAAGACTGAGGATGATAAGATGTACTCATGTGCAAGGAGGTACCCAACCTGTTGAATAATTCTTGCCAAAAACTACTGAGAAAAACACTGTCTATCAGATACTATTGATTTAGGTAGGACATGCAACCTAAAAATGTTGTCCATGAACATCTTAGCCACAGAAGAAGCAGCGAAGGGATGTCTAAGAGCTATGAAGTGACTGAACTTAGAAAACCTGTCAACCACCATCAGAATTACTTTTCTACCTTCATATTTTGGTAATCCACTAATAAAATCCATGTTGATGTGCTGCCAAGCTTGCTCAGGAATTGGCAAGGGTTACAGAAGGCCTCCTGATAGAGAATTTTGTACTTTATGTTGTTGACTAGCCTTTGATGAACTGAAATAAGTCCTTCTTCATACCTACCCAATAAAAATATAGTTTAGCCTTTTGGTAACTAGCCTGAGTGCCAAAATGACCACCAACAGAAGAGGAATGAAATGCAGTCATCACTTGGTGTCTCAAAGCATTACTGGTACCAATATGAATCTTGTTGTTGTACCTGAGAATGCTCTGAGAGTAATAATAAGGTGGATGAGCTGTAGGGATGACCATCAACTTTGGAACTAAGGAAGTTGCTAGTGAGTCTGATGTCTATCTCTTAACAACCTCTTATATCCAAACAGGTTGCACTTTAGAAATAATGTTGCAACTTGGTGAAGGTGGTTGAGGCATTGTGGATAAGGCATCAACAACCTTATTGTCAGTTCCCTTCTTGTAAACCAACTCATAATCATGTCCTAAGAGCTTAAAAACCCACTTATGTTGTAACATGGAATGTAATCTTTGTTCCATGAAAAACTTAAGACTTTGATGGTCAATAAAGATAATGAAGTGGTTATCCATCAGGTAAGGTCTCCACTTGTTGACAGCTAGAACAATGGCTATTATCTCCTTTTTATAAGAAGATTTAGCTGAAAATCTAAGACCCATCCCCTTACTAAAGAATGATATTGGTTTCTTCTGTTGCATAAGTACTGATCCTACCCCAACATCACAAGCATCAGTTTCCAGTTCAAAATGGTTGAGAAAAATCTGGTAAGGTTAAGACTGGAGTAGTTGTGACAGCTCTCTTGAGTTGATCAAAAGCAGATTGAGCAGCTGAAATCCAACCAAAACAATTCTTTTTGAGTAATTCAGTAAGTGGCTTACAAATAATACCATAATTTTGAACAAACTTTCTGTAATATACAGTCAGACCCAAAAATCCTCTTAACTCTTTCAATGATGATGGAGTGGGCCATTTAAGCATGCATTTAATCTTTGCAGGGTCAGCAGCTACCCCTTCTCCACTGACATTGTGACCCAGATACTCAATCTGAGATTGGCTAAAAGTAGATTTGCTGATCTTAGAAAAAAGAATATGTTGATGTAGAAGAGAAAGGACAATCTCCAAATGTTGTAGATGAGAAGTAATGTCAGGACTGTATATCAAAATATCATCAAAGAAAACCACTATGAATTTTCTTAAGTAAGGGGCAAAAACATCATTCATGAGAGCTTGGGAAGGAGATGGAGCATTAGTGAGGACAAATAGTATAACTAAGAACTCATAATGTCCTTGATGGGTTTTAAAAGCTGTTTTGTGAATGTCTGGAGGATGAACTAGAATCTGGTGTTAACCAGCCCTCAAATCTATCTTGATTTTTTTTTGTAGAACCCTTAAGCTCATCCAAAAGTTCCTCTATAACAGGAATTGGATATTTATCCTTAATAGTGATATCATTTAATTTCCTGTACTCTAAACAAAATTTGAAACTTCTATGTTTTTTTTTAACAAGTAGAATTGAGGAAGAAAATGGAGAATGACTTGGTTGGATGACAACAGTAGACAGCATTTCCTGAACAAGTTTCTCTACTACCTCCTTTTGGACATAAGGAATCCTGTAGGGTCTTTGATTATGAGGCAATGAAGATAGTTTGATAGGAATGTGGTGGTTATGTGATCTAGTAGGAGGTAGTGTAGTAGGTTCTTGAAACACAGAAGCATAAGTGTCAAGAAGTTCTTGAATGAGTGGTGGTGGTGCAGGTGGTGTAGGATTTGCAGATAAGGAAAACAAATGACCTATGAGACCATGTTCATTCTTGTGAAAAAATTTATGGACTTTAGAGTCTGACATCATAGAGAGTGTGGCTGAATCAGATTGACCTTGCAGAAGAATGTTGGTACCCTCTTTGAAAAAAGAGACTGTGATTTTGTTGAATTCAAAAAGTACAGGACTAAAATGCATGACCATGTCATAACCACCCAATTTCAAAACCCTCAGATCAAACTGAAATGCATGACCTTGCATTTCCCAGTTGAAAGCAGTACATTTGATTTCACTACTTAATTTATTATCATCAGCCACAACTTCTTACATTGCAACAGCATGAGTCATGAGAGCACCACATCTCTTAACAACATTTGGGTCTAAGAAACTATGTGTGCTACCACTATCAATGAGGATACTCAACTTGTGCTTCTTATATTGACCTTGAATCTTAATTGTGGTGTGAGAAACATTACCAGAGAGTGCATGAAGTGAAATCTCTACTGCTTCCTCAGATTCTTGGTCCAAATGTACAAAGGCAGCAGGTGATGTAACTTCAGAAGTAGTTCCTTCCTCTTCATCAGCTGCTTACATGAATAATTGTTGTTTAACACATTAATGGCCAGCAGAGAACACCTCATCACAATTGTAACAGAGCACTTTGTCCCTCCTAGCTCTCATTTCAGCATAAGAAAGTTTTTTAATAGGGGGTATTGAAGGACTCAGGTTTGTAGTGCCAGATGAAACTAGTTTAAGTGGTAATCTTGGGCTGGTGCTAGGAGATGTAAAGTTACTAAATAAGAAGAATGAGAAGGAACATATAATGGTGATGGTCTGTGAACCCCTTTATTTTTCTTAACAACATTCTCTAATAAGGCCTCTTGCATCTTTGCCAAATAAATATCATGATCTAGAGTTTGGGGAGAAAACATTTGTACATGCATACATAGTTCCTCTTTAAGTCCACTAATAAAACTAGAAGTAAAATATTCTTCAATGAGATGATGATTCTTAGCTAGCATAAGAGCCTTTAATTCTTCAAATATTTCTTGGTAGTCAAGAACAGATCCGATTTGACTCAGTTTATTAAATTCACCAATAATATCATCATGGCCAATCTCTTGAAAACGAGTACAAATATCCTTAAAGAAATCTTCCCAAACAACCACTTATTTACACACTTGATAATCTTGAAACCAAACATCAGCCTTACCTTCTAAATAAAGAGAAGTTAGATTTACCTTCTGATCATCATCCATGGGATGGATTTGAAAATATTTTCTGCATTTCCTGATCCATGAATTGGTTTCTGTCCATTGAATCTAGGAAAGTCCACCTTCAGTTTAGGTTGATGGAACATGCTTTCACCAAAATCAGCTATTATTCGATTGGAGTGACTCCCTTCTTTTGTGAAGTTAGGTCTTGGAATCCTGTTGAAACCAGGAGGTGTACCAAGTAAACTCTTAGGAATATCTTGCTGAAACTCTCTATGGTTAAAGGATCTGTTATTATTTTCGAGAATTTGGGAAAACATTTCTCTCATAACTCTTATGTATTCATCAGAAGGTTTTTTGTAGTTGTCTGTGACAGTTTTAAGGAGGGCATCATGTTTTTGAAGAAGAGTATCATGTTTTTGAGATAATTTTTCTTGGTTATGAGAATATTCAAACTGTTTTTAGGTGAGATCTTATATTTTCTTAGTAAATTCATCGACTACATCTCTAGTCGCCATGAGAGAGAAAAAAAAATTCAATAAGGATCTAACTGCTCTGGTACCAATTTGTAGTGGTCTACATATACAAAGGTCATGTTCAACTCATTCACGTGATAAAACAGAGAAAGACAACAATAAAGGTGAGATAACTAAAGAGATTTGAATGATATGAGGAGAAAGAAGCTTAGAATGAAGAGATAAGAATTACCCAGAAGGGAAAAGAGATGAAGATAATACAGAAGAGAGAGATGATTCTTTTACTCATAATATATAACCAAACAAGGAAAAGCAGGAAAGGACTAAATACTCAACAACATGCACGTGAAGAGTAAAACTACTAAGGCATTCGACTACTAACTGTTGATGGTGGATTTTCGACAAAGGTCAAAATCGTAAAATCATGATACTGCATGTTTCTGACCCGGCTTCAGGAACGCATGTGACGATTCATATTTTACAATCCGTGAACCGTTTCACGATCTCTGATCGAGTTCCTCTCAGAGCCATGATGAATATGTTTCTCGAAAGGCCTCCCACTAGCTGAGCGTTCGATGCTACACATTTCATCGTTACCTCTATGTAGAATAATAGAATTGGGCGGTCCTCCTACATAATTGTTTGTTGAGAGGGCTTAACGCCTTCAGGACGTCGGCGATACTCGTTGTTCCATGACTACATAGAGAGACCCACCTCTTCATAGAAGAACGATTGGGCGGTCCTCCTACATAATTGTTTGTTGAGAGGGCTTAACGCCTTCAGGGCGTCGGCGACACTCATTGTTCCCTGACTATGTAGAGAGACCGTGTATAGATTCAGGCGTCTCTCCTACATAATTGTTTGTTTAGGGGGCTAAACGCCTTCAGGACACCAACGCTGCACGTTGTTCCCTGACTATACACCTTTCAGAATGAGTATGATGCTTTAACTATCTCATATCTCGATTCTACAATAGATTAATTCTACCGTGACATTCGCCACTGAATTCCTAGAAAATAATCTATGATATCTCATTAGTTCATTCCATGGCTATCCCCGGCTGATTTCATGGATTAGTAATAGATAACCATCTTATCTCATTACTCCGTTCCTTGAATTCCCCGGTTGGATTCATGGATTAGTAATAGATTCACAATTCATTTATTACTCCGTTTCATGAGTCATTCTCCGCTGAATTTCATGAATTAGTAATAAATATCCAACAATCGGGAATCTGGACTATCACCGAGTAAGCCCCAATAAAATGGTGCAAGTGTACTCAACAATGATGCACGAACGAGCACCCAAATACAAGAACGAGCATCCAAATGCACGAACGAGCATTCGAAAATATGGACAAACGAGGAATCCTACACAAAACAGGAGAGAGAAAATAATAATAAAAAAGAGAAAAGAGGCGCCTAGGGACCGGGCCCACCGGCCGGCCGGCCATGCCGCCATGGCCGGTCCCCCACGCCTCTTCCTTTATTTTTCTTATTTTATTTTCATGAACTCATGAAAACTCCTTCATTCAAGCAACTTTCCTTGTTTGAGCAAAACTCACAGTTTCTCCATATTTTCACGGTTTCATGAAAAATAATAAAATAGGGAAAGTGTCGCGGGACCGGGCTACCTAGCCAGCCGGCCATGCCCTAGCCGTGGCCCGTCCCACACCTTGGAATCCCTTTTCCCATAATTATTATTTCCATCATCTCATGAAACTCCTCTGTTTGAGCAAAAATCATGGTTTCTTCATATTTTCTCAAACTATGAAAAAAGCCAAAAAGTCAAATGGTCACATGACCGATTAGACTACTCACATCAAATATTAAAATATTATTATTTTAATATTCTCAAAATTTTGATCAAACGAGCAAAGTTCTACTTGCTCATTCGAGCAAAAATCAAGAATTTCAGTCAAAGATCAAACTCTTCTGAAAATCCAAAATATTGCTCAAACGCACACCAGAAAATACCAAAACTCTCAGGACTGAGACACAGACATTATGGTGACACGGGCATGCTTCCTTGACCGACCAAATCCGGCTCTAAGGCTTGCAAGGAGCCGGTCCCACACATCATTATAATTTTGACCTAATTTGCTCAATTGCTCATATTGGGTCCAAACTCTTTCCAACCAACTTGGAATTTGCTCAAACGACCATCAGCTGGTCCCACGACCACCAAGGTCCGGTCTCATGCCCTCTTGGTAGGTCCCTCACTTCTCCATAATTAGGTTTTATCACCCAACGCTCGCACGAGCATTATTCTAATAAATGATCAACACCAGCATTTGATCATTCTTTCACCAACCGGTCAACTAAGGACCTTGGTGCACGCTCACTCGAGCACTTGGGCACCACATGGTCGTCCATCATCCTATGTGGTCGGTCCCTCCCTCACTCATGACCTATTTTCAGCAATTCATCAATTGACGAACAATTGATCAAAAATTAGGGTTTCGAACAAACGCTCCACAAATCATAATTTTGAGCAAGTTCAAACACTAATAATTTTATGTTGATTTAGTAATCGACATCCAGATTAATTATATAATATTTGGTAAACTACCAATATTTTAATTAATATTTTATTGGGTCACGTTACCAATAATTCATCGAATTGAGCAATACTTGCTCAGTTGCTCGAATATTGATCCAACTATCAATATTCAGCAATTTATTGAATTGAGCAATACTTGCTCAGTTGCTCGAATATTGATCCAACTATCAATATTCAGTAATTTATTGAATTGAGCAATACTTGCTCAGATCTCACTCAATATTCAACAATTCATCGAATTTGCAATATTTGCTCGGACGAGCAATATCAACATCATTCAAGAACTATACGTCTGACATGTTCAATTCATGAATCACTGAGCATTCGTCACTCATGCTCAATTCAACAAACTTGGACTCACTGTCTAATCAAGTCAACGACTGACTGATCAAATACACGTCTTCTTTGCAGACTCCACGTTCATGAGACATCAATCACGTCACATGGGGGATATTACTTAGGGTTTTGGTCTGGCGGCCTACGACACGTGTGTTCATCCACGATGAGAAATGTGAATAAGTCGTGCAAACTGTTGAAGGAGTTAGCAAAGTAGTGGGTGGACGGTTAACCAAGTCTCCACACGACCTGGAACTGGTTTCACCACAAATTCCCACTTTCCCACTCTTTCGCTCAAGAAACCGTCACACTTACTGGGATCAATGTATTCACTATTCTGACAATATAAATAAGTCGCTGAATCCATGATTAAAAAAAGACATAGAAAATCCACGAGATATTGAACAGACAATCCATCGTCTAACCAAGAATCATCGTGTGAGCAACACTCTCTCAATCATTCGAAACTTATTTACACAAACTTGCAGAAACCTTCAACACATCCACAATCCTTGATCATCATTGATCCCACAATTCTTAGCTTCCCTCTTACAGATCAACCCATCTCCCTCTTTGTGACCGAATTGACTCTGGAACGTCCATTGACTTGGTTTAGGCCGGAGTCCTACAGATTGATCTCTCGAACTCAAAGCACTCCCGTGCAGTGCATCTGTGTGAGGTTAGGCAGTTTGCTCGGTTGAGGAGTCTCGTCCGATCGGTCGTCTCTTCACTTTCTTAAAAAACCAGCAAATCGTTTTTCCCCTTCTACACTAACTAACGTCAGCTCAGCTAGGTGGCCCATAATAGAATATGTCATGGAAAGGGACATGACAAGCTATCACGGATTTTCCAAACTCGCGTTAAAACATAGGTTTATAAAATTATTTTGGGTTTTTATTTTTTTCGTCGGGATCTGTGAGGAAAATTATAGGATTTAATTTTGCGGGAAAAAAGATTCATGAGATAACAAAGATTTTGTGTAAAGTTGATTTGAATTTGAAAATTGTAATTGAGTATGAAATCTAATTAGTTGAGCATACAGTGATCCAAGAAAGTATAAGGCTAATCAGGAATTTGATGATATATAATTATATACACCATGATCCACAAAATCGTCAACTTGTAATGATTATATTCATTTATGTTATCATCATTCCCTTTCGTCTTCTTCATTTTTGGACCTAGATACATACAATGCCCTAATTTAGATGATGATAGCATGAAAAAAACATAGTTATGTGATGAAGTTAAAAGAAGAACTCGAACTACTGACTTATCAATGATGTTTAGATAAAATGAAACTGATTATTTTAACACCTTATGGAGAATCACATAGAGTTATGGAGTTACTATCACTCCACTGGAAAATCACATGCTTTTGAAAAATCACTTTTATTATATTTTATCACTTTTTTCATCAATCAACTTCCTATCACTTCGAAAATCCTGCGGTTCTTAAAAATCAAGTTTATGAGAGGTATGTTTGTGAGCGGAGCCAAATAAAATTCTTGGATTTTTTTAACACCTTAAAGTTTATGTCTTCTTTATAGAAAGAAAATTTACATTGCTTTTATTTTTGTAGTATTGCTTTCGTTGCTTTAATACTTAAGTTGAGTATCTATTAGACCGAACAGTCCAGATAAAAATGTGGACCATCAAAAGAGGACATCTATTTTGATGTTCTTTTTCTTGTAAACAATCGTGTAATCACCTTTTTGGATTGAATGGAACGTGGATGTTCATTAAAAAAAAAAACACGATTATAAATAGATAACTGATATAATATCCATTCAAACAAAGCTTTTGGTTGGTCTCCAAGCAACAAGCTGGTCTCCAACTCCTCTCTGAATAGCAATGCTTAATCTGTGGAAATAAAACTACCAAACCACTACTAGCGTCATTACTAACTAGACAATTCTTAAAACGCTTGAAAAAACACAAAGTGTCTTCCCCGAGCTCCCCTAGAGTAGAGAAAGCTAGGACACCCAGACCATATCCAAGTGAAGCACACTTGTTTAAATATTTAGTTGGCTTTTTTGAAACCGAATTAGAAATAGCTTTTCCTGGGAAAAAAGAGCGAATACCTTCACCAGTGACATCCATACAAACATCTTGACCATTTTCCCAGTTGAGAACAAGAATATCCGCAGGCCTCAAGTCTTTATCATCATCTGACAGAATACCAAGAGAGATTTCCTTGCGCGCAGGTACACCATCTTTGTAACAAATATCAGCTATAACATCACGAACAAGATCATGTCGAAACTTGCTTCCAACATCTTTAGCACAGTGAAGCGCATGGTCCCCAAAGATGTCAATGGATCTGTTACAACTTGTGCATAAACCATTCTCAACAAACAGTGGGATACCAAGGCGATAGCAAAGCATAGCTCGGAACTATCTAGGTTCGGGGCACTGATTAAGCCCGCTAATAGGTACATCTAATAAATAATCCTGAGCATGCTTGACACGGTTACACTGCCACAAAATGGAATCTCTTGCAGACATAGAAAATTGGTCTGGCATTTGCTTCTTAACTGCATCAAAATAAGTGACTGCTAGGGAGTACATGAGGGGGGGGGGGGGGGGGCGGTATCATCGACACAATAAGAAAGAGGTAATCCAAATACCTGGATAAATTTCTGAAGATCCAACTGATAAGCAGAACCTTTGTTTGTTGAGAATAAATTACCAAAAATTATATTTTGCACTGAAGCTGTCTGACTCTGAGAATCAAGGTAGCAGTAGGTACGGGTATCAGCCATGGTGTAAATGCCAAGGCCACCATCTTTGATAGGCAAGGTAGGTAATCTCTGCTGTAAAGGACCAAAACCCGCACCATTGCCAGTGATTAGTAGTCTCAAATACTTAAGTAGGTGGTCATCAAAAAGATCAGTGACTGGTTGCAGGGCTGCTGGATTGGTAGTACGCATTGCAAAATATAATCTAGACACACCAGTGCAATTACGAAGTAATAGCATCTCACTTTGAGGGTCTTTGAGTTTTTTTATTGCAATCATTAGTTGAACAGTCTTATTCACCCTGGTCAACATCTTTCTAAATGGAATTATTTGTACTTTTTTTTTTGTTAATAATACGCAATTTATAAAGGTTAAACTAGTCCCGCTTGAAATGTGAAAATCTAAATTCAATCAAAAACTATTAATTTTAACCGTAGATCTTGTATTTTGGGATACACATGTGTACCATCTTAATGAGTCCAAATTTGTGCACCCCTCTAAAACTGGGATGCACATTCCTCCCCTCCCTATTGGAGGAATTGGTTGGCAAAATCCAGTTTGACTAAGCTGTTTCTCTAACGTATTTTTTATTAAACACCTAAATTTTCGTACAATAAAAACTAGGAAAGCTATTAAAAATTGGTTTTCTTCCTTTATTCTATGTCGTTCATCTTCATCATAGTCCTTTCACAAAAAAAAGTTTTCATCTTGGTTTTTCTATTCAACCAGTCTATCATACCCATTGAGGAATTTTCGAACACATATTCTTGCTATTTTTATACTTGGTTGAAGAACTTTAAACTTGAAATAGATAGCTATCACGGATTTTCCAAACTTACGCTAAAACATAGATTTATAAAATTATTTTTGGTTTTTATATTTTCTTCGGGATCTATGAGGAAAATTATAGGATTTAATTTTTGGGGAAAAAAGATTCATGAAATTACAAAGATTTTGTGTAAGGTTGATTTGAATTTGAAATTTTCATTTGAGCATGAAATCTAATTAGTTGAGTATATAGTGATCCACATAAAGTGTAAGGCTAATTAGAGATTTGATGATATATAATTACATACACCCATGATCATAAACATTATAAACAAGCTAATCGTAAATAGAGATTTGATTTTAATAGTTCTTGATCATCATTATTAAAACTTTTATAAAGCCAAGATTCACAATTTGTATCTCCTGTTGAACAAAAGGTTAACACAAACATTAAAAGAAAAAGAAGATGGTGGAGCGAGAATCGGACAGAGATTTATTTTTCTATTTTCTACTCTCTCTTTTTTCGGAGTGAAAACAAGAAATTTCAAATTTATAATAAAAAATAAAGTCACATAGTAATTTTGTGGCCATCCATATCTCCAATAGGGAGGGGAGGAATGTGCACCCCGATTTTAGAGCGGTGCACAAGTTTGGACTTCATCTTAATGATGGGTTTCTGGAAGAGAGAGGAATCAAACTTGGGATCCTCAGATATTTCCACCCTTTAAAATTACTTATTTTTTGTGCGTGGTTCTTTCTACGGTGATTTTCCTACTCTTTATTGTCTTTACTCAGTATCAAGAGTATATTTGTTCCTCGAGCAATGTAAAATATGAAAGAAAAGAGAAACATCAATTATGCGACATAATTCTTTTGTTGTGTAAGGTAGGTTTTTCCTTGAGATATGTCCACATCTTTCCTTTACTATGATTGAACCTCGGATTTTAAAATCTTGACATGTATGTTGTTAGGATTTCACGAACCGATTATTTGCACACAGGGTTATTAAGAGAGTTTTTTCTCTTTTACGTAAAATAGTTATTCACAATTCCACTGCTAAACTGGTTGCTTCTTAACCTAAGTGTAGCTCACAGTCTGTCATGGAAGCTTTAAGTCAAGGATTCTACTTTTCTCAGCTGCTTAATTAAACCTTGCATCAAAGGTAATCATATTTAATTCCATCAAGATTCCAAATTATGGACAAATATAAGAAAGGTATTAAGTATTGCAAGGAGAATTTTATATAAACTCTAGGTTGTACTTTTACTAAAAGGTTTCTTGCCTTTGAAAACAGATGATGTAAAAGAAAAGACGAAAGTTATATAGCTTATCGACATTGTGTGGACAATCTCTGGCACCTTTGAGGTAAGGGTTTCCATTGTTTCATACTTTCTTAGATGATGATATTAGTCACTTTAGAGATGGTGGCATTTTCCCCCCTTAAGCTTGGTGTTATGCATCTTCGCAAATGGGCACAACATTTCAGTCATGTTTCTTAAAGATAAACTTTAACTACAGTATATGTAAATTTTAAGGAGGTACTACAGATTGAAAAATATGTTTAAGATATCAAGTGTAAATAGTAATCCTATGTTAGTTAATGCTGTAATTATCAACAAAATGTATTGAAAATAATTTTTCGTTTGGAAACCATTATTGACAAAACCTAATACAATCACCAAGTAGGTTAATACTAAAGACCCTTGTATATGATTGTCTATAGAGTTTTTCACTTTCACTTGATTAATCAATATGTAAACAAAGGTCCCCGTATCTTATTATGTATAAGGGATCTTAGACGATCTCAAAAATTAATATCCAAGATCAACCTAGTATGTACTCGAATTGCACAAGATCCTAATTCCAACAAGCACAAGACTAGTAATTTATATTTCAAGATACGAATTCAACAATAAAAAATCTCGTTGGATCTCATCCAATTAGAGCTCAAAGACTATCTAGGTTTATTTCACACTATTTATGATCTTCCGAGTATTAGATAAATAATATAATACAGAAAGGGAAACAAAACAAGGTACCAAAATTTTGTTACCGAAGAAATAACAGATGCAGAGAAACCCTGGGACTTGGTCCAGTTTGAAAACCGTATTGTATCAAACCGCTACAGACACTAGCCTACTACTAGACTTCAAACTGGAATGTACTTGAAAACAAATCACTCTTATCAAATTGCCTAGACCACTACCATCACACAAGAGCAATATAGACAAATCAAAAAATAATTTAGATATCTATCTTGTGGAATCAAAAATTCTGAAACGAAGAAAACTTTGTGATTTCATTTTATCTATCTTGTTCCTGATATATAATTTGTGAAATTCAAAAACCAGTAAGAACAAGATCCAGATATGAGAACTATCAGTTTAAAAATAGTCTGACCAGGCTTCACGGATCCCTAAGTGAAGTCTTCAAAGTCGTATAATGTAATATGGCTTCATGAAGAAACCTAGGTTTTAAAAGATGACTCTATCTTAACAACTAGGACACCAGAGTTCCATATATATTGAGATTTCTAGTTTTAAGAGTCTTTTACTTTTACAGATTATGAAGGCTTATGATAGGTTTAAATTCAAGCTTAGGTTGCTTAGAATACAAGCTAAACAACTTCTATAATTAGATATGAAAAGACGAGGGTACCAGAATACACCACAATCTTTAATTTATCCACCTATAAGTCCTCTTACCGAAAGTGATTGTCTATGGACGAAGTCGAGACAATACTACAAATCGGTATTCACACTTTGTGTGATCGTCTATGGATACGAGATCGAGACAATATAGCAATCAAAGTGTGATTACTTGATAATACGTTCGGACTTAACCAAACTATATAGGATCACTATCAAGTAATACGGAGTTAATGTTTGTGTATTTTAATTTTAATTATAATAAATAATTATAATTGCGGAAATAGAAAAGTAAAAGACACAGCAAGATTTTGTTAACGAGGAAACCGCAAATGCAAAAAAATCTCGGGACCTAGTCCAGAATTGAATACTCTCAGAATTAAGCCGCTATACAAAATTTAACAAACTTCTTATAGTTGAGACCAAGCAACTAAAACTATAGTCCACCTAGTTTCTTCAGTATACATGCGCTTCCGATATTCAATTAGTGTACGCACTGGAACAATTCCTTTGGATCGTATTCCAAACAGTAAAGGAACAACAAATCTGTTTGGTAACAACTCTCTTGATTCTTTCAGATGAAGATATCTCAAGTCATATGCAAAGGCTCTTCCGTTTAACCAATAAAATCCTTTTCCTTGTTAGATCAATCTATCCAACAACTACCGAAGTAGAAGAGTTTAGATTTGCAATCAATCAATATATAATTAAACAAGAAACTATAAGGTGATGCTGATCTTACACAACTAATCATCGAATAAATCCAATTCTAGTTGGATCCCAGCCGATCAAGGTTTGTGCACACCCAAAGATATAGAAACAAAATAAGAAATCTTTGTTAGAGCACTGCTCGGTCGAACTCGCAAGCATTGTTATCTCAAGCTTGTTGTCAAGTTTAGTTGCCAAAACTATAAGTCTTGATTTCTAGTCTACTTATAGCTAAGTCTCGGACTAGGATAGAAAGTGTAGTTGAGCTCTAGACTCCACGGCGTTCATCATTCAAATACGAAGAACTACTCAAGGAACTGGTGGAACTTTATCGACTAAAAGGTATGTGGAGACTTGAACTTATCTATCACACAAAAGTCTATCTATTTTATCTCCTATCTTGAGACAAAAGTCGTATTGCTATATAGACTTCAATTATACACATTTGTTATTTCGAGCCGAGTTTATCTCGTTTATCTTTTTCTCGAAATATGTGTTGGTGAGCTTTCGCTTTGGCCAAGTTCATCTTTACAAGTGACGAAAGTCATGTTGGTTATTTCAATATCTTGAAAATCGCTTTGATGAAAATAGTGTGTGAATAACCTCTATTTAACATCCTCTAAGAATGTTTCAATGATTGAAATGAGAGTTTATAATATATAACCTTGAATGGATATAAACATTGTATGTGAACTCATACGTGTGTAAGTCCAAAATCCTTGAACCAAAGTATGTGTACTTTGCTGCTCAGGATAACCGGAACTAAAGTCCGCGTACTGCCGGAATTTCACGTCCCGTGAATTTTTGCTGGAGTTCGTGAACTGAATACAAACTTAAACCGGGTACTTAAGTAAGCGTACCGGTATGCATACTTGAGTGGGTTATTTTCTAAAAACGGTTTATTTGTGAACTTAAACTTATATAAACTAAGGAATGCATATTTGCAAACCGTGGCTATAAAGTTCATGAATCGATTCGAGTGAATTAAAATCATTTTTGCTTCGATTGTGTCTTGTATACTTCTATAAGATCTAAACAATTGAAAAACTCTCTAACTAGTTCTTTTGAGTTATTTGAACTAGTTATGGTGAAGATGAATAAGGTTGATATGAAAGTGCTCATATGGCTAACCATTTGGTTAACTACTGTTGAACCAACTAGGTGTACATGTTTAGGTACGGTTACACAAACCTAAATGAACGTGCATTTCATTTGTGTATAACAAGCTAAGTTCGATCTAACGGTTGAAAGATATTAGCTTGGGTGAATATTGAATGATGTTACCAAGGTAACTTAGATTGCAAACCCTGATTTGGAGACTACATAAAGGAGAACTCTAGCAACTGGGAAAGTTAATCCCCACACCTCCTGTGTGATACTAGTTGTATAAGCTAGAGTCGATTCTCTTTTAACCTTAGATTTCTACCGAGACCCTGTAGGTTAACGAATTGAAGACTTCATTGGGATTGTGAAGCCAGACCCAACTTTGGAAATGATCTTGCTGTTTCTATCGTATTGAGTACAATTGTAAAATTGGCTCAAGATTAATTTCTCCGATAGGAAAGATATAAAAATAGTCACAAACATCTTCGTCTCATCGTTTGTGATTCCACAATATCTTGTTTCGCTAGTCGATTAAGATTATTGTGAGGTGATTGATAATTCTAGGCTGTTCTTCGGGAATATAAGTCCGGGTTATCGATTGGTTCCTGTTAACCTTGATTTATCAAAATACGGAACAAAAATTATAGGTATTTCTGTGGGAGACAGATTTATCTATTCCTGTAGACTTTTCTGTGTGATACAATTTTTTTATTAAAGTCTTCGATTTTGGGTCGTAGTAACTCTTAGTTGTGGGTGAGATCAGCTAAGGGAATCAAGTGCGTAGTATCCTGCTGGGATCAGAGACGTAAGGAGCACAACTGTACCTTGGATCAGTGTGAGATTGAATGGGGTTCAACTACAGTCCAGACCGAAGTTAGTTTGTAGTAGGCTAGTGTCTGTAGCGGCTTAATACAGTGTGTGTTCAATCTGGACTAGGTCCCGGGGTTTTTAAGCATTTGTGGTTTCCTCGTTAACAAAACTTCTGGTGTCTGTGTTATTTCTTTTCCGCATTATATTTTGTTATATAATTGAAATATCACAGATTGTGCGTTGAATCGATCAATTGGAAATCCGACCTTTTGTTGTTGATTAAAATTGATTGATACTTGAACATTGGTCTTTGGTACCGTTCAAGTTAATTTCTCTTGTATTCAATTAGACTCTCAGATTTCTATTTGCTTGAGTAAGTATTGAATCGAGAAATTGAGATATAACTCTTTGATATACTTTTTATAAGATTTAGTCTAACTGTCTAGTTGATTCTCTTGTAAGTATATTGGATTTTGTCCATAAAGATTGCTAAGCGAAATATTGGGTGAGGTTGTTAGACCCACGTTTTTTCAATCTTCTTTGTCTTAAAATCTTCTTTAATCTTCAATTAAACATGCACAACACCACTTGAATCTCTTGTGATCAATCATGCACAGAACGGAGTCAGTTAACAATGGATTACCACAAGACGTCTTTAGATCTACAAACAGTTCTAAAGATCCCATCGATACTTCGATCTAGTTTGAGTGAATCTTATATCAGAAGAGAAGATTCTCAAGAATAAACAAACTAGGTGCAATCTAAGTTCAACAACCGTTAGTCAATCAAATCAATCGAAAACTAAAATAAACTACAATTATCCAGTTTCCCACCAACGGTACTCGTAGATCACTTCTTGATCCCACATAAGTCTTTAAACGACCGGTCGTTAGAGATTTCGCCTAATTAGGTACTTTCCTCTCCGAATAGACGGCTCCACCAGAAACAACAAAAAGATGAAGTTTGGCTGGCACTTAGGATAGTTTGCTCGAAATGCAAACTTGGGTATTTATAGACCAAGGATGTTTGGACACCAAGGAATTTCCAAAACCGAATTTATCAAGATATGCAATAAATGCCCAAATCGGTTTTCATAATTCATGGAAATGCTTTGTCCAATATTTCCGAAATCTCACTAGAAAATCTCCAATTAGTAAATGCACATTACCAATTTTTATTTTCCAGAGATATGCATTTAATTGCTGGTAATTAAAAGCATATAAAACTAATAACCTTAATTAAAAGATTTTTAATTTATTTCGGTCCGGGATCTCCTTGAGTTATTAAGGAATATCTTTGAACAATACAAGATAAGAGTTATTGATCATGTTCAAAGTATGTCGACATCTTTTCTTTGTAAATCCTCTTTCATATTTACAATCTTGGAATCGATTATACCACACTTCCAAACAAGTTTAGAATTGGTTCATCTGTATTCAAAGAAACCTATGTGATTGATCAAATACCAAATCACTAATCATGGGTTTACGGTTTTACCAAACACAAGCATCGGTTCTACCTTAATATGGTTACTGGGACCGGTTACATCAGTTACCAGGATCGGTTACATCAATTACCAGGATCGGTCACACCAATTACTAGGATTGTTCACACCAATTACAAATATCGATCATACCATCTCAGATTATTACTTAGGATCGGTTACACTAATAAAAGTCATACTAATACATAAGTCAGGCACTGTGATTAGTTTTACCAAGATACATAACAAGTTATGATCGGTTCTACTATCTCACACATATTGGTAATCCAAAGATATGCAATGAATAACAATACCAATAAGCCTAACGATTTCCCTATTCGATTCATAAAACAAGTTCATGAATGTACTTCCTTTAAACAAATGTAAACATTGTTTCCTAGGATGAAATCTTCACCTTTACCCATACACATAATCACAATAACATTCATATGATTATGTCGATGTCTTATATACGAAGTTCAAAAGATAAGCGTTGTACTTCGTATCCTAATTCCTTAACACTATGATCATGTGATCATGTCTTACTACTAGAGTATAATCATTCACAGCTTCGCAGTTATGTTTTCAATATAACACGACTTTAAAGATACGTTAGGAATGAAACAGTTCAAGTCAAATATTACTAACCTCAAGAGGAAGGATGATGTTGTCGTTGTAGCTTGTTACTTCTTCACATTCTTCAAGTCTTTTAGTAATACTTGTATGTCTTATAATCCTAGTTTTTCTAATCTAACCTATACGAAGTTGTCTCTAGTACATAATCAAGCGACTCTTTAAATGAGTTTTGATTCACAAAAATATGACAACCAAACTTGAAATACCAACGCTTGGTGGGTTCAACCGAGCTATGCTCTAACAATTTCCCCCTTTGTCAATTTTAGTGACAAAACTCTTAATACATATGGATAAACAAATTACAAGAATTCATTACACATACGCTTGATTCCAAGTTTCAACTGCATAATAACCTGCATATATTCAATCCATAAATGCCGCTGTTGACATTTGAATAACAAAGCTAATACTCCCCATAAAGGTAAGCTAGGTAGATTTTCAATCCGAACATCTTTGTTATTCCCCTTTTGTAGTCAAGATAACTACAATAGCAATATGATATGTTGCTCCCCCTTAGTCAATGCTTTACTCTTTCGTTAGATATAACGTTTAAGCACAATTGTCATTTCCTTAGTGATTAAAAATCACTTGTTTTCTCCATATATTTCTCCCCCTTTTTATCACAAAATGACAAAGGTTCGAGCAAATAAAGGTCAAACCTAAAGGATCTTACAAATCCAAATGACTTGTACAACCTATAAGAGTTAAGCACGAAGGTTTCACATACCATTTTAGATAACCAATATCAAAACCGAAACTACAAGTAATTTGTTTATCAAATTGACTAAGAAACTTAGTTCCCTTGCTAAACCGATTGCACAAATACAATCGCTTATTTTGATAAGACCAAAATAAAGATCAGAAATAACTCTATTTTTCTCATCAGGCTCTTAATTATTCAAACAATAACTTAGACCTTTCACTTTAGACAATACAAGTACTAGTTTAGTTAACTAGTATTTCTTGTCAAGGCATTCGATTAGACTTGAATAACCGAATCCTTCACTTTGATAAGTCTAACTAAGATCATAATTAACTTAGTTTCTCTTATCCGGAATCGAATTGGACAAAACAAATGATCCCGTATTTTGTTAAGCCATAAACAATACATACAAACCAAATAAATTGACTTGCATAATTATTTCTCTTAACCAGAAGCAATTGAAACAAACATAGACATTATAGCACCGCAATTGCACCGAAATTTCGTTAAGCCAAAAACAATTGATACCAAACAATAAAGAAAGATATCAAACAATAGTTTTTCTCAACCGGAAACAATTGAATAACACACACACACACATCCATACACACATAATGGAATAAACATCAATTATACCGAATTATGTTAAGCAAAAGCAAAATATATGCAATAAAATCAATCTTTTCTTAAACAGGAAAACAATTAACTAACAAATTCGTTACCTCAGATTCCGCATCCTCTTCACCCCAGAAAGATATATCATTAAGCGCAAGTTCAAGTTAGAACTCTCCCCCATTGTGTTGTCATCCTCTCGCAAGAACAAAAGAACAACAACAAAGGAAACCTTTACCAGAGAAAGGTTGAATCGGTTTTAACTAATGCATTCCAATAGCAAAAGTTGAAAACCCGAAACACATATGTTTATGCTAAACACAATTCATGTAAACACAAATTGATTTAACACATTGTGACTACATATGAGTCTCAATCGGAACACCTTATGATCCTTTGATAAAGCCTACCAACATGGGCTAGAACTTAATCCCGCTAAATCAAAAAGCCACACAAACCATAAGGGTTCTCACATATGAGATCGAATATTAAGGTTGTGAAAACCGAAATCAAACATCTCATAAACACATAACAATAATATAAAGCATTCAAGCACAAGCTATGTAATTGGAAAAACTATCACACGAAAAATTATAAACTAATAATTTTATTCATAAATAATAGATAGTTTTATTCAGAAATAGACCTTATACAATAATTCAAATAATCAAAAACTTATGTCTATTTTCTTGGATTAAGTATTACAGTATATAACTTAATCTCTAGTGGAGCTCTTATTGTTCACTGAAGTTTCTTCAGTGTTCAAACTCTTGAAGCATGTCCCAAGGGACTTGTATGCAACCACTTCTTGTTTCTCAAGCTTTTCAACTTTAACCTTCATATTAACAAGATCAGCTTTTGTTTCCTCAATCCTTTCCTTGAGCCAATCTTGATGACGAATCGTCATTATGAGGTTGGTTCTCAGTTCTTCAAAACCTTGAATATAGTCAATCATACTATCAAAACGTATCCACTTGGTTTTTGTTGGATCTTGAAGGTTGTAAGCCAACAAACATGACTCATCTTGTGATCCAGCAGAACTATCAGAATCATAATCAGACATGATTTTTTATCTGATTTTCTTCTTTCTTTCTGTATTGGTTCCTTGACAATCCTTAACCTTTTGAGTTTCTCCTTATTGGTCTTTGTAACACTGCGACTTATTGGAGGCATGCTCGGGTATTTAAATACGGATTAATCAGGGTTTTTTAATACAAGCAAGAGATTGTTTCTCATAAGAAAAGACAATTTTCGGACTGAAAATATTTGGGAATTTCCGAAAATATACACATAATATATTTTGTTTCCTTTGTCCGAACTTCTCATGCTGCAAGGTTTATTAAAATTCAAAAATTTCAAATAAAACCTATTTTTGGAAGATCATGGTAAACATGAACAAATTTTAGACAAAAAAAATGGATTCGCAGTTATCCAGAGATTGTCACATAATTGAAAAGACGAGGGTACCCAAATATACCTCAATCTAAAAAAATTCCACCTATAAGTTCTTTCTCCGAAAGTAATTGTCTATAGACTGAGTCGATAAAATACAACTAATTGGTTCACACTTCGTGTGATCGTCTATGGATACGAGATCGAGACAATACAACAACAAGATAACTTATGTGATTGACTATGGATACAAGATCGAGACAATACAACAACGAAGTATGATTACTTGATAAAAGGTTCGGACTTAACCAAACACAATAGGATTGCTATCAAGTAATTAGGAATTAACGTTTGTGTATTTTACTTCTAATTATAATAAAACAATTATAATTGTGGAAATATAAAATTAAAAGACACAGCAAGATTTTGTTAACGAGGAAACCGCAAATGCAGAAAAACCCCGGGACCTTGTCCAAAATTGAATACTCTCAGAATTAATCCGCTATACAAAATCTAAACCAACTTCGTATAGTTGAGACCAAGCAACTAAACCTATAGTTCACCTAGTTCCCTCAGTATCCCTGCACCTCCAACTTGTAATAAGTCACGCACTTGGAACAATTCCTTTGGTTCGTATTCAAAACAGTAAAGGAACAACAAATCTGTTCGGTAATAACTCTTTTCAAACAACGTGATATGAGTTTGACAAAAGGCTCTTCCATTTCTCCCAATAAACTCCTTTGTCAGTTTCTTAGATCTAATTATTAAACAACTACCAAAGTAATTGTCTAGACTATGCAATCAATACTCTTAATCACAAAGAATTGTATTGATGCCGATCTACTCAACTAATCAATCAAGGTTATCACAAAGATAAACCGATTATAGTTGGATCCCCATCCGATCAAGTTTTGTGCACACCAAAGATTATGAACTCAAATAAGAAATCTTTTTTGTCTTCAAATCTTCTTAGATCTTCAATAAACACCTGCACACAAACAACTTGAATATCTTGTGATCAATCACACACAGAACGGAGTATGTTAACAATGGATTATCACAAGACGTCTTTAGATCTTCAAACAGTTCTAAAGATCCCCGTCGATACTTCGATCTAGTTTGAGTGAATCTTATATCAAAAGAGAAGATTCTCAAGCATAAACAAACTAGGTGCAACCAAAGTTCAACAACCGTTAGTCAATCAAATCAATCGAAAACTAATAATAAACTGCAATTATCTAGTTTCCCACCAACGGTACTCGTAGAGCTTCCCAATCCCAAAGAAGTCTTTAAAACGAGCGGTCGTAAGAGATTTCGCCTAATTAGGGTACTTTCCTCTCCGAATAGACGGCTCCACCAGTAACAAAACAACTAGGTAGTTTTGCTGGCTCTGAGGATTAGTTTGCTTGAAATGCAAATTTCAATATTTATAGACCAAGGAAGTTTGGACACCAAGGAATTTCCAAAACCGAATATTCTCAAAGATATGCAATAAACGCCAAAATCGGTTTTCATAATTCCTGGAAATGCTCTGTCCAAATATTGACCGAAATCTCAGTAGAAAATCTCCAATTAGTAAATGCATATTACTAATTTTTATTTTCTAGAGGTAGGCATTTAATTGCTGGAAATTAAAAGCATATAAAAACTAAAAATCTTAATTAAAAGATTCTCAATTTATTTCGATCCGGGATTCTCCTTTAGCTATTAAGGAATATCTTTGAACAATAAAAGATAAGAGTTACTGCACATGTTCAAAGTATATCGACATCTTCACTTTGTAAATCTTTTTTCATATTTACAATCTTTGAACCGATTTGCCACACTTCCAAACAAGTTTAGAATTGGTTCATCTGACTTCCAAGAACTATGTGATTGATTATCCTATCAAATCACCAATCATGGGTTTCACGGTTCTACCAAAACAAGTTTCAATTCTACCTCCATGTGGGTACTAAGATTAGTCACGCTAGTTACCAAAAGTTGGTTGACTAGGTACTAGGATCGGTTACCACATATTTATGGTATAAACTTGTATTCGGTTGCACAAGTCATAGGATTGGTTCCCCAATTAATAAAACTTGTTGTACCTCTTACAAGGATCGATTCCCTCTTGTGATCGGTTGCGCCTCTTACTAGGATCGGTTCCCCAATGTCTAGAGTTGGTCATACCAATTACAATAAATTGATCATACCATCTCAGGTGATTACTTAAGATCGGTTTCACTAATAAAAGTCATACCAATACAAAAGTCAGGCATTGTGAATAGTTTTAAAAAGATACATAAACAAGTTATGAGCGGTTATACTAAACACACATATTGGTAATCCAAAGATTTGCAATGAATAACAATACCAATAAGCCTAGCGATTTCCCTTTTGATTCACCAAACAAGTTTATGAATGTACTTCCTTTAAACGAATGTAAAACATTGTTTCCTAGGAAGAAATCTTCACCCATACCCATACATAATCACAATAGCATTCATACGATTATGCCGATGTCTTATATACGAAGTTCAAAAGATAGACGTTATACTTCGCATTATAATTCCTTAATACTATGTCTAACTAGAGTATAATCATTCACAGCTTCGCAGTTATGTTTTCAATATGCACGACTTGAAAGATACGTTAGGAATGAAACAGTTCAAGTCAAATATTACTAACCTCAATGGGAAGGATGATGTCGTCGTCGTACGTATTTCTTTACTTCTTCACATTCTTCAAGTCTTCATGTAATACTTGTAAGTCTCATATCCTAGTAACTTTCTATCTAACCTATACGAAGTTGACTCTAGTAAATAATCAAGCGACTCTTTCAATGAATTTTGATTCACTAAAATATGACAATCAAACTTGACATACCAACGCTTTTTGGGTTCAACCGAGCTATGCTCTAACAAGGTGCAATCAAAGTTCAACAACCGTTAGTCAATCAAATCAATCGAAAACTAAAATAAACTGCAATTATCCAGTTTCCCACTGTTGATGGTGGTTTTTAGTTCAAGGGTAAAATTGTAAAACCTCGTATTTAATGCGATGTCATCCTGCAAAGGAACAAAAGCCACTTAAAAGCAATGAGTGCATAAACCTCTTCGCTCATAGATGTATTGAGCAATTCTCAAATGCGCTGTCATCCTCAAATGTGTTAGCCCTGGGTTTGTCGACTTCAAAGCTCTTCTCTGGAGAAGTTGAAGAATAATCATCACCAGCGGTTCCCATCATATACTCCAAAAAGGCATTATGATTGTATCAACAACCTATGTGATATAAAAATAATCAAATCAAATCAAATCACGTGAGAACATGAGGCAATACCTGGAATGAAGAAGAAAGCAGCTCTGTGATGATCGGTGTAGAGAGAAAGGCTCAAGCGCTTCCTTTATATTCCACAAACCAGCAGGATCCCGGGAAGAAAAGGAGTCTCTACCTGCCGTTGAATAAAGGCTTCAGATGCGGGATAACAATCAAATAGATACTTATCTACCTGAAGATAACTGACGTATGCTGAAAAGAAACATATCTTGCCCAATAACCGAGCCAGCCTCTATCCTGGTAATGTATGCTGAACTTCGCTTGTGAATTTCTTCGACTGTCACCATCTAGTGCTTACTCCGCAATAGTGTCACTATTACGTACTAAGCAGGGGACTTAATGTTGATGGTGGTTTTTAGTTCAAGGGTAAAATCGTAAAACCCCGTATTTAATGCGTTGTCATCCTGCAAAGGAACAAAAGCCATTTGAAAGCAATGAGGGCATAAACCTCTTCGCTCATAGATATATTGAGCAATTCAATATATTTGTATATATATATATAATTCACCCAGAATGGTGCATATAGCAATGATCCCAAATATTCTGTGAATTTTATTCTCCACAGGCATTATTCGCTAATGTATTGACCTGCCTAGTATTTTCCTATGCTATGTTCCCCAGCTGAACTTTCAATGTTGGCATGACATGACGATTAATGTTCACTCGTAGCAAAGTAGCACGAATCTCCCGGAGTGTCAGTATTGAATCTGCATGAAAACACTTGCGTAGGCTACACCACTCTCTGATAAAGAGATCGGCGTGTTGACACACTTTTTAATTAAAAGTTAGCGTGATCAACGCGTTCAAATTCCCTAAGGAAAACCTAGACTGTCCATGCCAGTCTTAAAAAAATCACGGCCACACAATTTGGCTGGCCAATTCAACAAGCTTAGCCTCTTCCTAGCGGAACTAGGCAAATTCCATGATATCCACCGGCGGGCCCACTATTGTCCCAGCCAATCGAAATCCTCTAAACCCACCAGTAGCAGCCCTAATCGCTAGCCAGAACTTGGCTAGTTGCGTTGCGAAAGAGAAACTCCAATGAGTTAAGACCGACCATAACGGTCTCAAAGCCATCGTGTCCGCACAACTTAGCCAGCCTGGTTGGACGGCTTAGATCGTATTTCAAACGATCAAAGAGGTACAGTTATGCTCACCGGCGGCTCGCCTCCATACCTGGTTGATCGAACTACACATAGCAATCTAAGAGCGCGTCAAACCGTTTGCCCAAAGTAGGGTGATCGCGTGCTTTTTAAACCCTAAATTGAGTCAGCGGCATTACACAACTGCCGCAAATCGATCACGGCCGTCCATCTTCGCCAGCCTAGTCGGACGACCTAGATCCAATTTCAGGCGGCCAATGAGATGCTGGCAAGCTCGCCGGCAATCCATCTGTATGTGTACTCAATCGACTTGTCCAAATCAGTGACAAACACCCCAAACCGTTTGGCCAAGGGTAGGTTGGCCACACGGCTTTAAACCCTAAAATTCAATCGGCGGCAATGTACAACTGCCGCAAATCATCTCATCCGTCCAACTTCGCTACCCTAGTCAGATGGCTTAGATTTAATCTCAAGTGGTCAACAGGGTGACATTGTGATCACCGGCCACCCCTCTTCCATGAGGAGCGATCGGCCAAGCCACGGCTTGCTCATGTGGCCTCCAAACGATCACCCAAAAGAGGCTAGTCATACTGTTTTCATAATCCAACGGCAGCCATCAACTGCCGCAAATCATCTCAGCCACTCAACTTGGCTAGCCAATTTAACTGGCCCAGATCTAATCTGGATCGACCGATAGGATGTTAGAATGGCCACCAGCTGCCACTCTCTCATAGGGACAGACCGTCCAACCCCTGGGATGCGCGCGTGGCTCCTACCAACTCCATGAAAATGGCTGGTCATGCTCCTTTTAAGACATTAAGATCTGTGACTAACTCAGACGATCTTTAAAACAACAATGCTTTATACACATCAATTATAAACGATGCTTCATAAATATTGATTTCACAAATAGTTTATTATTTGACCTAAAAGCACTATGTGCTGCTTTTAGCAGCGAGTCTCACGACTTGACCTACTTACTCGAGACATCAAACATGTCACAAACTGGGGGATGCTCACTGAGGTATTGGTCTGGCGGTTTACAGCGTGCGGCGTGTGCAACGCGCCCATTACGAGAACGTGTTAGGAAAGAACGGACGGTTAACAGCAATGAGAGTAGTGGGTGAAAGTGTGACAAGTTTTCCCTCGTAATGGAAACGTGGTGATCACCACTTTTTACACAACTCCACTTCTCCACTGCTTAATCACCTCCACTTCCTAAGAGATCAAGGGGTGCTCGAACATGACTTGTATAAATAGGATTTCAACTTATTTCGACAACACACAAGTGTTATCAGCACAAGTATCAAGAAAACACCGTGAACTGATAGCTTACATTCTGTAAGCCAGTTCTACATTCTGATACAAGTCATAAAACAGCCACACCTTCATAATTCAACATTCTGATCTCAAACACCTTATTCGCTTCCCTCCCTAAGATCAACCCTTCTCCTTCACTTTGTGACTGAATTGAATCTGGAACGACCATTTCTTGGTTTAGGCCAGAGTCTTACAGATTGATCTCTCGAATCTAAAATTACTCCCGTGCAGTGCATTTGTTTAGGGTTTGAATTCGTTTCTCATTAACACACCAAAATTTACCAAAAACAGCAGAATCAGTTTTTACCCCAAAACACCCAGAAGTCTTTAAACGAGCGGTCGTAAGAGATTTCGCCTAATTAGGGTACTTTCCTCTCCGAATAGACGTCTCCACCAGAAACAACAAAAAGATGAAGTTTGCCTGACTCTTAGGATAATTTGCTCGAAATGTAAACTTGGGTATTTATAAACCAAGGATGTTTGGACACCAAGGAATTTCCAAAACCGAATATTCTCAAGATATGCAATAAATTCCCAAATCGGTTTTCATAATTCCTGGAAATGCTTTGTCCAATATTTCCGAAATCTCACTAGAAAATATCCAATTAGTAAATGCACATTACCAATTTTTATTTTCCCGAGATATGCATTTAATTGCTGGTAATTAAAAGCATATAAAACTAATAACCTTAATTAAAAGATTCTTAATTTATTTCGGTTCGGGATCTCCTTGAGTTGTTAAGGAATATCTTTGAACAATAAAAGATAAGAGTTACTGATCATGTTCAAAATATGTCGACATCTTTTCTTTGTAAATCCTCTTTCATATTTACAATCTTGGAATCGATTATACCACACTTCCAAACAAGTTTAGAATTGGTTCATCTGTATTCCAAGACAACTATGTAATTGATCAAATATAAAATCAATAATCATGGGTTTATGGTTTTACCAAACACAAGGATCGGTTCTACCTTAATATGGTTACTAGGACCGGTTATATCAGTTACCAGGATCGGTTACATCAATTACCAGGACCGGTTACCATATTCTATTGGTATTACTTGTGATCGATTACACAAGTCACTAGGATCGGTTACACCAATTACCAGGATCGGTTACACCAATTACTAGGACCGGTTACGCCAATTACAAGGATCGATTACACAACTCTTTTGTAATCGGTCACACCAATTACTAGGATCGGTCACACCAATTACAAATATCGATCATACCATCTCAGGTGATTACTTAGGATCGGTTACACTAATAAAATTCATACCAATACATAAGTCATGCACTGTGATTATTTTTACCAATATACATAACAAGTTATGATCGGTTCTACTATCTCACACATATTGGTAATCCAAAGATATGCAATGAATAACAATACCAATAAGCCTAGCGATTTCCCTTTCGATTCATAAAACAAGTTCATGAATGTACTTCCTTTAAACAAATGTAAACATTGTTTCCTAGGATGAAATCTTCACCTTTACCTATACACATAATCACAATAACATTCATACGATTATGTCGATGTCTTATATACGAAGTTCAAAAGATAAGCGTTATACTTCGTATCCTAATTCCTTAACACTATGATCATGTGATTATGTCTTACTACTAGAGTATAATCATTCACAGCTTCGCAGTTATGTTTTCAATATAGCACGACTTGAAAGATACGTTAGGAATGAAACATTTCAAGTCAAATATTACTAACCTCAAGAGGAAGGATGATGTCGTCATTGTAGCTTGTTACTTCTTCACATTCTCCAAGTCTTCGAGTAATACTTGTATGTCTCATAATCCTAGTCTTTCTAATATAACCTATACGAAGTTGTCTCTAGTACATAATCAAGCGACTCTTTAAATGAGTTTAGATTCACTAAAATATGACAACCAAACTTGACATACCAACACTTGGTGGGTTCAACCGATCTATGCTCTAACAAGATAAAATTTTAAGTTAGGAAATCATGGAAGCATGCGAGAAGTTTTCCTTGAATGATAAAGAATAATATTCACTCATGTCCAGTTGGTTACAGAACCGTGCACAATAGATGGTTCACCATGACCAATTGAGGTCGTGAATGTTCAAGAAATAATGTTTTCAAGAACAATCAAGACTAAAAAATAATCCACAAGCCCAATAAGATTTTCTGACTAAAGGTGTCTTAGAAGTGTTTACGAGAGATTTACCAAATGTGTAAAGGTGCCTCAATAATTAGTGTGCAAAGTAAAGGGGCTATTTAGCGAATAATATCATTTTTTCTTTTGCAAAAAGTTTACAGAAACATGTCCAAAATGACATGGCATGCAAACCGGGTATGCATACCCTTTGACAGTTTGTGAGCTTTTTTTGTTGTCAAAAGACAAGGTATGCATACATACTTTATACAGTTCGTGTACTTTTGACTATGATAAAAGTTTTCAGATAGTATGCACACTCTTGGCAGTTCGTGTATTTAATTAACCATTTATCATGTGTGCATACTCTTGGCAGTTCGTTTATTTAATTAACCATTTATAAATAAATGCTACAAAAAGTCTAAAGAGACTTGCATACCGGGTTTGCATACTCAAAACAGTTCATGTACTTTTGTCTCTTACAGTATATGTTCGAAAGCATACCCAATTACCATAGGCATACACACTAGGTATGCATACCCAAAACAGTTTGTGAACTATTTTATTGGGGTAATATTTTAAAGATCAATTTCAAAAATAAATAAATTTGTGAATAATAAACTGCTCTTGACTAAGATTGTTAACGATCTATGAACAACTATTGCTTGAATCATATTTCAAAATTAAATGAAGAAAAGCTTGAAGTCGAATTTTTTTTCTTTGCAATATAAAATCTATTGATATCATATGACATAGTCTCATAACATAAAATGGTAGATACTTTGAGTAAATATGATAAATCAGTTTTTACATACCTTTATTAATGAAGTTCTAGTAAATGCCTTTG
This sequence comes from Papaver atlanticum, assembly GCA_023531105.1. Taxonomy (NCBI): domain Eukaryota; kingdom Viridiplantae; phylum Streptophyta; class Magnoliopsida; order Ranunculales; family Papaveraceae; genus Papaver; species Papaver atlanticum. The sequence continues at coordinate 4,182,188 of JAJJMB010014053.1, forward strand.
TTTGTCCTCCAGTCTTCAAATCTTTGAGGGTATTCAATGAGATATGGTACACAAATACCATGCTTTAATTCTAGTCCGATACTTGACTTTAGTAGACTAGAAATCAAGATATAGTTTTGTACATCTAACATTGACAACAAGCTTGATATAACAACTTGTGAGTTCGTCCGAGTGATACTCTAACACGTATGGAAAAACTGCACAAGTGTTTGTTGAACTTCATTTATCAGAATCCACTCGTGATGAAATTTTGGTGGAACATACATGATGCGTTTGTATTTATTACTTCACGTATAAAGAATGCCTTCTTTTCCCCATAGTTGAAAGATAATTGGACATAATTTATGCGAGTGCATAAAATGGCTAGCTTCAAAAATAGTGCGTGCCGCATAAAAATTTAATATTGAGAAATTTGTATTGAAGCTAAATTCAAATAAAAATGTTTTTCAGTATGTTCCTAAAGCTCCAGCTGCTAAACCACCATTTAAATATTTTACTACGCTTGGTAACTAATAAGGTACTGATAGAGTACCTGTAGTTTCCAGTGATAAGCCAATGCATCCTGCAAGGATGTTTTGCAGAAAAATATCATGTCAGTACTGAATCTACAAAGGTAGAAGACTTAAATAAGCAACACATAATGAAGTCGAGGAACCAAATATAAGTCTCGTTATTCTGAAACATAAAAGTGACACTGAAAATGTTGGAAATAAAATTGAAAATGACGTGACAGCGAGTCTTGGTATTTGGAAGTGACTCGTTGGACAGATTTATCTAAGAAAAAAGATAATGTTTTTCCGCCAAAATCTAAAATCAAAAAATTAATTTCCTTTGAGAAGTTATTCATGGTTTCTAGTGCTGATACAAATAAATTTTGGATACTAGTCATATATATAGATAACTAATATGACGATTATCCAACGCTCCCAGCGTTACCATCCTCAGAGAATATGTTAATAGAAGATACTCTAAAGTTGGCAACATCAAGTAGTTATCTTTTTTCTCAAGGTTTTCAGTTTTTTTTTTGGCTCCATCAAGAAGAAAAATATTAGTCCTACGTAAGGAATTTGAATATGCTATTGGGTTAGCTATTTTAGTCACTACTTTCATCAGAAGAAAAAAAAAAAAAAACTATCAAAGAAAATCGAAGAATTAATCTTTCCAGATAACAATAACATCATTAATAATATCACAGCCATTCAAGGAGAGTAAGCTTCCCATTTATACATCGTTAACTTAATGTAAATTATAAGCTCTTAAACTTTTTGTCATTTGTTGTTGAAGGTACGATTGTTGCGCTTATGTTAAATAACCCACATAATAGAGTTCATCTGGGGATAAAAACAAAATGGGAATTTTTTTCTAGCCCATTTTGATTTTTTTCTGTATCAAAAACCCATCATTAAGATTTCATGTATGAACAATCCATAATTATTTAGAATATACATTGATTACAATAATAACCTTTAACCTAAATTTATTTTATTAAGAAAAAATCAACAAAAAAACGTGAAAAATTGGTTAATCTTAATTCCTAAAAAATCTCCCTAAAATAACTCTTTTGATTTTCCTAAACTAACTACCTAAAGTAACTCCTCCCTAATTCCCTAAACTTACTCCCGGAAACAAACATGAGTAAACACGTCCATCTGTTTGAGTCCTGTTGTCATGCGCACGTTCGCGTGACAACACAAATGAACTCACAGGTCTCGTCCGTTGGATCTGCATCATCTTTGTTAGATCTAATTATATGTTAGAGACTCACCTGATCAATCTACTGTAGAAGTCAAATAGTCCTTGTTGTGGCAGATATTTTTTTGTCGGTTGTCTCAGGCTCATGTTAGTTAAAATAGTGTACATTAGTCATAGTGCACGTTAGTTATTACAGCTGTAATGTCAGATGTACTCTGCTTTAAAAACAAAAGTAGTGAATGGTCCTTGTAACTAACAAAAGAATCCATTAATGAACCTCTGAGCAATTGTCTAGCGACACAAAGCTCTTACATTATCAAAGATATTATATTATTTTCTAAGATCTTATTAGCTAAACATCCCTAAAATTTGTAAGATTTTTAATTGAACCCATATAGATGTTAATAAATATTTTGTTCTTCATGTTTTTTAACTCTGTTTTTCCATGAATCTGGAAATTCTCTTCAAAAACTACTTGTAATGGTTTTTTAACTCTTGGAAAAACGAATTCACACCAAGCAGGTTCATCACAATGACAAAATTAGTCTATGGTGATTTGTTCATTCAATCTTACTTCATTCACCATCGAAAATTGGGTACCAAGTCTGGTGTTTTTATCCCAAATTTGTATTAATGTTGAAGTTAATGGAGATGCTATTTTCAGTAGTACTAGCTAAGAATAACTGATAATATTGTGATGACTAAGAAAGAATATTGAATAATGAAGATGGCAATTTGGACGACGATTAAATCTTACAATTAGATGGTTTGGAGGAAGAAGTAAAGATCTGTTAAGATTTTAAGGTTATGGGTTCTTATCTCATTTTTTTTTAACTAAACCCATCTAATAACATTAGATTAGAAATCGTGATCTCATCATAATCTTTCCATCCATATGAAACACACATGATTCATCTCTGCTAATAAAACCCATCTGATATAACTGAAGTTTTGATTCAGGGGACTCAATTAAAAAACCATAGAAGTTCATGATTACTTAATAAAATATTGTTAAAATAAAATGACTTGAGGGTAATTTGATAATATAGGCCTGTTTTTTTTTTCGTTTTCAAATATAGGCCTGCTTTTTTTTCGTTTTCAAATATAGGCCGATTTTGACTGTTTTTTTCCCTTCAAAAAACGGCTAACGGAAAGTTAGCCCCGTTAAGTCCAGGAAAGAGACTTAAAAGTCCTTTGAATCGCTGAGTTGTCACTGCAACATGGATTGGGCACTGTCCCACCTGTTTGACATGGATAATTTTGACACATCATCACACAAGAAAATGGTCTGTACTTCCTGACGGCTCTTTTTTCCCTTATCCACCATAAACCATCCTCTTTCATACACAGGTTATCTTCTGGGTGGGTGTAGAAGTGAATTCTTCTTCAAGTTCAAGCATCCGCAACCGCACAAAAGTATTGTGTTCCATGTAACAAATACTAAATATTTTTCAATTAATACATAGATAAAATTCAGTTATTGAAAATCATGATTCTGCAAACATGTACACAATCAGATCCATAGTAAACGTAAATTGTACATCCATAAACAACAAAAATAAAGTCTAGGAAAGCCATTCTAACAGACACACAATCATAGTTTCATGAACTTTTCTAATCCTTCTTCTTTCCCTTTGGATCTGGCACTGTAAATTTGACCTTGTTGTTAACAGTACCAATATTTGAGAAATTCTGATTGAACATAGGCTGAGAAGAAGATGTAGCATTAGCCTGAACCCCTTTGCCTTTTTGAGAAGTTGTTGCAGTGGGTTGAGAAGAACTACTTACACCTACCTTAGCCCTTTTGCTTGTTCCAGATCTGGTTGCAGATGGTTGCGAAGATTCACCAACACTGCTCACTGCTTTCCACTTCATTCCACCCCTTGTTGTGTGCTAGTTTCAGGTGCAGATCTAGTCTCACCATCTACCTTCTTCTTAGTGTACTTGCTCTTCGTCTTTGGTTGTGGTTCTTTGACAATTACATTGTCACCATCAACAAGTGTCCTAGTTGCAGATCCCTTTGGATTAGCTCCAACAGCTCCTCCCTCACAATTCTTCTGGTAGTGATCGTATATGCCACACCTCTTGCACTTTCTAGTCTTCTTCTGACTGTTTTTCTCATCATAAGATTTCATCCCTTTTCCTCTTGGTCTCCATGTTTTCCTTATGTTGAATGGAGGCTTCACTAGCACTTCTACTTTATCTTTTGGTCTCTGAAGAATAAGAAACAAGGTAAGAGAAAAGAGTTATAACATAAGACCTAACCCTAAAAGAATCTTTATGTAATTTATAACAAACAATAAAGTACAAGGTAATAATAAACCTGGCTTGACTAGGGTATACCCAGATTTATATGGACATAGTGCCCTTACTAAGGGGAAGTCAAAAATGGGTGAAGTTACTTTAGTACCCCTGCACTAATTAACCCTATTACTTAATCAGATAACCCTAAAATAAAAAACCATCCAATTTGATTTTCCTGAAAAATGGTTGATTCCAAACGATCAAGTAGCAGCACAGATTCAACAGGACATATCAAAAGAATCAAATTTGAGAAAAAAAGGTAAGGGAAAAGTTGGAACTAGTAAACCCGAAAATCCAATCCCTAAGAATGTTGAAAAGAACCCTCCACCGGTTAAAAGAAGACTGTAAGTGATTTCTAAACTCAAACACATTATTGTTTTGTGTTTTTGATTGTTATATTAGATTAGAAATCAAAAATGATGATTTTCAGGGTTTTTGGTCGGCATGGTTTTAAAAAAAAATAGGATGTCGGATTTAGGATGTAAGTATTAGTCGGCAGGGTCGTAACATGAAGATCATGCCGGCTTTTCATAACAGCCATGGCGACTGTGAAACATTAACCAGGGCCGGCATGGTATTCAATAACCAACCCTGCCAACTTTTTTCTAGTCGGCAAATTCTTAGACTTGTACCTTTCCGACTTTATGTCACAGAAATCTTAATTTCCTGAGTTAACAGTCGGCATCTTTCTTGAATAGGACCCTACCGGCTTGGTATATGATTACAACCTTGCCAACTAAGTATTAGTCGGCAATGTTTAGATTCTCGACCTTGCCGACTTGGTGACCAGAACCATGTTTCGATGTGTAGAATTTTCATATCTTTTATTTGTGTATTGTTTAGGTTCCCAGAGGAAAAAATAGAAGATATCCCTTGTCTTGTTAACAATGCAGAAGAGCTATTAGAATTTATTGACAAGACTTATCCTTCTTTAGAAGATCCTAAAGATGAAACTGAAGAGAATTGCCATGTAAGAATCAAAATTGCATGAATAAAGTGAATTACATCTTCCCATGCTCTGTTTTCTATTGGGTATAACTAAAGGTCGGCAAGGTTACATTGCCGACTATTAGACAGCCGGCAATGTTAGAAATTATTTGTGTGCCGACTATTAGTCAGCCGGCAGGGTAAGAAATATTTATAAGCCGACTACATGATAGCCGGCAGTGTAGGAAATGTTTATATGCCGACTATAAGATAGCTGGCCCAAGATAGTCGGCATCTTCTGCATTCATAGACCTTACCGGCCCAAGATAGTCGGCGTTTTCTTCATCCGTAACCTTGCCGACCAAAGTTAGTCGGCACCATATTCAGTCGTAGACCTTGCAGACTTTATAACATTTTCATAATCAAAATTTTGATCAAACTCATAAGAAAAAAGGTTTAATCTACTGAATTCAAAATTTCATAAGTTTTAATCTAAACTCAATTAATTAAGCTAATCAAATTTTTTAGTGTTAATTAAACAAGGTATATTAGCCATTTTGAAAATACAAGGTTAAGGGGTGGCTTCTTTTACTTCAAAATGACCTAGCTTTTGTCTCATTAGGTATACCCCAATTAATCTGGGTATATCCCAATCAAGCCAGGATAATAAAACTGAAAAGGACAAGTTAATATATATTTTTTTTTAAAAGCATAGGGTACAAGGTTTACCTTTTCCCACACTTCCATGCTGTCTAAGGGGATAACTTCTGGTGCATATGTTCTTCTGTAGTACTCCACTGTGTAGAAATGACTGCAATACCTATTTGATGAAAACATATCAACCAAAGCAACATCAGAGCATATAGCATGAGATCTCAATGGCTTACATATCAAAATCATAGCACATAACATCATAGAACATAGCATGAGATCTCAATGGCTTCAACTTATCCATGTACTAGTCAGCCACATATTCAGCATTTGCACACTTATTTCTTCCCTCTTCATCACCAGTGTGGTTGTGCTTAAGTGTGAAAGTATTACCTTCTTCCTTCATAGTTATGCCATGAATAAAGAAAGGACACTTATGAGATCTGAACTTAGTGCACACTACCCTGATCTTTTTGTTACCACATTTGTTAAACCTGAAGTCATGTTTTTTTTTGACACAGAAGTTCCTCAAGTGTTTCTTAAATGCATGTTTTCCAACAAATTTGCTTCCTTTTACAAGACTTTCAGGATCCAATTTCTTCTCACCTTCTCCATCAGAGAACAAGTCTTCATCATCTGAGTTTAAATACTCCTTATGATCTGACTGCACCTTTGTATACCACTCTGGAGGTCCATTGGCAGCCTCATTAATCCTAATGCCACTAGAATCACCTTATTTAAGCACACTGCCACTACAATCACCTTATTTATCTGACTCACCTTCTTCATCTTTATCTGACTCACCTGCATCTTTGTTTGACTCAGTTTCTTCTTCTTCGTCAGATTGCTGTAAGTCCCCATAATGATCCTCTTCATTGTCATTTTCAACCTCGACTTCACCATACATAGGATCACCATCATCTGATAACTCCCCATCTTGTACTCTTCTCTGCAATTCCTTGTAAGCCTTGTCACATTCCTCCTCACTCTCATACCCCTTTATGTTTTCCAAATTTTCATCAAGGTGGCACCCATCAGGTTCTATGTTACTAAGTTGTACCACAAACTCATCATATATTGTTGACTATTCATGTAAGACTCTTCAACTGTACTTGCTCTTGCACAAACTTCAGCCCAGTAATCATGATCAAACATTCCATCACTGTTGTTAACAACACTTGCTTGTGTTGGTTGTGGATCTTCAGGAACATAAGCTTCACCATCTTCAATATCAATAAAATCAATTTTCTTTCTGCTGGTTGAACACTCAGTCATTCCACTATTTGCTGCTAGTCTTGGACTTCTCCTTGTACTCCCCATTTGACTCTTAGAAATTCTTGTCTTCACAACTGGTGACTTTCTTGGGGTTAAGTACCTATGTGGCATACTAATTTCTTCAACAACTGAAATTGTGCCACTGTCATTCATTTCTACCTTGTTCCTAACTTGCATGCTTAGAATAAGCCATCCTTTATCATCCACAACTCCATTATACCAAAAATCTTCACACTCAGTATCATTATCTATATATTCAAGTGAAACAGAGTCTTTTATCCACCATACATCCACAGTCTCATTAGGGAACAACCTTAAGTTAGGCTTTAACTTGTTCATTAACACAGCAATAGTTGTTTGTTCTTTTGCCAAACCTGAGTACTCAAAACACATCTCAGTTCCTGTAGCCATAACCTTAATATCCCTATACTGCAACTTTTCCTTCCCAATACCTTGCCTACAACGAGACAAACACACAACATGTTATAAATTACCTCGAGGAAACCCTAAAAATCATAAACATTTGGAATCTTAGAATTTAATGATTTTTTTTCACAATTGAAAGATTAAAACCCTAAAACAAGAATTAAACAATGATATGCAGGAAGTCAATTTTCCCCAAAATCAAACCCACAACTTCAAAATCAAACCCAATATCGAGCAGAAAGAATCAAACCCACAACTTCAAAGCATATTTCAGTCACAAAATCAAACAAAAACTAAGTTAAATAGAGAAAAAATTTCATTCAGGGTTTCAGATTTACTAACCCATCTGGTGGTTTCTTCAATGGCGTCTTCCCTGCATCTTTACTCAACTCGAGCACTTTACCCTTTCTCAACTTCATTACTGTAATCGATTGCGTCGGTTAAGATAACCAAATCGATTGAAAGAAGGAAAGAAAAAAAAAAAAGAAAAAAAGACCAGAGGGTGAAGAAACCGAAGAAGAAGAAGAAATGGTCGATGTCGATCTGTTTCTTTGTTTTTTTTCTTTAGTAACATGGAGTTAGTATCGCAGCCGTAGAATTTCATAGTGATGATTTGATGAATTGTGGACGTTACACGATTTTATTTTGCACGTGCGCTCTGCACATTTTAAGTCTAGAACGTTCTTCTACATCTGCACCCTAAGATATTTCCCGAGATCTCAACTAAAAAATCGGACAGTAGTGGCCATACACGTATCAGTTACCAAACGTGTGGTCTGCACACGATTATTCTTACAGTACTGAAGGGTAATTAAGTAAAAGTGCATTTAAATCTCTTATCGGTCAATGAGAAATTGACCAAACTCGTGAGATATTGACCGGGGATAACAAAAGTGGATGGAAAAGTGTAAACAGACCTATATTTGAAAAGTTATAAAAAAACAGGCATATATTTGAAAACGAGGTTTCAAACAGGCCTATATTGCTCAATTTTTCTATAATGTACTTTTGATCAGATTTTGAAAGATGATGCATATCCAACGGACGAGACCTGCGAGTTCATTTGTGCTGTCACCCGAACGCTCGCGTGACAGCAAGACTCAAAAAAACTCAATTATCACCATGGAAATATTACGAAAATTCTAGTTTTCACCAGGCGAATGGTGAAAACTCTGATTCTCATTGGCCTTAAGCATGTTACACGATTGGTGAAAAGTTTAGTTTTTTTACTAATGTGGTGCGATTGGTGAAGTCGTGCATAATTTTCAATGAAAATGATTTTTTTCACTTGTAATAAACATATCCGGTGATAATCATAATTTTCACATCTAATAATCACTTGCGCCTAGTAAAAAAAACACAATTTTCACTGAAATTTTAATACTTCTTTTCTGTTCATCACATTTGTTATCAAGATGTACTTCCAAATGTGACATTCTGTCACTCAAGCTTCCCCATCCGTTGCATAATAATATCGTGCTGTCAAAGGACGTTCAACATTTTAGATGATAAAGGTGCATTCACATTTGGGGAGGATAATCGCAATGAGATGGGCAAAGCAATATTAATAAGCTGATAATTCAGCTGACACCACCATTTCGGTTTGCAATTATCATATACTCTCTCCGTCTCAAATTAGATGACCCAGTAAATTTTAAATTTTGTTCCAAAATAGATGACCTATATCATCAAATAATGAGATATTTCTAAAATTAGCCTTTTAATTTATTATTATTTAGTGATTATTATTAGCCTTTTAATAACGTATTTCTTATACTAAAAAAAAAATAGTATAAAAAATACGTATAATTTGATAGCCATGTTTATATTCACTGCGTAGGTGTTTTAAAATATTTTTCAATGGTATAAAGTTTACGAATATCCGTTGTATAGTTTGAGAGATAAATTATTTTTAAATTTTACTAGTAATTATCCATAAGGGTATATATAATTGTAAAAAAATACTTAAAGATTCTCCTTTCTCCTTCTTGCCTTAAGAATTGTGCAAAATACAACTAGATCATCTAATTTGGGACGGAGGGAGTAGAAAAATGTAATCATTACAGGTCTAATAAAAATTCCCGGGATACCAAAAGCACAAGATCACATCTCCAGTTGCACCGATTCCTATATAACATGATCACGAATCTTTGGTTGTTCTCTTGCGACTTCAATTTCCGGACCCATGGCTACAAATAAAGAAGGAGATGCAACAAACCTAATATGCCTAAATATTATACCGTCGACAACTAATGTAAGTTGGATAAACATTCAATTAAGATCCTGAATAATCAAATCTTACATAGCATACTACAAATGTATTATCCCATGATAATAGCGCCCACAGAAAACTCCCATACTAATGACCGATTATTAATGGAATTATATTGATTTTTTTTGTTAATAATACAAAGGTTAATTTTGTTTTGGTGAAAATGTGAAAATGTGAATCAAATATAAAACTATTATTTTAACCGATCTAATATAGATCTTATATTTTGGGCTATGAATATACACCATCTTAATGATGGGTTTGTGGAAGAGAGAGGAATCAAATTTGGGTTCTTCAGATATTTTCACAAAACAAAAAGATCCATAGGTCTCCATATGTGCAGTGGCAAACGCCAATTTTGATTCACAAACCAATTTGACATAGTACTAGTGTGGTATCTCTTTTTTCATTTGCTCGTATCTATCTCAAAAGTGGAACAAATAGCAGTGTGTTCACTACAAAATAAAAAGTTGATGGATCAAATGGTATATTTGCTCACTAACAAATAAAAAGTTGATGGATCAAATGGTGTATTTACTGATGTATGAATATATGTATGAGTTAAATCTTGGGTCTATTCAATTCAGGTTTTAGACAATTATATTTCATGAGGGCGTATATGTGATGATTGTTTTTTTTTTTTTGTTTTTTTTTTAAAGAATGAGAATGTATTAAACTAGAGAGTGAATATACGAGGGTATGTCATAGCTAAAGAGTTACTTATTACAATTTGATCAATGAAATAAGGGATTGTATGTCCCAAAATGCTGTTGAGAGGTTTCCCACTTGACTGCTATTCATTGCATAATTTGTCAGGCCATCTGTTGTCTGATTTCCTTCCATGTAAAGTGGAACCCCTATAAATTAATCTGCGATAAATTAATAACCACGATAAATTAATAAATTTTGCCGGTCCCAAGTTGGGGATAACGTGCTAAATTAATGGGGAATTTTTTTCTAGCCCATTTCTCTATATTTTTATATATCTAACCCAACATTAAAATTCTATAAATGAAGAACCCATATTTATCTATAAATAGGAGTTGAGAACCATCAAGTGGTCATGCTCCCTCCCACTGCGGAGGTCGGGGTTTGAACCCCGTAATTGCTAGAATCCACTCCAATTTAAGGAGTTTTGATGTAGTCTAGGGACCACTAGTCTAGGGTATTAAAAAAAATAAAAATAAATAAATAGGAGTTGATTACATAAATAACCTTTTACTAAAGAAATTAATTTGGTTATGTTTTAATTAAAAAAAATAACATAGATGTAACAAATTAATTCCTAAAAAAACTCCATAATTAATTCCTTTGACTCTCCATCGTAATTCACTCCTAAGATATCTCCTAAAAAAACTTGCCTACATATTTTATTTTATCTCATTTATTTGTTGTCTCATAATTATTTCTTTTATTGTAACCAACCAAACAAACCCAATTATCACAGGTGGAGATTGAAGAAATTTTATTATATCCCATTTATTTGTTGTCTCATAATTATTTCTTTTATTGTAACCGACCAAACAAACCCAATTATCACCGGTGGAGATTTAGAAAAATTACAGTTTTCACAAAGCGTTGTTTGGTGAAAATTGCAACCGACTAAACAAACCCAATTATCACTGGTGGAGATTTAGGAAAATTCCAGTTTTCACAAGGCGTTGTTTAGTGAAACTTTCCATTTTCAAATTAATTATATTTGGTGAAAATTTTAGTTTCTAGTGAAAACTTTACTTTTTTTATTCCTAATAATATGGTGTAGTTGGTGAAAATTACAATTTTTAATGAAAATTATAATTTTTACCTATTGATAATCGCAATTATCGCGTATAGTGCAAATCATAATTTTCATATGCAATACCATTCGTGAGTGAAAATCACACAACTATTATTATAGTTGAAAAAGCGGGGTCTAAAAACCACACCCAATATTTCGCTTAGCAATCTGTATGGACTAACTCCAATATACTTTTAAGAGAATCAACTAGACAGTCAGACTCAATCTTAAGAAAAGTATATCAAAGAGTTAAATCTCTGTTTCACAATGTAATCAGCAAATCAAACAGATAGAAATTCGTGAGCCTTATTATTATGTGAAACAACTTGAACGGTACCAAAGACCAATGTTCAAGTGTCAATCAATTTATATCAACAACCAAAGGTTGGATTATCTAATCGATTGAAGTACGTACAACATGTGATATTTCAATTATATAAACAAATATAATGCGTAAAAGAAATAACACAGACACCAGAAGTTTTGTTAACGAGGAAACCGCAAATGCAGAAAAACCCCGGGACCTAGTCCAGATTTGAACACCAAACTGTATTAAGCCGCTACAGACACTAGCCTACTCCAAGTTAACTTCGGACTGGAATGTAGTTGAGCCCTCACCAATCTCACACTGATCAAGGTACAGTCGCGTTCCTTACGCCCTTTAGAACCACGCCGGATTCTGCTCACTTGATTCCCTTAGCTGATCTCACCCACAACTAAGAGTTGCTACGACCCAAAGTTGAAGACTTGATAAACCAATCTGTATCACACAGAAAAGTCTATTTAATAGATAAATCTGTCTCCCACAGAAATACCTATAAGTTTTGTTCCGTCTTTTGATAAATCAAGGTGAACAAGAACCAATTGATATACCTGTTAGAGCATTGCTCGGTCGAACTCGCAAGCGTTGCTATCTCAATCTTGTTTGTCAAGTTTAGTTGCCAAAACTATAAGTCTTGATTTCTAGTCTACTTATAGCTAAGTCTCAGATTAGGACAGTAAGTGTAGTTGAGCTTTAGACTCCATGGCGTTCATCGAATGAAGACGAAGAACTATTCAAGGGAACTTGTGGAACTTCATCAACAAAAGGTATGTGGAGACTTGAACTTATCTATCACTCAAAAGCCTATCTACTCTATCTCCTATTTTGAGACAAAAGTCGTATTGCTATATAGACTTCAATTATACACATTTGTTATTTCGAGCCGAGTTTATCTCGCTTATCTATTTCTCGAAATATGTGTTGGTAAGCTTTCGCTTTAGCCAAGTTCATCTTTACTTGTGACGAAAGTCATATTATTTCAATAACTTGAAAATCACTTTGATGAAAATAATCTGTGGATACCAACTATTTTAACATCCTCTAAGAAAGTTTCAATGATTGAAATGAGAGTTTAGAACAAGTAACCATGTCTGGATATAAACATAGTGTGTTCTCAAATTTATGTAAAAGTCCAAAACCGGGAACCTAAAGTATGCGTACCCGTACGCGTACTGGCGGTTGTTGTAAATCCGGGTAAGTATGCGTACCCGTACGCATACTTGCGGAAGTTTCACGTCCGTGAATTTCTTCTTGAGTTTGGAAGTAAAAAACAAACTCAATCCGGGTACTTAAGTATGCGTACCCGTTTGCATACTTAAGCAGGTTACTTTCTAAAATCGGTTTGTTAATGAACTAAAACATTTATATAATAAGGAATACAATCTTTGCAAACCGTGGCTATAATGTTAATGAATTGATTCGAGTGAATCAAAATCGATTTTGCTTCGATTGTGTCTTGTATACTTCTATGAGATCTAAGCAATTGAACAACTCTGTAACTAGTTCATTTAAGTCATTTAAACTAGCTATGGTAAAGATGAATAAGGTTGATATGAAAGTGCTCATATGGCTAACCATTGGTTAACTATTGTTGAACCGACTAAGTGTACACGTTTAGGTACAGTTACTCAAACCTAAATGAAGGTACATTTCATTTGTGTATAACAAGCTAAGTTCGATCTAACGGTTGAAAGATATTAGCTTGAATCTAATCAGGTTTTCATCTAACGGTGAATATTGAATGCTTTGTTACCAAGGTAACTTAGATTGCAAACCCTGATTTGAAATCTATATAAAGGAGAACTCTAGCAACTGGGAAACCTAATCCCCACACCTCCTGTGTGATACTAGTTGTATAAGCTAGAGTCGATCCTCCTTTAACCTTAGGTTTTTCACGAAACCCTGTAGGTTAATGACTTAAAGACTTCATTGGAATTGTGAAGCCAGACCCCAACTATTTTCTCTGTAGTTGTGTGATCTGATCTTGCTGTTTTCTATCGTGATTGAGTATAATCGTAAGATTGGCTTGAGATTTATATCTCCGATAGGAAAGATTGAAAAGTAGTCACAAACACCTTCGTCTAATCGTTTGTGATTCCACAATATCTTGTTTCGTTAATCGATTAAGATTATTGTGAGGTGATTGATAATACTAGGCTATTCTTCGGGAATAAAAGTCCGGGTTATCAATTGGTTCCTGTTCACCTTGATTTATCAAAAGACGAAACAAAACTCGTAGGTATTTCTGTGGGAGACAGATTTATCTATTCCGATAGACTTTTCTGTGAGAGACAGATTTGTTTATCAAGTCTTCGACTTTGGGTCGTAGCAACTCTTAGTTGTGGGTGAGATCAGCTAAGGGAATCAAGTGCGTAGTATCCTGCTGGGATCAGAGACGTAAGGAGCGCAACTGTACCTTGAATTAGTGTGAGATTGATTAGGGTTCAACTACAGTCCAGACTGAAGTTAGCTTTGTAGTAGGCTAGTGTCTGTAGAGGCTTAATAGAGTGTGGTGTTAAAATCTGGACTAGGTCCCGGGGTTTTTCTGCATTTGCGGTTTCCTCATTAAAAAACTTCTGGTGTCTGTGTTATTTCTTTTCCGCATTATATTTTGTTATATAATTGAAATATCACAGGTTGTGCGTTGAATCGATTAATTGGTAAATCCAACCTTTGGTTGTTGAGTGAAATTGATTGATCCTTGAACATTGGTCTTTGGTACCGTTCAAGTTATTTCTCTTGTATTCAATCGGGATCGCAAATTCCTATTTGTTTGATTGCGGATTAAATCGAGAAATTGAGATATAACTCTTTGATATACTTTTCTTAAGATTGAGTCTAACTGTCTAGTTGATTCTCTTGAAAGTATATTGGAGTTAATCCATACAAATTGCAAACGAAAATATTGGGTGAGGTTGTTGTACCCCCGCTTTTTCAATTGGTATCAGAGCAAGCAAACACGTTTAAGACCTCATAAGTTTGTGTTTGCAGCGATCTGACTCTATGGACAGCAGTACTATCTCTGATAAACGCATCACCAGAAACAAAAGTTCTGTTTCTATAATATCTATTAAAGAAAAAGATTTTTCAATCTAAAATATAGAAGAACCTAGTGTTCTAATGAAACAGACTGACACTGACATGTGTTACCCCGATTACCCTTCAAATGAGCCTGACTCCGTTGATAAAAGGGAAGCAGTTGAAGAGAGTAAACTGATTCTAAATCTTATTAGAATCCAGGTTGATAGAATTAATCGGTTGAAAAACAATGTCAATGTTCTTCTCGGTATAGTGAGAGATTGTGACTTTAAAGAAAAAGGTCTTTGCAAGGAAAATGCTGTAGTTCGGTCATCACGTATCTTACTCGAGGCGAACCTAAAAAAGGATGCTTTGGAAATTGAACATCTCTTGAGTAAACTCTCTATTCAAGGATGTTCCAAAAAGTCGACTATACCATCTACTTCTGTCACAACTGAAAGAGTTCCAGTTCCAGAAGTAAAATCAGAATCCCTTCCTATTGGAAAAGATGTGCTCATGGCCTCCTCTAATCAAGGAAGTTCCACATCACATGGAAGGAAGAAATCTCCAAATGATGATGTTAAGTTTGTGCTCTCTAATCACTCATGTGATCATAAAGTGTGTCTCTTTTGTGATTCAAAAGGACATGTTAAGCGAAAGAGAAACTCTAGGTTGAATAACAATTCCATTGTTCGACTTCAACATACCTTAGATTTAATCCTCAAAGGTGTAACTTACATTCGTATGTCTAAACCAATTGGTTTCAGTACTCACCCTGTGTATTCTACCAGGAAAGTCAGTTCGATGTGTTCCTCAAATGCTCAAAAGCATAACAAACTTCTTAACAAAAATCGTCTAAAAAGATCTCAAGAATTCTCCTATGGAAAAAAGGGAAATAATGTTTCTTTTGATGTGGATAAAGTATCAGGAGAAGGGAGCAAAATGATGATATGAAAAACAACCTAAACGTGATAATTGAAGGATATAAAGAGATCGTCAATAGGCTGTCAATTCCCTCTAGTCAAAATTCTTCTGGTAAGAACTCAAACTATGTCTCGTATTTTGATGACAGTAAGTTTTATGATAATTTTTCACATCAAAAGGGATTCTTTCCTAGAATTGAAAGGAAAAAGAGACTCAACTGTAAACACATTTCATTTAATGAGCTTAGGGCTCATACTTGTGCTAATTACTCACAAGGGTTGAGAGCTTACTCATAAAAATCCTGTTGAGTAGGATGTGTTAATAATCAGGTATACTTTTGGCAAAATTGCTTCCTATTTAGTTGAGCTATTTTCTTATCGGCCATAGCTAAACTATTGTCCGCAGACAACTTTGCTTAAGTATTGGTCGTGTCCGAAGATATTCTTCGTTTTTTTTTATTATTTTATTTTCGAAGAAGGTTTCGTTGCAACTAAGTTGCCTGCTACTTTTGTGCTCTAAATTGTTTCTCTATGGAGATATAAAATTTATTGATCCAAAAATTTAAGAAAGTTTTCACGTAGCAAAAATTCTGCCGTGTCGTAAAAGTACGACCCTTTGTGTGTGTGTTTTTTTGGGTCAAGTTGTGTTCGTACGGGTACCCATGTTACTGTCACGAATCAATTTTGGAAACCCTAAAAGTTACCATCCCTAAGAAACCATTTAAATACCAAACCTTTTGAGTCACGTACGCATACTCTGTTTTTTTTTTTTGTCAAGAATGTCTTCATCTTCTAGCTCTGGTGATTTTGCAAGAGGTTTTCTTGATAAAGGTATTGGTTTCGAGTCCAAAGGGAGGAAGAAAAGAACCCTAGTAGAAGATGATTGTCCTAATTCCTCATGCTACTATGCCTATTCACATCAGGATATTGAGAATGAGGATATGGTTTCTGCTGAAGTGGTTCATGATTTTCTTAAATACTTTGAGGAAGCAAAACTGCAACTCGTTGATACTATGAAGAGTTTTGATGTGTTAAGAACTGAGTTGAAAAAGGTTATTTCTGACCTTGTTTTCATGAAGACACAAGTTAAAGAATTTCTTGAAAAAGTGGGGGTACAACAACCTCACCCAATAATTCGCTTAGCAATCTGTATGGACTAACTCCAATATACTTTTAAGAGAATCAACTAGACAGTCAGACTCAATCTTAATAAAAAGTATATCAAAGAGTTATATCTCAATTTCTCGATTCAATCCTTACTAGAGCAAATAGAAATCTGCGAGTCTAATTGAATACAAGAGAAATTAACTTGAACGGTACCAAAGACCAATGTTCAAGTATCAATCGATTTCAATCAACAACAAAAGGTCGGATTTCCCAATTGCAACGCACAACCTGTGATATTTCAATTATATAACAAAATATAATGCGGAAAAGAAATAACACAGACACCAGAAGTTTTGTTAACGAGGAAACCGCAAATGCAGAAAATCCCCGGGACCTAGTCCAGATTGAACCCACAATGTATTAAGCCGCTACATACACTAGCCTACTACAAACTAACTTCGGTCTGGACTGTAGTTGAACCCCAATCAATCTCACACTGATCCAAGGTACAGTTGCGCTCCTTACGTCTCTGATCCTAGCAGGATACTACGCACTTGATTCCCTTAGCTGATCTCACTCACAACTAAGAGTTGCTACGACCCAAAGTCGAAGACTTTGATATACAAATCTGTATCACACAGAAAAGTCTACAAAAATAGATAAATCTGTCTCCCACAGAAATACCTACAAGTTTTTGTTCCGTCTTTTAATAAATCAAGGTGAACAGGAACCAATCGATAACCCGGACTTATATTCCCGAAGAACAACCTAGAATTATCAATCACCTCACAATAATCTTAATCGACTAGCGAAATGAGATATTGTTGAATCACGAACGATGAGACAAAGATGTTTGTGATTACTTTTCTATCTTGCCTATCGTAGAAATTAATCTCGAGCCAATTTTACAATTGTACTCAATACGATAGAAAACAGCAAGATCAGAACACGCAACTACAGAGGAAATAGTTGGGTCTGGCTTCACAATCCCAATGAAGTTTTCAAGTCGTTAACCTACAGGGTTTCGTTAAAAACCTAAGGTTAAAGGAGAATCGACTCTAGTCGCAACTAGTATCACACATGATGTGGGGAATAGGTTTCCCAGTTGTTAGCGTTCTCCTTTATATAGTCTTAAAATCAGGGTTTGCAATCAATGTTACCTTGGTAACAAAGCATTCACTATTCACCGTTAGATGAAAACCTGATTAGACTCAAGCTAATATCTTTCAACCGTTAGATCGAACTTAGCTTGTTACACACAAATGAAAAGTGACTTCATTCGGATATGAGTAACCGTACCTAAACGTGTGCACCTTTATTGGCGACACACTACTATCGCAAATCGATCACAACCATCAATCTTCGCCAGCCACATTGAGTGGCTTAGATCCAATTTCAGACGATCGAAGAGGCGCCAACATGATCGCCTGCGGCTTATCTCCATCCACAGCTGATCGAATTACATGCGGCGATCCAGAAGCACGTCGAACCGCTTGCCCAAAGTAGGGCGATCGAGCGCTTATAGAACCCTAATTTGAATAAGCGGCATTACGCAACTGCCACAAATCGATCACGACCGTCCATCTTCGCCAGCCTAGTCGGACGACCTAGATCTAATTTCAGGAGACCAACGAGATGCTTGCACACTCACCGGCAACTCATTTTTGCATATACCTAATCGGCCTGTCCAAATCAGTGGCAACCGCCACAAATCGTTTGGCCCAATGGTAGGATGGCCGCACGGCTTCAAACCCTAAAATACAATCAACGACAGCATACAACTGCCGAAAATCATCTCGTCTGTCCAACTTCGCTAGCCTGGTCGGACGGTTTAGATCGGATTCTAGATGGCCAACAGGGTGATGCCGTGATCACCGGCCACCCATCTTCCACAGGGAGCGACCGACCAAGTGGTAGCTCACCCATAGGGTTCTCAAACGATCGCCCAAAGGTGACCGATCATGCTACTTTTCTAAGACATTCAACTCGCGACTAATTTGGTCGAACTCTAAAACAACGATGCTTCCTGCACATCAATTGTTTTCAGCAGTTTGTTTAAAAGCGATGCTTCATGTGCATCAATTATAAACGATGCTTTATGAATATTGATCTCACAAATAATTTTATTATTTGACCTAAAAACACTATGTGCTACTTTAAGCGGCAAGTTTCACGACTTGACCCATTCACTTGAGACATCAAACATGTCACAAACTGGGGGATGCTTACTGGGGTATTGGTCTGGCGGTTTACAGCGTACGGCGTGCAACGCGCCCATTACGAGAAAGTGTCAGGAAAGGACGTATAAGTAATGAGGGAGTAGTGGGTGAAAGGGTGACCGGTCTTCCCACATAATGGAAACGTGATGGTCCACCTTTTTGCACAACCCCACTTCTCCATTACTTGAGTGCCTCCACTTCCTACGAGATCAGGGGTGCGCTCAATGACTTGTATAAATAGGTTTTCAACCTATTTTCAAAACAACAGAAGTGTTATTAACACAAGTATCTTGAAAACACCAAGCACTGATAGCTTACGTTCTGCAAGCCAGTTCCACATTCTGATACAAGTCATAAAACAGCCACACCTTCATAATTCAACATTTTTGATCTCAACACCTTTTTCACTTCCCTCCCTAAGATCAACCATTCTCCTTCACTTTGTGACCGGAGCAAGACTGGAACGACCATTTCTTGGTTTAGGCCAGGATTATACAGATTGATCTCTCGAATCTAAAGTACTCCCGTACAGTGCATTTGTTTACGGTTTGAATTAGTTTCTTATCAACACACCCAAATTTACCAAAATCAGCAGAATCAGTTTTTACTCCAAAACAACTGGCGACCACAGTGGGAGATTAATCCCTCGGTTGCAAGATCAATTTTCAATTTCATTTTCAATTTCCTAAATTTATCAAGATGGTTGATCTTAGGAATGGTTCAGAAACCCTCAATCCAAACTTTACTTCCCCTAGCACTGACAATACTTCACATGTTATTCCTGAATCCGTTCTTCCATTTAAAACCCTTGTCGAGGCTATGTAGTCTCAATATTTAACAACTATTCACGATTTGATAAATATCCTGAATGATATTGTCAGGGATCAAGGTATTATTGTGAAGACGCAAGATGAAGTATTTACGCTTTTGAAAGACCTCGCGGATCAACTGTCGAAGGGACCAACACGTATTCATTCTGGAGGAAACGTCATCGACAATTCATTTTGGACCAATACTAATGATCAAGAGATGCTTTCTCAATCTCATAAAGAAGACTCGTGGGATTCGTCACGTTCTCATCAGAGTCCTCGCAATGAAAAGATGATTTCATTATGTGCGTCCTTCCTGGAAAGTATCAATTCCCATATTGTATCAGAAGCTACTAAGAGATCCGCTGCTGCTTTACTCAGTCGATTCGGACCGTCCCAGAATGAGGAAGCTCGTAAAGATGTTCAGGAAAGCGGGCATCCTTCCAATAAAAGATCCAACCTCCAGTCAATCGCTAATGAAAGAGGAAAGAGAAAATCTCCAGCAGCGGAATAACAACTCAAACGTGCGGCACCAGCGCAACAACAACAAACTGGAGATGATGTTCCAAACTTCCCATTCCCAAAAGAAGAAGTAATTGAACTCCTGGAAATATGGGTTCAAGATGACGCCATCAAACTACCTCCTATCAGGCGCCCACCAACTGAGGAAGAAATGACAAATCCTAAATATTGCCATTACCATAGGTTCAGTCATCCAACCAATGAATGCAACAAATTGAAGCGCATTTTCAAAGAAAAGGTAGATGCAGGGGAACTTCAATTACGCACTGAAGGAGTTCGCAGAGACCCTCTTCCCGTCAGGAGCCGCATGATTTCTTGAGACTCCGTCCACAAAACCGTACAATCTATGATGGAGCATTTATGTGAAATCCTGTATTTCTACAAGGTATAGCGTCAAGATATATTTGCAGCCCTCAACCGTGTTGTATCAGGAAAGCATTTGTTTCCAGTCAAGGAAGTCGCTTCCAAACCCTGATCTTTCCTGAAAAACGCGACTGATAGATGCAACTGGGGACTCCTAACCACCACTCACTTAAAGGATGTCGAGTTCGACAACACACTGATTGACGCGACCTCTGATTTCAACATTGTCACCATCAAGACTCTGAGAGCTGCAAATATTTCAAAGCAGGGAGTTGTTGACTGCCCAACCATAATCAAAAATTCAGAAGGAGAAGCCAGAGATGCTTACGGGTACATTAATTTTAAAATCAAGGCGGGAGATGCTCTAACACATGCTAAATTTCATATAGTTAAAGAGTACCCGAATTATGATATGGTCCTGGGGCGCTCATGGATACACGATAACAAGGAGAAGTTAGGAGTATGTCCTTTGCCGGTGTCTATACCTGAAAGGGTCTCCAACAAGCCATCCAATCCTGAGAACTACTTGTTGCCGTATCAACAACTCGCAAATGTGACGCAACTTCCCGGAGAGAGCCCGTCAGCATTCGTTCGTAGATTCCGGGCACAAGTAAGTCTCGTCGAACAACCCTTTTTGCAACCTGTCACTTCTCCTCCCATCAAAATTTGGGGAATCGATCGATTATCAACCCATCCGTTATTAGGATATGTGAATGGGATGCTGGTCCTTTTAAGTATTTTATCAAGAGTTTAGAAGCTGTCACAGTTAAAGATAAGGAATCTAGGAAAGTAATGGCGCAACGCCCAAACCCATTCCAAGTTGGAGATATGGTAGTTGTGGCTCAGCCTGCTCCGTCCGATTCCACAGGAAGGGAAGACAAGCCGTACCTAGTGGCGGAAATTATTTTGGGAGGTTACTGCAAGCTCATCAATACTGTCAAACTGGAAGGAATAGTAATACACGCCCGGTGGCTCAAACCCTTCAATACCTAAGATGTCGCACCGCCCTCTCCTCCAAAATTCCTTTTAGTGTTTCCTTTAGCAATTTTCCTTTTCATGCAATATTTGTAATTCCTCCAAAATGATTGCACTGCTTGCATTCATAATTAGGGTTTCAATTTGTCAGTTAATCAAGTATAATTTCCCTTTTAAAAATCTCTTTACTCCTGAATCATCTCAAGGAAAAGTCGAGTAAACCCAAACCCTCACAAAATCATTACCCATTAATTCGAAACCAGAAAAAATTGAACCATGCAAGAGATGTCTCATATCTTTCAAAATACCGAAGAGGGGAATATGTAAAGGAAAAGAAAGCATAAGATCATCAAGCAGCAGCACATTCTTTCTGGAGCAAGCATCTTTCGCATCCGAAGAGCAGCCTGCTTCAACCTTCGCCTGACGAGATTCCTAGAAGAAGTTTTGTTGTCTGCAGTTTTCCGGATTTTGGGAATCCCCTTCATGGAACCAAAAATCAATGAATTTGAAGTCAGCACACATAACACTCATGGGTTGCAACTACTTCTTCAGAAATGGCGCATCGAATCACATTACACGCGCCATTAATTGGAGATGAAGCCTCCTCACCTAACAAGCTTGGCTTTTGGATTTCTTAATTCGTGACAATGCATCCATGCTTCTACATGCCTAACCGGCACGCCACAAATATTCAAGAAGCATATAGTATGCACCGGGGATTATCAAACATAAGAATGGGAAGAACTCGTTTTTTGAAAACAAGGGTTAATGGCGCCCACACTGGCGTTCTCTCCAAAAGCCGCTTCAACGTTCTCTCCAGAATCCGCCTCAACGTTCTCTCCAGAAGCCAAAGCCGCTTCAACATCTCAGCAGATCTATCAAATGACGAATCCAAAAGATTTCCGCCTTCATCAATTCGTCAACCACCTTACCATCAAATGCAATAGAAGTACATCTTCAGGAGAAAATGGGCTCAGGATAATTACACTTGGGGACTACCAGCACGGGATGTCTTCACGTCCCTCCACCAGGTTACTTTTGATATCAGTATCACCACTGTCAAAGCTTTACGAGCTGCAGTAATTCCTTAACATGAAGCTGTACACGTGCATCAAAAAACTCCAAAAGTACGCCGCAGAGATATTTTCACATGTCTGGCCACGCCATCGGATCTAGCACGCATCTACAACCCATTCTGTACTGCGATCCAAGATTCAGAAGATAGTTCAAAGGGTGTATACGCAGTCCTTGAAGACTTGGTAGCAGCACATTGGAAACGGAACGCATCTCAGCGGGTCTACTCCACCCAATGGCTCTGGAAGGTTTTGCCTATACAAGCATCCCAAGCATATCGTCATCAGAAAGGAAAGAACGAGCCTATGAGATAAAGAGTCAGAATGAACCCAATTTCATTCCAGTCAATACTCAGGAGTTTAAAGAACATTTTAGTTGCGACTCAGCGGTACAGACACCAAACAACTTAAAGTCAGAGCCTCTTGCAATTGGGCGCAATGGAGTTTAGCAAATTTCGAAATCTACCTGGAGGCAATTGACGTATGATAGGAGGACGATCATTGCGTGCTTTGATACTTCGTTAAACATGTCTTGCTCAAAGACCTAGATGGCCTCTATCCTGGTAACATCTGTCTACCTTGCCTCATAAGTTTTATCTTTATTTGTCACCATCTAGTGCTTACCCCGCAACAATGTCACTGTTACGTACTAAGCAGGGGACTTAATGTTGATGGTGGTTTTTAGTTCAGGGCTAAAATTGTAAAACCCTGTATTTAATGCGCTGTCGCTCTGCAAAGAGGATGAGCCATTTATAAGTGATGAGTGCTCAAACCTCTCAACTTACATATGTATTGAGCAATTCAGTATATTTAATGCGCTGTCATCCTGCAAAGGAACAAATCCATTTGAAAGTGATGAGTGCATAAACCTTTTCACTTACATATGTATTGAGCAATTCAACATATTTACAAAATTTATTCAGAATGGTGCGTGAAGCAACAATCCCAGATTTTCTGTAAATTTTAACCTATTGCATTATTCACTAATGCATGACCTTCCTAGTATTTTCCTATGCTATGTTCCCAGCCGAACTCTCAATATTGGCATGACATGACGATTAATGCTCACTCGCAGCGGAGTAGTATGAATCTCCAGAAGTGTCAGTACTGAGACCTGCATGAAAACACTCACGTAGGCTACACCACTCTCTGATAAAGAGATCAGCGTGTTTACACACTTTTTAATTAAAAGTTAGTGCGATCGAATGCGTTTAAATTCCTTAAGGAAAATCTAGACTGTCCATACTAGTCTTAAGAAACGATCACGACCACACAATTCAACAAGCCTAGCCTACTCCTAGCGGAACTAGGTGATCGTCATGATAAACACCAGTGGGCCCACTAACATCCCGACCGGTCAAAATCCCTTTAGCTCATCCGCTACATCCTTGAACGCTCAACAAAACATAGGTGATCGCGTTGTTGAAAAAGAGCTCAAACGAGCCTAGACCGACCATAACGGTCTCAAATTCATTACATTCGTCCAACTTAGCTAGCCTAGTTAGATGGTCTAGATCTTCCCTCGAATGATCAAAAGGGTACTGGCGTGTTCACCAGCGACCCAACTATATCCTTGGTTAATCGACTTGTCCACGGCAAACCAGGAGCGCATTGAATCGTTTTCCCAAAGTAGGGTGAACGCGCTGTTTGAAAACCCTAGTTTGCGCTGCGGCGACACACTACTGTCGCAAATCGATCATAACCATCCATCTTCGCCAGCCACATTGAGTGGCTTAGATCCAATTTCAGACAATCAAAGAGGCGCCAACATGATCGCCGGCGACTCATTTTCATCCCTAGCTGATCGAATTACATGCGGCGATCCATAAGCACGTCGAACCGCTTGCCCCAAGTAGGGCGATCACGCGCTTATAAAACCCTAAATTGAATAAGCGGCGTTATGCAACTGCCGCAAATCGATCACGGCCGTCCATCTTTTCCAGCCTAGTCAGACGGCCTAGATCTAATTTCAGAAGACCAACGAGATGCTTTCAAACTCACCGGAAACCCATCTGTGCATATACCTAATCGGCCTGTCCGAATCAGTGGCAAACGCCAAAAATCATTTGTCCCAATGGTAGGGTGGCCGCACGGCTTCAAACCCTAAAATACAATCAACGACAGCATACAACTTCCGCAAATCATCTCGTCCGTCCAACTTCGCTAGCCTGGTCGGATGGTTTAGATCGGATTTTAGATGGCCAATAGGGTGACGCCGTGATCACTAGCCACCTCTCCTCCACAGGGAGCGATCGACCAAGTGGTAGCTCACCCATAGGGTTCTCAAATGATCGCCCAAAGGTAACCGGTCATGCTACTTTTCTAAGACATTAAACTCGCGACTAATTTGGTCGAACTCTAAAACAACGATTCTTCCTTCACATCGATTGTTTTCAGCAGTTTGTTTAAAAGCGATGCTTCATGTGCATCAATTATAAACGATGCTTTATGAATATTGATCTCACAAATAATTTTATTATTTGACCTAAAAGCACTATGTGCTACTTTAAGCGGCAAGTTTCACGACTTGACCCATTCACTCGAGATATCAAACATGTCACAAACTGGGGGATGCTTACTGGGGTATTGGTTTGGCGGTTTACAGCGTGCGGCGTGCAACGCTCCTATTACGAGAAAGTGTCAGTAAAGGACGGATAAGCAATGAGGGAGTAGTGGGTGAAAGGGTGACCAGTCTTCCCACATAATGGAAATGTGATGGTCACCACCTTTTTGCACAACCCCACTTCTCCATTACTTGAGTGCCTCTACTTCCTACGAGATCAGGGGTGCTCTCAATGACTTGTATAAATAGGTTTTCAACCTATTTTCAAAACAACAGAAGTGTTATTAACACAAGTATCTAGAAAACACCAAGAACTGATAGCTTAAGTTCTGCAAGCCAGTTCCACATTCTGATACAAGTCATAAAACAACCACACCTTCATACTTCAACATTTTTGATCTCAACACCTTCTTCGCTTCCCTCCCTAAGATCAACCCTTCTCCTTCACTTTGTGACCGAAGCAAGATTGGAATGTCAATTTCTTGGTTTAGGCTAGGATTGTACAGATTGATCTCTCGAATCTAAAGTACTCCCGTGCAGTGCATTTGTTTAGGGTTTGAATTCGTTTCTCATCAACACACCCAAATTTACCAAAATCAGCAGAATCAGTTTTTACCCCAAAACACATATATTGCCAACTTATTATGGGATACGTGTGTTTTCGTCCGTTAACTATGATTGTCCCATACATGGTCAAAAGTTAAGTCTTTCATATGTCGATATTCAAGTATTGATAAAAGATTGAATGAACATTTGACAAACAAAAGTTAAGCCTATTATGTCATTATGCAAATATTGATGGAAGATAAGATGAACTCTTGTTTACAAAGATTATGTCTATTATACGTCATTGTGCAAATAGTGATGAGAAATAGAATGAATCTTTGTCTATTCCGCGCTATTGATCTTCCCTGATCCATATTTTTTTAATGTAAAATACTGTGCGGCTCCGTAAGTTTTCCTATGTGAGTACTTCCGATTAAATTAATCATGGGTTCTCTTGTGGTTAATTTAATTTAGATTTTTGGATATAAATTCATATTCTTATGTAATTTGTTAATGTCCAAAGAAATCCTTCTTTTCTTGTGAAAGTAAGGTCGCTCTTGTTGTTCTTTCGGGAATGACATTTTATAGGGGAGAGTTCTTAATTGAACTTGTGCTAAATTGCCAAATCTTTGTGGGGAGTGCGGTTGTGGAATATTATAGGAGTTATCTTGTATCTTTATAAAATCCTTGATGAATGCATTTAGTTTCGGCTATATGATTGCATCTAAAATGTTGATATGTGATTTCTTTTAGTCATGAAGTATCTCTATGGAAATTTCATTAGGATCCCACTAATTTTCGTACCTTTGCCAATTTTATTGACAAAAAGGGAGAGAATTAATGTGTAGTTCACACTATAAATACATATGGTTTTCGGATCATCATGTAAGGGGGAGTGGTTTTCATGTGAGATGAAGTATTGACTAAGGGGGAGTGATAAATATCACCATAGTTTTGTTGTCGAAGTTGTGATACAATTGAACTTTGATGCTGTATAATAATACTATGATACTGTATAACAATGGTTGAGAGCTATTGTTTTCTCATTGTTATGGCTACGGATCTTCAACAACGATGATGCTGTATTGAATATCTTTGGAATCATTGGAGTACTTGGAAGTAACGAAGATTTCGAGTAATGTTGAAGAACCAATGAGATCAAGCATGTGGACGAGAAGCTGTAAAGTTTATTTATTTTGTATTCCATATGTATTGATAGTTTTGTCACTAAAATTGACAAAGGGGGAGATTGTTAGAGCACTGCTCGGTCGAACTCGCAATCGTTGCTATCTCAAGCTTGTTTGTCAAGTTTAGTTGCCAAAACTATAAGTCTTGATTTCTAGTCTACTTATAGCTAAGTCTCGGACTAGGATAGTAAGTGTAGTTGATCTCTAGACTCCACGGCGTTCATCATGCAAAGTCGAAGAACTACTCAAGGAACTGGTGGAACTTCATCGACAAAAAGGTATGTGGAGACTTGAACTTATCTATCACTCAAAAAGTCTATCTATTCTATCTCCTATCTTGAGACAAAAGTCGTATTGCTATATAGACTTCGATTATACACATTTGCTATTTCTATCCGAGTTTATCTCGCTTATCTATTTCTCGAAATATATGTTTATAAGCTTTCGCTTTGGCCAAGTTCATCTTTACTCGTGACAAAAGTCATGTTGGTTATTTCAATATCTTGAAAATCGCTTTGATGAAAAATAGTTTGTGAATTACAACTATATAACATCCTCTAAGAATGTTTCAATGATTGAAATGAGAGTTTAGAACATGTAACCATCTTTGGATATAAGCATAGTGTGTTTTTCACATTTATGTAAAAGTCCAAAACCGGGAACCCAAAGTATGCGTACCCGTATGCGTACGGGCGGAAAGTTCACGTCCGTGAATTTTTGTTTGAGTTTGGATTTGAAAAAAAACTCAATCCGGCTACTTAAGTACGCGTACCCGTTCGCATACTTAGGTAGGTTACTTTCTAAAATCGGTTTGTTCATGAACTAAAACATTTATATATATTAAGGAATGCAATCTTTGCAAACCGTGGCTATAATGTTCATGAATCGATTCGAGTGAATCAAAACTGATTTTGCTTCGATTATGTCTTGTATACTTCTATGAGATCTAACCAATTGAACGACTCTATAACTAGTTCATTTGAGTCATTTGAACTAGTTATGGTGAAGATGAATAAGGTTGATATGAAAGTGCTCATATGGATAACCATTAGTTAACTATTGTTGAACCAACTAGGTGTACACGTTTAGGTACGGTTACTCAAACCTAAATGCAGTCACTTTTCATTTGTATATAACAAGCTACGTTCGATCTAACGGTTGAAAGATATTAGCTTGAATCTAATCAGGTTTTCATCTAACGGTGAATATTGAATGCTTTGTTACCAAGGTAACTTAGATTGCAAACCCTGATTTGGAGACTATATAAAAGAGAACTCTAGCAAATGGGAAACTTAATCCCACACCTCCTGTGTGATACTAATTATATAAGCTAGAGTCGATTCTCCTTTAACCTTAGGTTTTTCACAAAAACCTGTAGGTTAACGACTTAAAGACTTTATTGGGATTGTGAAGCCAGACCCAACTATTTTCTCTGTAGTTGCGTGATCTGATCTTGCTGTTTTTATCGTGATTGAGTGCAATCGTAAGATTGGCTTGATATTTATATCTCCGATAGGCAAGATAGAAAATTAGTCACAAACACCTTCGTCTCATCGTTTGTGATTCCACAATATCTTGTTTTGCTAGTCGATTAAGATTATTGTGAGGTGATTGATAATTCTAGGCTTTTCTTCGGGAATATAAGTACGGTTTATCGATTGGTTCCTGTTCACCTTGATTTATCAAAAGATGGAACAAAACTCGTAGGTATATCCATGGGAGATAGATTTATCTATTCCTGTAGACTTTTCTGTGTAAGACAGATTTGTTTATTAAAGTCTTCGACTTTGGGTCGTAGCAACTCTTAGTTGTGGGTGAGATCAACTAAGGGAATCAAGTGCGTAGTATCCTGCTGGGATCAGAGATGTAAGGAGCGCAACTGTACCTTGGATCAGTGTGATATTGATTGGGGTTCAATTACAGTCTAGACCGAAGTTAGTTTGTAGTAGGCTAGTGTCTGTAGCGGCTTAATACAGTGTGTGTTCAATCTAGACTAGGTCCCGGGGTTTTTCTTCATTTGCGGTTTCCTCGTTAACAAAACTTTTTGTGTCTGTGCTATTTCTTTTCCGCATTATATTTTATTATATAGTTGAAATATCACAGGTTGTGCGTTGAATCGATCAATTGGTAAATCCAACCTTTGGTTGTTGATTGAAATCGATTGATCCTTGAACATTGGTCTTTGGTACCATTCAAGTTATTTCTCTTGTATTCAATCAGGCTCACAGATTTCTATTTGTTTGAGTAAGGATTGAATCGAGAAATTGAGATATAACTCTTTGATATACTTTTTATTAAGATTGAGTCTGAATGTCTAGTTGATTCTCTTAAAAGTATCTTGGAGTTAGTCCATACATATTTCTAAGCGAAATATTGGGTGAGGTTTATAGACCCCTTCTTTTTCAGCTTTGGTAGCTTCTTTACGTGAAGGTGGCTCTATAACTACCATTTCTTCTTTGGCTTCCACATCATTACTTTCCTCGATTCTCATGATACTCTCAGTTCTTTCCCGTCAGTTAAAAATCCGAAATAATATTCTCATGAAGGTAGTTCAAAATATATTCAACGTCTGTTAAAGCATAGCTCGGTTGAACCCACCAAACGTTGGTATGTCAAGTTTGGTTGTCATATTTTAGTGAATAAAAACTCATTTAAAGAGTCACTTGATTATTTACTAGAGTAAAATTCGTATAGGTTAGCTACAAAGTTACTAGGATATGAGACTTACAACTATTACGTGAAGACTTGAAGAATGTGAAGAAGTAAAGAGCTACATCAACGACATCATCCTTCCTCTTGAGGTTAGTAATATTTGACTTGAACTATTTCATTCCTAACGTATCTTTCAAGTCGTGCATATTGAAAACATAACTGCGAAGATGTGAATGATTATACTCTGGTTAGACATAGTATTAAGGAATTACAATACGAAGTATAACGTCCATCTTTTGAACTTCGTATATAAGACATCGACATAATCGTATGAATGCTATTGTGATTGTGTATGGGTATTGGTGAAGATTTCGTCCTATGAAACAATGTTTTACATTTGTTTAAAGGAAGTACAATTCATAAACTTGTTTTGTGAATCGAAAGGGAAATCGCTAGGCATATTGGCATTGTTATTCATTGCAAATCTTTGGATACCAATATGTGTGTTTAGTATAACCGCTCATAACTTGTTTATGTATCTTGGTAAAACTATTCACAATGCCTGACTTTTGTATTGGTATGACTTTTATTAGTGAAACCGATCTTAAGTAATAACCTGAGATGGTATGATTGATATTTTGTAATTGGTATGACCAACTCTAGACATCGGGGAACCGATCCTAGTAAGAGGTGCAACCGATCACAAGTATATGGAATCGATCCTTGTAAGAGGTGCAACAAGTCTTAGTAATTGGTAACCGATCCTATGACTTGTGCAACCGATTACAAGTTAAATACCGTAAATATGTGGTAACCGATCCTAGTACCTAGTCAACCAACTTTTGGTAACTAGTGTGACTGATACTAGTACCCACATGGAGGTAGAACCGAAACTTGTTTTGGTAGAACCGTTAAACCCATGATTGGTGATTTGATAGGATAATCAATCACATAGTTCTAGGAAGTCAGATGAACCAATTCTAAACTTGTTTGGAAGTGTGGCAAATCGGTTCCAAGATTGTAAATATGAAAAAGGATTTACAAAGTAAAGATGTCGGCATACTTTGAACATTTGCAGTAATTCTTATCTTTTATTGTTCAAAGATATTCCTTAATAACTAAAGGAGAATCCCGGATCAAAATAAATTGAGAATCTTTTAATTAAGGTTTTTAGTTTTAAATGCTTTTAATTTCCAGCAATTAAATGCATATCCTTAGAAAATAAAAATTCGTAATGTGCATTTACTAATTGGAGATTTTCTACTGAGATTTCGGTCAATATTTGGACAGAGCATTTCTAGGAATTATGAAAACCGATTTGGACTTTATTGCATATCTTTGAGAATATTCGGTTTTGGAAATTCCTTGGTGTCCAAACTTCCTTGGTCTATAAATATTGAAGTTTGCATTTCGAGCAAACTAATCCTCAGAGCTAGCAAAACTACCTAGCTGTTTTGTTACTTGTGGAGCCGTTTATTTTGAGAGGAAAGTACCCTAATTAGGCGAAATCTCTTACTACCGCTCGTTTTAAAGACTTCTTTGGGATTGAGAAGCTCTACGAGTACCGTTGGTGGGAAACTAGATAATTGCAGTTTATTATTAGTTTTCGATTGATTCGATTGACGAACGGTTGTTGAACTTTGATTGCACCTAGTTTGTTTATTTTTGAGAATCTTCTCTTCTGATATAAGATTCACTCAAACTAGATCGAAGTATTGACGGGGATCTTTAGAACTGTTTGTAGATCTAAAGACGTCTTGTGATAATCCATTGTTAATAGACTCCGTTCTGTGTGTGATTGATCACAAGAGATTCAAGTTGTTTGTGTGCAGGTGTTTATTGAAGATCTAAGAAGATTTGAAGACAAAGAAGATTTCTTATTTGAGTTCAAAATCTTTGGTGTGCACAAAACTTGATCGGCTGGAGGGATCCAACTATAATCGGTTTATCTTTGTGATAACCTTGATTGATTAGTTGTGTAGATCGGCATCAATACATTTCTTTGTGATTCATAGTATTGATTGCATAGTCTAAACAATTACTTTGGTAGTTGTTGAATAGATTGATCTAAGAACCCGACAAAGGAGTTTATTGGGAAAACGGAAGAGCCTTTTGTCAAACTCATATCACGTTGTTTGAAAAGAGTTGTTACCGAATAGATTTGTTGTTCCTTTACTGTTTGGAATACGAACCAAAGGAATTGTTCCAAGTGCGTGACTTATTACAAGTTGGAGGCGCAGGGATACTGAGGGAACTAGGTGAACTATAGTTTTAGTTGCTTGGTCTCAACTATACGAAGTTGGTTTAGATTTTGTATAGCGGCTTAATTATGAGAGTATTCAATTCTGGACAAGGTCGCGGGTTTTTTTTTGCATTTGCGGTTTCCTCGCTAACAAAATCTTGCTGTGTCTTTTACTTTTCTATTTCCACAATTGTAATCGTTTTATTATAATTAGAAGTAAAATACACAAACGTTAATTCATAATTACTTGATAGCAATCCTATTGTGTTTGGTTAAGTCCGAACCTATTATCAAGTTTACATACTTCGTTGTTGTATTGTCTCGATCTTGTATCCATAGTCAATCACACAAGTTGTCTTGTTGTCGTATTGTCTCGGTCTTATATCCATAGACAATCACATGAAGTGTGAACCGATTAGTTGTATTATCTTGACTCAGTCCATAGACAATCACTTTCGGAGAAAGGACTTATAGGTGGATTTTTTTTTAGATTGAGGTATATTTGGGTACCCTCGTCTTTTCAACATCCACTCCATTATGATAATTCAATCCTTTTGTTAAAATGTTGCAGTTCCTTTCATTATCTTAGATTTCACTTGAATACTATCACTCAGTGTCATGCATTGAACTAACATTTATTTCCCAAGCATAAACGAAAAGGTTCATCGCTTCTAAAATATTAACCTTCTCGGGGTTTGGTTCTTCTACTTCATAGCCCTCTAAAAGACTACGACAGAATTGACGACGATAATGCATCTTGAAAGCTCTTATTACCCCTACGACACAAATGTTGAATATTTGATGTAGTGCTTGGTGGCAACAATTATACAATATTTTGATAGATTAATATATTTTAAGAATACTTATGATTCGTACAAACTTTTGGTTGGTAACCTAGTAACAAGCTGCGCTCCAACACCTTTTTAAAATAACAATACCTAATCTATAAAAATAAAACTGCCCAAACCACTACTAGCATCATTACTAACTAGAAAAAATTTCAGACGCTTAAAAAAATATAAATTATCTTCACCAAGCTCTCCTAAAGTAGAGAAAGCTTGAACACCCAAACTGTACCCATGTGAAACACATTTGCCCAAGTATTTAGTGCGTTTACGCGAAACAACACTCGAAATGGCTTTTCCTGAGATGAAAGAACAAGTACCTTCACCAGTGAAGGGAGAGACACCTGTGACATCCATACAAACATCATATCCATCCTCCCAGTTATAAAAAAGGATATCAGCCGGTCGTAAATCTCTGTCATTATAAGATAGAAACCCAAGAGAAACTTCCTTACGCGCAGGCACACCAATTTTGTAACAAATGTCATCAATTACATCATGTTGTTTTATGGTAAAAATTGATTCTGCTAGTTTTGGTAAATTTGGGTGTGCCACCGAGAAACGAATCTATACCCTAAACAAATGCACTGCATGGGAGTACTTTAGATTCGAGAGATCAATCTGTACAATTCTGGCATAAACCAAGAAATGGCCGTTCCAGTCTTGCTTCAGTCACAAAATGAAGGAGAAAGGTTGACCATAGGGAGGGAAGCGAAGAAGGTGTTGAGATCATAATGGTTAACTCTGAAGGTGTGGTTGTTTTATGACTTGTATCAGAATGTGGAACTCGCTTAGGAATGTAAGCTATGAGTTCTTTGGTGTTTTTTATGGATACTTGTGTTGATAAACCAAAACTGTTGTTTGGTTAAAATAGGTTTAAACCTATTTATACAAGTCATAGTTGAACGCACCCTGATCTCATAGGAAGTGGAAGTAGTGGACTGATGGAGAAGTGGGGTCGTTGAAAACCACGTCCCTATTATGAGGGGAAGACTGGCCAGTTTACACCCACTACTTCTCTGCTGCCACTAACTGTCCGCCTTTCCTGACACTTTCTCATAATGGGCATGTTGCACGCCACATGATGTAAACCGCTAGACCAATACCCTGATGAACATCCCCCAGTTTGTGACATGTTTGATGTCTCGAGTATTTTATAGAAAATATGTAGCAAGTTTCCGAGTGGGTCTCGCCTAATTATTCTAACCAATCACGCGCAAGGTAGGTGGCGGGTAGTCATGTGTGACGAGCCAAGTCATGAGACTTGCTGCAAAGAATAACATGTAACTCCATTAGGTTAAATAACTAAGTTATTTGTGAAGACAATACTCATAAAATATCGTATGTATTTGAAGCATGTAAAGCATCGCTTTTTAAGCAAGCATCTCGAAATAATCGATGCATGTGAAGCATCATTGTATTGAGCCTGCTTTGGTTGGTCGCGGAACCTAGTGTCTTAAAAAGAGCATGACTGGACACTTTCAGGAAGATGTTGGGAGCTATTTATGCATGCCAAAGGTAGGCCGGTCAGTCCCCATAGGAGAGTGATGGCTGGTAGCCATTTTGACATCCTATTGGTCGGTCAAAGTTAAATCTAGACCGGTTAAATTGGCTAGCCAAATTGGATGGATGAGATGATTTACGGCAGTTATTGATTGTTGCTAATTTATTTAAGACTTCTATAAGAAGCGCAGCCAGCCATCTTTGGGAGATCGTTTAGTTGCCATACGGGAAGGCCGCGGCTCGGCCGATTGTTCCTTATGGAAGAGGGGTGGTCGGTGATCATGGCCACATCTTGTTGAACGCCTAGAATATGAGTTTGGCCGGCCAATTCGACTGGCGAAGTTGGGCGGTCGAGATGATTTGCAGCAGTTAATGGTTGTCGTTGATTTAATTTAGGTTTTAAAAGCCGTGTGGCCAACCCATTTTGGGCCAACGGTTTTTGCTGTTGGCGGCATGCTGTGTATTATTCGACCAGCCAGCACTATAGTATGGACGCTAGTGAGTGTATCTGCGCCTTTTCCGTCGATCAGAATTGAATCTAGGCCGGTAAATTCGGTTGGAGAAGTTGGACGGACGAGATCGTTTTGCGGCAGCAATGTAACGCTGCTTAATAGAAATTTGGGTTTTGTAAGTGGCGCGTCCAACTAACTTTAAGCAATAGGTTAGTGGCTCTGTTGGCGAGTTAAAAGGATTCCGATTAGCCAAGGTATTAGTAGTCCCGTCGGTGTGCATGGTGGTGCTTGTCTGGCCGTGTTAAGAAGTGGCTAGACTTGATAAATCGAGTGGCCAAAATGTACGGTCGTGATCGTATTAAGACTGACATGGGCAGCCTATATTAAATTCCTTAAGGAATTAAGTGCTTCGACCAACCAACTTACAACTTTATTTAAATGTGTGTGTGGCGCATTTAAAGCGATCTGATTGGTCGATGGGAAAGGGGCTGGAAAGCGGCAACATGGAGTGTGGCCGATCGGCCATGGGCGGCGTCTGCTGGAGCAGATCGGCCGGCCAAGTGGCGTGGCCACACCTCCCTTGTCTGCTGCTTTTACTTTCCGCAGTTCCTCTTTATTTATTGTTTTCGGATTTTTGGTAGGATTTGCTCCTATCAGTTCCATGTTGGATTAATATCCTAGCTTACCTAGGTTTGGTCTCGACCAATAGGGTTCGAGATATTGCGCAGGGTGCAAAAACTTAATTTTTGCAAATTAATTAGGTTAAAATTTGAATTTTGCGAGCTGTCACAAAATTGGTAAAATTTGGTGAATTCTGTGTGTTGACACAAAATTCTTAATTTTATTCTCAGATAGCAGTCAGCGCGTCTTCTGATTGAGTACTTTCATGCAGACCTTAATCTTGATACTTTGGGAAATTCATGCTACTCAGCTGCGAGTGAACACTAATTGTCATGTCATATCATATCAATATTAAGAGTTCAGCCGGGGAACATAGCATAGGAAGATACTCAGCAGGCTTCGGCATTAGTGAGTAATGCAGCTAGTAGCTTAAATACTCATTAGGCTCTATACTAGTGAACAATTCATCTAGGAGCTTGAGTTTCAATATAATATGAAGAGGGACATATGCACTCATCAGATTTTGATATATTCTTCAAATTCCTTGTGGAATATAGACATATCAAGGTCTACTACTTCTGATGCCGGGTCAGGTAGACAGACTTTTACAGTTTTCTCCCTACACTAAAAAACACCATCAATATTAAGTCCCCTGCTTAGCACGTAACAGTGACAGACGAAAAAAAAAACTAATAAGATGAAGTAGATAGATATTACCAGGAAAATTCTAATCGTCCTTCAACAGTGGGACCGCGTGACTAGTGGCCTTCGTAGTAGCATGTTGCTAGCTCGGCTATGGGGTGTGAGTGCGGTGAGCCAAGCTATCTATTCCCGTTTATGGAGCAAGAAGGAATCTTTCTTCCGTTCGAACTCTGGAAACTCCGTTCGTATAAAAAGGGGTATCGACCCTCTTCTGTTTTTTGTTGCTTGTCTGGCTCCGTGCTTTCGTATGTAGCATCCGGCTCCTCTTCATCACTGTCAGCATCTCCATCACGAGAGTGCCAATCATCAGCGGCAAGGTAAGTACATCTTGTTCTTTCTTTTTCTCTTTGCAAGTATGAACTTTAGTTGTACGTGTAACTTCCACGGCTTTGAAATTTCATCAAATCCTGAGTGAACTCTTAAAGATATTTCCGCTGCCTAATCAAGTGATAATTCTTCTTTCTGGACCAGAGGGTGTAGAAGCTGTACCATCGATCCAGAAAAATGAGTATCTAGACTCTCCAGTGGATTTCAAAATTTGCCAAACTCTATTGCGCTCAATTGCAAGAGGCCTTGACTTTAAGTTGTTTGGTGTCTGGACTGCTGAGTCGCAATAAAAATGTTCCTTAAACTCCTAAGCATTGACTGGAACAAATTTGTATTTATTCTGACTCTTTAGCTCATAAGCCTATTCTTGCCCTTCTGATTGCGATGATGATATGCTTGGAATGCTTGTATGAGATGAGATGCGATTTGGCGGTTCCCAGTTACACTTCTTTTTGATCACTAGAGCTGTATTTTTGCGTCGGCTTGGGAATATGATGCGGCCTTGTAAGGAGTTGTAGATGCGTACTAGATCCGATGGCGTAGACGGATATGTGAAAATATCTCTGCGGCGTACTTTTGGAGTCTTTGATGCACGTGTATGGCTTCATGTTAAGAAATTCCTGCGTCTCGTAAAGCTTTGACAGTGATGATACTGATATCAGAAATAACCTAGTTGAGGGACGTGAAGGCATCATGTGCTGGCAGTCCCCAGGTGTAATTATCCTGAGCCTATTTTCTCCTGAAAGATGTACTTCCATTGCATTTACTGGTAAAGTGGTTGACGAACTGACGAAGGAGGAAATCTTTTGGATTCTTCACTTGTTGATCAATGGGCGGGAGTCACACTTGATAGATCTATATTGTATCCAAACTTTTGGCAGCCCATGCACCCCTTCCATAAGAAATTAGAAATCTAGAAACACCGAATCTGACTTTGTCGGCGATGTGGCAGACATGATGTTGTTGGTCTTTGTGGCTTGTCGATGCATTGAAGCGGCTTCAGCTTCTGGAGAGGACATTGAAGCGGCTTCTGGAGAGAACATTGAAGCGTCTTATGGAGAGAATGTTTAAGCGGCTTATGGAGAGAACAATGAAGT
The DNA here is from genome assembly GCA_023531105.1 of Papaver atlanticum. Taxonomy (NCBI): domain Eukaryota; kingdom Viridiplantae; phylum Streptophyta; class Magnoliopsida; order Ranunculales; family Papaveraceae; genus Papaver; species Papaver atlanticum. The sequence continues at coordinate 4,219,580 of JAJJMB010014053.1, forward strand.
GGCTTCTGGAGAGAACATTGAAGCGAATTCTTGAGAGAACTCCAGTGAGGGCGCCATTAACCCTTGATTTCGAAAAATGAGTTCTTCCCATTCTTCTGAGGTGATGCGATATGGCAGATGGGAAGACGGCACACAAATAGTGTTGTTCGGCAAGTTGTGTTTTCTCCTCATGGGAAAGAATACCTCTTCTACAATAACATATCAACGCATGCAACGACAATTCGAAATAGGGGAAATAATAATAATGGCCAAGGATTCGACCAACCTTTTGTTTGATTTTCCCTTGTAAATTACATGCTTTTTGGAGATTTTTGGTGCGCCAACTAGATATGTATGAGTATGGACCGTTTCTGAAGAAGTAGTTGAGCGCTGCTTTCCAGTCAGATGCATCACATTCGCAAGTTGTTGATACGGCAACAAATAATCTTCAGGATTGGATGGCTTGTTGGAGACCCTTTCAGGTATAAACACTGGCAAAGGACATACTCCCAGCTTCGCCTTATTGTCGTTTATCCATGAGCGCCTGATAGACGCATTTATGTGTCTATTTTCATCTCTTTTATGTATAGTGTTAGTACCCATTTTTGTACTAATTTTGGTATTTTATCCCTTGTAGGTGTTTTTGGAAAAATAGGCTTTTGCGGCAAAATTGGCTCGAAAAGTTGTTAAAGGCTCCTGGGAGGACATTTGTTATTCGGACTCTCACTTTGGATAAGGGGTAACCCATTTCTAGGCAGCTGCTAAGCACAGACCGGGATTGGATAAGGGGAGGTCATCCCCTTCGTTTGAAATTTTGTTTTGGCGGGAAAACAAAATGTCGCCTGCGTAACTTCCTGGCAAGTTTTGGATAAATTTTTGGAAGTGTTTTATCGAGATTCAATCGCCAAACTAAGTTGGGATGAACTTGAATGGAGTAAATAGGGTTGGTACATCTGTTTGTATCGATTAGAATGGGCTGAATGATCGGGTTTTGTTAAAACAGGGAAAAAATAAATAAAAATGGAAACAGACGAAGTTTCGAATTATATTTGGAAGTTACATGCTATATTTTGCAAGGATTTGTTTGTAGAAGCATAATAGGATAGTTTGGATAATTCAGGAAGGAGGTGAAGTGATTAAACAGGTTAGAATATCCAAAACTTGGCCGAGAAGAAAATTTTATTTTTGGGGAAGAAAAAGAGATTTTGATTGAGTTTAAACCGAGCTGTGAGGTATATATAAGCTCTAGAGAGGCTAAGGAAGAGTTACGAACACTTTGGAGAAGTTTAGAGCCTTAGAGAAGCGAAAAAAAATCAACTGGAGTCGAGTACAGAAACTTTTCTGCTGCTGCTGCGAAGAAGAACACGAAGAACCTAAGACCCTCAGAGTCAGTTGCAGAGGCAGACTTATTTTCAGTGACAACGAGGTACGGTCGCATCTTCCTGCAGACACCGAAGCCTTTCAGCAACAATTCCGACTTCTGTTTTAGACCTTCAGCAACTGCAGAATCCGCTGTTTTAACACTTTTCTCCCTTTTAATCAACTTTTGAGCCATAAACATGTATTTTGAGATTATGATTAATATGAGGAGCTAAACCCCATTGCTGAGGCGATAGAGGAAGCTATTTTTCCAATAAAAAGTGGTATAATCTATTTTATTTATTTTATTTCAATTATTTTTATGATTATTTGCCTTGATTTATAATTGTTTAAATGATTTTTGTTAAGCAATTGTTATTTCTTTTGATAGAGCATGCTTAGCCATAGGTTTTTGATGCTTTATACTTTGGATTTACACTTGTTATTTTGAAAATCTACATGTTGCAATAGCTTAGAATCAAATTAAACGCAAAAATTGAATAAATATAAATACTAGATAAAATCACTTTGAACTTGGAAAAATAGTGGAATCTTAGCCTCAGTGTTCTTTTTATATTGATATCAACTTTGTCAGTGTATGTTTTAAATATCAGTGATTTTTTTTATATTTTAGTTTTAAAATTTAAGTCTAAAGTTATCCTTCACAAGTTCGAGAATCGAATCCTATTACCACCACTTTCACTACAACTAAAATTCACATCAGCGCCCTAGGACCATATCATAATTTGGGTACTCCTTAACTATATGAAATTTGGCGTGTGTTAGAGCATCTCCCACCTTGATTTCGAGATTGATATACCCGTACGCGTCTCTGGATTCTCCTTCCGAGTTTTTGATTATGGTTGGGTAGTGAACGGCTTCCTGTGTTGAAATCCTTGCAGCTCTCAGAGTTTTGATGGTGACAATGTTGAAGTCAGAGGTCGCGTCAATCAGCATGCTGTCAAATTCGACATCTTTCAGTTGAGCGATGGTTAGGAGTCCCAAGTTGCATCTATGATTCGTACTTTCCAGGAGAGGTTTGGGGGGGGAGGGGAGGGAGGAGGTTGGTGCTGATGAATGGTAGCTGGATTTTCCCTGCCTCGATTATAGAGAAGTCGTTCCAGGTCCTCTCGTGTGATGAAGTTGGATTGTTGATTCCTTTCTGACGGCCGTTCAGGAGCTACACGAACTTCTTCATCTATAAAGATGCGCCTTGTTGAAGTACTCGCGCCAGGAGTCATGAAAGTATTCCTTGTCTGCTCCACTTGAGGTTGACGTGGTTCTGGTAGTAATCTTTCCGTCAGCGTCTTGAGAAAAGTGAGTACCTCCTTCTGAGTTGTAGCCATGTCTGTCTGAGCCTTAGCGAGAACTTATTGTCTTTCCATCAAATCAATAATGGTAATAGGGGGTTGGATTCCCCTGGCTCCTCCATCCTCTCGTCCTGATGGAGGAGTGGCAATAGCTCTGGTAACAATTGAGGGGTGTTACGCTCGAAGAAACATTAGGCATGGCGGAAGCGGCTCTTGCTCTGGTGATATGAGGTGTCATGCCGGAGGGAATGTTTCTTACGCCGCTGGTGTTGGTGGTAGAGGATGTAGTGCCACGAGATGCGATGATCGTGCCTGTTTGCTGAGGCGCGACTTTCCTCTTTGATTCTTCACTGACAACAATGCTTATGAATGGCTGAGCGAAATACTGCTTGTTGGGCGCCTTCCATACAGGGAGGTGACGATATCCTTACGCTATATCTTTGAAGAGTGGTGACCTTGTCACGGTTTCTTGGTTGACCGTTTGTTCTGAGTTGAATAGGTTCTTGACAGTGAAGGGGTTCCGTGTTGATCCTCAGTCCCCAAGTGCGATTTACTTGGTTCTATCTTGTATGGTCGGTGGGTTTACCATAATAAAGATGGTGATCATCTTGCCTCCGTACTGGTGACTCTATTACTTCCTCCATGGGAAAACAAAATATGCAGAAGTTCGAATTACCTTTGTCCGTAGTGGTTGCTATGGTGAAGCTCTGACTGGTATCAACAAACAAGCAACAACGGTTCTTGGAAGCAGCTGTGATCAGAAGAGACTGGCAGGGAGAGTGGTGGATACGGTTATGATCCTTGACAGGGAGGAGTGGTATCTACGGTCATGGATCATGGAAGGTAGGAGTTGAAGCTACGAGCACGAACTTTGTACGACCACGGCCATGAGTATATAACACACGTATGTGAGTTTATTCCTTCTTTTCTTTCCCCTCTTTATTTTCGGTGAAGCGGCTCCTCCCTGATTCCATGCGTGCGTCAGATCTCCTATTATTGCTTTCCTGATTGTAAGTGCGACCTTGGTGTATTGTCTTGATGAAAAATTCAGATTTGTGTCTTCTTGCCAGAATGGCCACAAAATCTTCATCCGATGTAGATTTTCAGCTGTCACGTAGTCGAGAGTTTCGGATGCCATTTATAGCTCATTCATTGGATTAACGTGCCCTATTAGTATGCTGTAGAAGACTTCCATGCGAATCTTTTGGTATATAGCTCACCCCCAGATTCTTCACCAATTAGTGCCAGCTTCAGTTCTTCCAGAGGGCAGTGTAAAAACGTTTCTGACAGAGTTTTTGCAAAATGACCCGTAACCTTGCTGACTACATGCCATGTTCTAAAACACTTTTTAATGAATGTTTAGGTTGCTCTATGGTTTGTACTTCAATCCCCATGCTTGAACCATCTTTTGCTAATTATGACGCCTTTAGATTTAGGTTTTAGATATTTTTTTTTGTTTTTAGTCTTTAGTTTTTTTTTTTTTTTTTTTCTCTAGAGTTTACTTTGGTATTTTTGTTTTTGGTGTGCAGGATTGACTTGAAGCGAAAGTTGGAAAGTTAGACTTGCTTGCCATCAAAAGAGAAAGCCGGAGATTTTATTTTTAAAGAACTTTTATTTATTAGTTTCTTTATTTTTCTTTTGGACCTGTAATTTTCTATTTTGCTGCTTGTTTATTTTATTTATTAAAAAAAAAACACACACTCCCACACACCAATTGCATTTTCGTCCGGCACCGATTTTAGGAAAACAAGTGGTTTAGTACGGTGAACCCTCTGGGCGTTATCATCCGAAACACCACAAACCTCAGCCTCGTACCTTTGGGTATATTTTGCTGTGGTAACCCAAGCCTACCTAAATTAGTTAGCCCAGCATTTGCATGTGCAAAGTTTTAGTTGAATTCTTGTATGCCAGAACGTAAGAGAGACGCTCTAGGACGGTTTATCGTGAAAAACCTAGAAGTGATATTTTAGGAAACAAGAATCTTGACTACCTAAATCTAGAAAGTCCTATTTTTTGACGTTCTTCTCACGGTGAGGAAAATATCTTTAATACTCCTATAGTGCCAGAAATGACAACTGTAAGAGATTACATGTACCCAACTAGGTCCACCCGACCATCGTGCATAAGATTACCAGCCTCTTCGGCTAATTATGAGTTGAAACCTAGTACTATTTAGATGATTCCTGTATTCTTAGGGAAAGATGATGAGAACCCATACTTTCATGTAAGGGACTTTGAGGAAATTTGTGAAACAGTTAAGATTAAAGACCTTAGTGATGAAATTTTAAAACTTAGATTGTTTCCTCTTTCCTTAAGAGATAAAGATAAATCTTGGCTAAATAATATACCATCTAAATCCATAACAACATGGGATGAACTCACTTCTGTGTTCTTCCAAAAGTTTTACCCAAAACATAAAACCTCGTCTATTAGGCAAAAAATTAGCACCAGTATGCAACAAGAAGGAGAGTCTCTTTATAGGTTTTTAGAAAGATTCAATGATCTCTTGGCGCAGTCTCTCCATCATGGGTTTGAAAAAATGAAATTAGTGCAAATTTTTTTTGACGGGTTAGACTACTCAACCAAATCCTTGGTTGAGTCATTATGTGTTGGAGAGTTCTTAAATAAAACTGCTGATCAAGCATATTCCTTTTTAGAAGAAGTAGCTGACAAATCCCAACAGTAGGAATCATGTGTAGAACCCCCTAAAAGACTTTTGGTAAATAGAAATAGCTCCAATATGGTAGACTCAAGCTTTGAGCCAGATGCTAAGTTTGTTGCCTTATGTAGACGGTTAGAAGCTTTAGAATTAAGTCAGTCTAAACATAAGTCTTTTGTTGAAACTGATGATAGGCTTAGAACCTCTCAAGTCTCTAGTTGTGGAATAGAGCCCAATAACTCATTTTGGGAAGGACAGATTAGTGAAGAGCAAGCATACGCTCTTTATAACAACTCTAGATTTGAAAACCGTCAAAAATTTGACCCATATTCATAGACCTATAACCCCGGTTGGAAAAAACATCCTAATTTTTCATGGTCTCAGGGTCAGAATCAAGGTCAGATTAGTAATTCTCAGGCACCACAGGTTTTGGTTACACTAAGAATCTTTTGGGTTCAACCCAATCTAAAACCCTTTTGAGAATAAAATATCTAGCTTAGAGGGAACTCTTATTATGCTAGCAAATAACCATGAAATGTTATCAAACAATCACTCTAGCTTTCAACAAGAAACCAGGCAGAGTTTACAAAACAATGATCAAACTCTATCTAAGTTAGAACATCAAGTAGGTCAAATAGCTAAGACTCTAAGTGAAAGAGAGAATGGAAGGTTCCCTAGTCATCCCAATCCAAATCCCAAAGGAATGAATGCAATTAGAACCCTTAGGAGTGGTAGAGTAGTAGACAATCAGGTAACCATGCCCGATAGTGAACATACGGTAGTTCACCCCTCAGGACCACCAGTAGCTGAGGAGACTGATAAAGTTCCTGATGATGCCAATTTGGTTTCTGAGAGGTCTTATTCTGTGCCTAGAGCCCCATTCCCACAGCTACCAGTACCAACCAAAAAGGAATCCCATTTAAATGACATATTGGAGGTTTTTAAGCAAGTTACCATAAACCTTCCTTTATTAGATGCAATTAGGCAACTCCCTGCTTACGCTAAGTTCCTTAAGGATATGTGTACGAGAAAAATAAAGATGAATGTCCCTAAGAAAGCCTTTTTATCTACTCATGTAAGTTCGAAAATCTAGAATACCACTACTCCTAAATACAAAGACCCAGGTTCCCCTACCATTTCTTGCACGATAGGTAATTACCGGGTAGAAAAAGCTTTACTTGACTTAGGAGCTAGTGTGAACTTACTTCCGTACCATGTGTACCTTGAGCTAGGGCCAGGTGAAATGAAACCAACCAAGATAACACTCCAGTTAGCTTATAGGTCAGTGAAAGTTCCTCGTGGAGTCATAGAGGATGTTCTAATTGAGGTCGACAAGTTTATATATCCAGTGGATTTTGTTATCCTAGATACTCAACCTGACCCAGACCTAGAAAACCAGATACCTGTGATTTTAGGTCACCCATTCTTAGCTACATCCAATGCGATCATTAACTGTCGAAATGGTATCATGAACCTGTCTTTTGGTAATATGACTATTGGGCTTAATATTTTCAATATTTGTAAGCAACCCTCTGAGTTAGATGACTCGCCCTTTTAGGAGGTAAACATGATAGGTGATGTGATTTTAATATAGTGGTAAAAAGGATTCGAACTCTAAGACTTGTGAAGATTCGAGTTTTTAAATTTAATAAAAATATACAATAATATTACAAATGGTGCAAGAGGTACTGGAACTAAGGATTCGGCCAATCTTCATAACATAAGGTTCAATTATTTATTCTCAACAATTTTAGCTCAAGAAATGTAAACATGGACTCTTATTTTTGCCAAGGTAGATTCTAAAAACATTAGTTATAAATCGTAAGCATGGGACATCAAACATCTAAGCAAGCATGACCCATCTAATAAAATAATAACTAATTAATCAAAATCATATTTCAATTAATATTAGTGCAAAAGTCATAAAAAAGAATAAAATAAATTTACCCATGTATGAAGTTCGGCCTCCTCCGTCGTCCCAGTGTTGGGGTTTAACTCATCATGTCGAAAACACACTCAAAATATGTATTCATGGCTCAAAAAGTGTTTACAAGAAGAGAAAATAATGGAACAGGAAATCTGCAACAGCAAAGGTGCGTTACAGACCGACTGTTTCAACTCTCAACTGTTATGATGAAGATAATCGTTACAAATCTGAAGATAAATGTTGCAGAAGAGGATGAAGAAACTGTTACAATGAAGATAAATGTTGCAAACCAGTTGAAGAAACTGTTACAACCAGTTGAAGAAACCGTTACGACGGATGAAGAAACCGTCACTGTTTCCCTGTTCTTCACGAGCAGCAGCAGCAACAACAACAGAGTTCTGAAAACTCTTGATTCACACCTCCTGAGCTCTCCTCTCGACACTGCTTCCTTGTACCTCTAGAAATCTATTTATACTCCTAAGCCTCGTTTAATCACGCCATATCTCCCAAATAATCTTCATTTATCACTATTATTCTCCACGGCCAAAATTTCCATTTTTTTATCTTCCACGCGTTCTCAGCTGTCAACCTTCCTTATTTATCTTCTTCTAGCATCTTTGTAGTGCAACACACTCGAAACTCATGCATTACACACCTCAAACTCGTGTCAAATTCACTTGAACCCGTGAAAACTTGTGTCCACTGTTTTGGATTTGAAACACGTTATTAAGCCAATTTATATCGGAAACAACACCCATACTAGCTTCTTATATCCTCTAGGAACAATCCCAACAAATTCCAGCCCTTTAGTCTACCCAAAATTACTCCAAAAATCCGACTGAAAATCTGCCAGTGAAAGGGAATATTTTCCCGCCAAAAATATTTTTTTTAATTTGGGAAGAAAGTCACCGCTTATCCATGGTCGCCCCTTATCCGTTGCTGGAGTCTGAATAACACTTGTCCCTTTGGGTGCCTTTAGTAATTTTTCTGTGGTGTTTTCAACACTTTTTTCGGGGTTCCTCCTGTGCATTTCTGGGGTGCCTTTAGTACTTTATCCTGGGGTGTAAAACACCACTTTTCGAGCCAATTTTGCCGCAAGAGCTTATTCCCTAGAAAAGACTTAAAACAACTTTATTAGAAATAAAATGAGTCCTAGATAATGTAGTTATGGGTGAAAATGCGTCACACTTACGTGCTTATCAATAGGAACCTTGGTTCAGGAGTCATTACCAAACACTTTGCTAGAAGATCCATTAGAGAAATGCCTAGCCCACTTTGTGTTTGACTTTGATAACGATAGTGTAATAAATGAGGTGAATGCTTTGCTAGATGCCGCCCCTTTGATGGACACTAGTAATGGATGGAGGCCTAAGTTCGAACCACTACCAGTTTCTAAATCTACCTTAATTCCTTCTTTAGAAGAGCCCCCTAAGTTGGACCTTAAACAATTACCAGATACCCTGAAATATGTGTTTTAGGCCCATTTTAGACTTTTCCTATGATTGTTGCTTCCGACTTGGATAGTGATCAGGAAAGTAGGCTAGTCACCATACTTCAAGACAACAAGGAAGCTTTAGGGTGGACCATAGCAGATATTAAGGGTATAAGTCCTACTGTTTGTATGCATCAGATTCATTTAGAAGATGACACTAAACCCTCTAGGGAGATGCAACGTCGACTGAACCCTAATATGAAAGAAATAGTTTGAACTGAAGTACTTAAGTTGTTAGATGCGGGTATTATCTACCCCATTTCAGACAATAAGTGGGTCAGCCCCGTTCAGGTTGTTCCCAAGAAATCAAGTATCACTGTAGTCCAGAATGATAACAATGAATTAAACCCAACCCGAGTGACCACGGGATGGCGTGTATGTATTGACTATAGAAAATTGAACAAGGTCACAAGGAAGGATCACTTTCCTCTTCTTCCTTTTATCGACCAAATGCTAGAGAGATTAGATGGACATAGTCATTATTGCTTCTTAGATGGCTACTCGGGCTATAATCAGATCGTTATTGCCCCAGAGGACCAAGAGAAAACTACTTTTACCTGTCCCTTTGGTACCTTTGCGTATAGACGCATGCCTTTCGGGTTGTGTAATGCACCTGCTACTTTCCAGCGGTGTATGATGAGCATATTTTCTGACATGGTAGAAAGGTTCTTAGAGTTCTTTATGGATGACTTTTCAGTATTTGGTTCATCTTTTGACGAGTGCTTGCATCATTTGACACTAGTGTTGACTAGGAGTAAGGAAAAGAATTTAGTGCTTAATTGGGAAAAATGTCATTTCATGGTTAAATCAGGAATTGTGTTAGGGCATATCGTATCTTCGAAGGGTATAGAGGTAGACAAAGCCAAGGTTGACCTTATTAAAACTTTATAGGTCCCAAAAACCGTAAAAAAGATTAGGTCATTCTTAGGGAACGCAGGATTTTATCGACGATTCATTAAGGACTTTAGCTTGATTTCTAGACCTCTTTGCAATTTACTTGCGAAAGATGTTAAGTTTGTCTTTGATGATGCTTGTTTAGAGGCTTTTGAGAAGCTTAAGATGTTACTCTCTACCGCTCATATAGTCCAGGCACCTAACTGTAACCTACCCTTTGAAATTATGTGTGATGCTTCAGATTATGCTATAGGTGTTGTGTTAGGTCAGAGAGAAAACAAATTACTTCATGTGATTTACTATGCTAGCAAAACTCTAAATGATACCCAACTGGACTATACAACTACCGAAAAGGAACTGCTAGCCATCGTTTTTGCCTTGGATAAGTTTAGATCCTACCTATTAGGTTCTAAGGTCATAATTTTTACTGATCATGCTGCTTTAAAATATCTTTTGTCTAAAAAGGATTCCAAACCTAGATTGATTAGATTGATCCTATTGTTACAAGAATTCAAGTTAGATATTAGAGACAAAAAAGGTGCTGAAAATGTAGTAACAGATCACTTATCTAGGCTTGTTGTGGATTCCCCTGATGATTTCACTCCCGTTAGGGATAGCTTTCCTGATGAACAATTGTTCTTTGTTTCCCAATCACCTTGGTATGCAAATATAGTGAATTATCTTGTTACTGGTCGAATGCCTCAACATTGGGGTAAACAAGATCGTTCTAGGTTTTTAGCTGAGGTTAAGCATTTCTTTTGGGATGATCCTTATTTGTTTAAGTATTGTCCAGACCATATTATTAGGAGATGTGTACCTGAAAATGACCAGTCTAGTATTATCTCCTTTTGTCATGAACATGCGTGTGGGGGTCACTTTAGTACTAAGAAGACTGCTGCAAAGATATTGCAGTGTGGATTTTACTGGCCTTTGTTATTTAAGGACTCCCATAGTCATTGTGCTTCTTATGAGCATTGCCAGAAGTTAGGGACCATTTCTCGTAGAAATATGATGCCTTTGAACCCTATTTTAGTGTTTGATGTCTTTGATGTGTGGGGCATTGATTTTATGGGTCCATTCCCTAATTCTTTTGGTTATCTTTACATACTTGTCGCTGTAGACTATGTGTCTAAGTGGGTTGAGGCGGTTCCGTGTAAAACAAATGACCACAAGGTCGTACTCCAGTTTTTGAAAGATAATATACTTACACGTTTTGGTACACCATGAGCTATAATTAGTGATGGAGGAACACACTTTCGTAATAGACCATTTGCACTTTTAATGAAACAATATGGTATGACTCACAAAGTAGCTACCCTATATCACCCACAAACTAGTGGTCAGGTAGAGGTTTCCAATAGGGAGATAAAACGTATATTAGAGAAAACGGTTAATCCTAGTAGAAAAGACTGGTCGTCAAGGCTTACTGATGCCTTATGGGCTTATCGTACTGCGTTTAAGACCCCCATTGGAATGTCACCTTATCGTCTAGTATTTGGAAAGGCATGTCACTTACCTGTTGAGTTAGAACATAGAGCATATTGGGATGTTAAACTTTTCACTTGACAAAGCAGGAGCTCACAGAAAACTCCAGCTCGATGAGTTGGACGAGATTCGTAGAGATGCATACGATAGTGCTAAGGAGTATAAGAACAAAATGAAACTTGTGCATGAAAAATATATTTTAAGAAAGTCATTTGCTCCAGGTCAAAAAGTTCTTCTGTATGATACTCGTTTGCATCTATTCCCTGGGAAGTTGCGCTCTTGGTGGACCGGCCATTTTGTAGTCCGCACTGTTTTTCCTCATGGCGTTGTTGAAATTGAAACACTAGATGGTAGTAGTTCTTCTAAGGTTAACGGTCAGAGATTGAAGCCCTTTTTAGAACCTCTTCCTACAGGTGATATTGAGGAGGTCCCTCTGGAGGACGCTATATACCTTGATTGACCATCGAGGTATTTGGTATTTGTATGTTGTATATTATTTTTGCCATTTGTTTTTAGGTTTTTATTTTTATTTTTCTCCTTATTCTCCGAGGAAGGATTGTTACGCTTCACCCAGGTACTATCTTTCTGACTTTTCTCTTTACTGAATCCTCTTGTTACTTATATTTTTGGTACTGTTCTTTCATTAGAAACATTGAGGACTATGTTAGATTTAAGTTTGGGGGTGGGGAAGAAACTTTTTGGTAGTTGCAATAAATAAACTCCAGAGCCTAGAAATTTATGCCTATTAAGGATGGCACTAACCAATCTAAGTGGATGGAAGCATCTTGATTGTAGGTTGAGGAACCAATATGAGTAGATGGAAACATCTAAAGAGTCTATTCATAAAAGCACAGAGCTCAGGTGTTAGAAATAACATGATAGTTTCACCGTATCTCGGAGTCATCTTATTACTTCTATTTTTGTTTTTGCAAATTTTTATGTTGATGTATGCTGGGTTGAAATAGAGTGATTGAGTTACTAAAAATAAAAAAAAAGACTAGACCAGACCAGACCAATCGGAATAATTATTAACACTTGGATAGCAATATGTGTGTGTTCTCCCTGTCTCCGTCGCCTAAACAAGCGTGGAACGCAGGATCCAAGGTAATTACCATGTAATATTCTAACAAGAAACATGCGCTTGGATCCAAAAGATCTAATCATGTCGTTAAAAAATAAAAATAAATAAATAAAGGTTTATTATAAAGTCGACCATTGGTTCCCTTGTATATGCCAGCTGAGTTGATGTAGATTTAGGATTATCGACCACTGGTTCCCTTGTATATGCCAGTTGTGTTGATATTAGTCCAGACCAGTATCTCAATCCACTAGGTCATAGGTTCATCTTGGCATTGACGTCCATTCGTAACCATCTATTTCTATTTCCATCTTCTTAATTTATTCATGTGATTTGTTTGATTCCGGATATTGATGTCCATAGTGTGACTACCTGAGTAGAGATCTGTCACTTATATATGAATTTTAGTATGCTTAAATGAAAACTCGTGTATAGCAATTGGAATTTCGCATCAGGGTACTTCCTCTTGTAGTCAATGAGAGAATGCCAACCAAGGAGATTCTTTAGTGCTATTCCAAGGTTCTGCGTAGATAGCTAGGGTCTGGAGTAAAGGTTTTGTGGGTACACCTCTGGTAAACCCTCCCAAGACTATAACTCGGTCACTAGGGACACCTAGGGGTTTAAAGGCTTGTTGCACATGCTAAGTGCAACCGCGATGCCTGCGACAGTGAGTTAGGATTTTATTTGTAAATTAGATTCACTCGAGGACGAGCAAATAATAAGTTTGGGGGTATTTGATAGACACATTTTTGTGTCTGATTTGTCTCGATTTTATATATTGTTAGTGCTCAATTGTTGTACTTATTATGGTTTCTATGTCTTTGTAGGTGTTTTCGGAGAAATAAGCTTTTGTGAAGAAAGTTGCTCAAAAAGTGGCATTTGGACTTCCGAGAGAAATTAATTCAGACACGCCATAAACTACTATTTCCACCCTAGTTGCTAAAGGGACTCTATTGGCGGATAAGGGGACTTCACCTTCTTCACGTTCAAAACAGAAAAAGGCGGGAAAAACAATTCCGCGCCTGCGTGAATTTCAAGGAGAATTGTGGAGCAGTTTTGGGGAGATTTAATTGCACATTTGGATTGATATCAACATGGTATGACAAAACAGGGTTGGCAATACTTTGCGAATCAAGAAAAGAGGAGATATACACCGATTTGGAAAGGAAAGTTCCTCGGTTTTTTGTGGACTATATTTGGCAGTTGCGTGATTTTTTTTGGAAATATTTTAGTTGAGATTTAGCTACATTTTTTTCACAGGATTGAATTGTGGTTAGGCTGCTGCTACGAAACAGGAAGGGTAATGGGATTTGTCACATAAATAGAGAAGTTTCCATCTGTTTCTCGATTCACAGGTAAAAAGATACTCTCGGGTTTGGTTCGAAACGGGTATGTTTGGTTTATTCTTGGAAAGTATATGGAGAGTAGTGAAGAATATCTTCTCTGGTGGATTTTATGCTATCATTGGAAGAGTTTGTATTAATCTGGGAGAGTTTGAACAAGGCAGAGACGCGTAGGAGGATAAAAAGAGAAACAAAAGTCCGAGACTTTTGGTGGAGGAAAGTGGAAGATTTATCGGGATTTTATATTTCTGCTATATATAAATAGTTTGAGAGAGACCCAAAGGAGGGGGTAGAGAGTCTGGGGAAGATTTAGGAGGCTACAGAGGCGTAAAATCGAGTAGCAGGAAAATCGTTTCTGCTGGTGTATTGAAGAACACGAAGAACATAAGACGCACATGCGACAGTCGTTTATGCTACAGTGTCAGTGACAGTTTTTATTTATCGATCTCTGTAACAGTTCGGTTTGTAACACATATAATTGTTACAAACCCGATTTTTAATAGTTTTTCTCCATTTCATCATTTGTGAACATCTTTTGAGCAATGAAACAATATTTTGATCGTGCTTCCACTATGATGAGCTAATTCTCGCGCAACCAGGGCAAAGGAGGAAACTATTCACTCATGTTTGATTGGTAAACTTTTTTTTACAATTTTTTTAATTATTTATTTTATTTAATTCACTAGGATCAACATAATTAAAGATAAAATTGGTTTTCTTAATTAGTTGTGAATCAATTCGATGTGTTATGCTTAGAATCAATTCTTTGATAATTCATGCTTAGGGATTACAATTTAATATTTGGACACCTTATAGATTAAAAGTGAATTAATGAGAAAAAGCGCTTAATAATAATTTCAGAAGTATCTTTGTGAACCAATCAACTAGAAGGAACAGTGGAATCCGGAGCCTTGGTCTATTTTAATATCTTGAAATCAAATTTTGAATTAAGATTTCTTATTATTTTTAGTTTTATTTAAATATGAAATCGAAAATATTCACAAGTCTTAGAGTTCGAATCCTTTTTACTACAACCACAATTAAAAATCTCAACAGTGGGTGTTAGACCTAAATGGAAAAGTACCTGAGGAGGGAGTCTTGGAGATTACCGTGGGTGACACTGCTGATGAGGTGTCTCTCTTTGTGAGTTATCTCTTGATGTGTTAACACCAGCAATATACTTGGAAATCGAGAGATTCAATTGTAATACCTCGATATTCGGCAGTGGTTGGCCGATTGGAATATAAGTAATGATTTGTAATTTCCTAACACCGAGGCCTTTTCATCACAATTGGCTCCAGAGTTGGAAGAAAACTCTGCAGTTAAGCGTGCTCGGGAGGGAGTAGTCACAGGTTGGGTGACCTCCTGGGAAGTTGTTGCTGGATTACCGCAGCGATGCCCGTTGAAAACCCCACACTGCCGGATATTCGCAGTGGTTAAGTGGGGACAATATCGGTGGAAGTACGGATCATTACATCAATTCTGGATCTCTCGACGTAGTCATAGAGATGCTTGTTATTTTGCTGGAACATCATGTCCAAGTCTTGAGGGTGATCGGCTCGGGAATGAAGAGATATTTATGGTAGGGAACATCACCATCTGGAACCTATCGGAGGTTTTGTTAGGCACGTTGTTGTTGTACCCGGTGTAGGATCTTCTGGTAGGCAGGCGATTTGGAGAACTCTTCGAGTCATAACATCTGGTGATACTCGTATTTCTCCTAAGTATTCCAACGATGGGAGATATGTTCTTCAGCATTGCCCGCTTCCCTGGGCAAAGGAAATATGGGAAACATGGGTCCTTTTAGTGCAGCAACTTTTCGAATCTCCTCTGCATGAGGTTATCATGGCTGCGGATTCTTTCCTGGAATGATGACGCGTGCATCGTTATCTTCTCGAGGCTGCTCTCTTGACGTGTCGGCTCAAGTACATCTGAAGATTTCACGGGCTTTCTCTTGCTTGGATTGGCCTACTTGCTCTTGCTTGGGTTGGCATAATAGGCGAACCCCTTTGTGATGATTTGAAGATGCGTCAAGCCTCCTTTGTTACTTTGCTTTCGTGATATCTGCAGGTGCCTTTCTAGGACTCCACTGATGTTGAGATTTGTTGTCGACTATCTCCATATTGGAACAACGTCTATGTGAATCTTCCCTTTATCTCTCTGGGCGTGGACCCTGGCGATATTAATATCAGTGATAACTTTGAGGCGTTTCCGGCTTGCTCCATATAATACTTATGGTGTTGCAGAAAAGGCGGTTGCTCCATCCTGATCTCGAGGTAAGCCATTCTGCCCTTCTAAGTAGTAGCCACGTCTTCTTGTGTCTCCACGCGGATTTCTGGTCCTTTCATCTGGGAGATTTACTAGTGCTCATCTATCCAAGGCATATCTAGTAACATTGCTTGAAAAATCATTTTTGTGAAGCTTATTAGCGAACAGAACACCAAAATTGAAATTGGTTGTTGAACCTAAATTGATTTTAATGATTGAATTGGATATAAGATACACCCTTTTGAAATTGAGAAAACTGGAATGAATATTGAAAAACTGATTTTGCAACCGAGAGATTAATCTCCCAATGTGGTCGCCAGTTGTTTTTGGGTAAAAACTGATTCTGATGGTTTTGGTAAATTTGGGTGTGCCGCCGAGAAACGAATCTAAACCCTAAATAAATGCACTGCGCGGGAGTACTTTAGATTCGAGAGATCAATCCGTACAATTATGGCCTAAACCAAGAAATGGCCGTTCCAGTCTTGCTTCGGTCACAAAATGAAGGAGAAGGGTTGATCTTAGGGAGGGAAGCCAAGAAGGTGTTGAGATCAGAATGGTTAACTCTGAAGGTGTGGTTGTTTTATGACTTATATCAGAATGTGAACTTTCTTGCGGAATGTGAGCTATGAGTTCTTTGGTGTTTTTTTTTATGGATACTTGTGTTGATAACCCAAAACTGTTGTTTGGTTGAAATAGGTTGAAACCTATTTACACAAGTCATAGTTGAACGCATCCTGATCTCATAGGAAGTGGAAGTAGTGGAGTGATGGAGAAGTGAGGTCATTGAAAAACACATCCCTACTATGAGGGGAAGGCTGTCCAATTTACACCCACTACTTCTCTGCTTCCACTAACTGTCCGCCTTTCCTGACACTTTCTCATAATGGGCATGTTGCACGCTGCAAGCTGTAAACCGCCAGACCAATACCTTGATGAACATCCCCCAGTTTGTGACATGTTTGATGTCTCGAGTATTTTATAGAAAATATGTAACAAGTTGCCGAGTGGGACTCGCCTAATTATTCTGACCAATCACGTGCAAGGTAGGTGGTGGGTAGTCATGTGTGACGAGCCAAGTCATGAGACTTGCTGCAAAGAATAGCATGTAACACCATTAGGTTAAATAACTAAGTTTATTTGTGAAGCCGATACTCATAAAATATCAAATGTAATCGATGCATGTAAAGCATCGCTTTTAAGCAAGCAGCTCGAAATAAACGATGCATGTGAAACATCGTTGTATTGAGCTTGTCTTGGTTGGTCGCAGAACCTAGTGTCTTCAAAAGAGCATGACTGGCCACTTTCAGGAAGCTGCTGGGAGCTATTTATGCATGCCAAAGGTAGGCCGGACGGTCCCCATAGGAGAATGATAGCTGGTAGCCATTTTGACATCCTATTGGTCGGTCCAAGTTAAATCTAGACCGGTTAAATTGGCTAGCTGAGATGATTTGCGGCAGTTATTGATTGCCGCTAATTTATTTAAGACTTCTATAAGAAGCACGGCCAGCCATCTTTGGGCGATCGTTTAGGAGCCATACGGGTAGGCCGCGGCTTGGTCGATTGTTCCTTATGGAAGAGGAGTGGCCGGTGATCATGGCCACATCTTGTTGAACGCCTTGAATAGGAGTTTGTCCGGCCGATTCGACTGGCGAAGTTGTGCAGTCGAGATGATTTGCGGCAATTAATGGCTATCGTTGATTTAATTTAGGTTTTAATAGCCGTTTGGCCAACCCATTTTGGGCCAACGGTTTTTGGTGTTGGCGGCATGCTGTGTATTATTCGACCAGCCAGCACTATAGTCTGGCCGCTAGTGAGTGTATCCGCTCCTTGTCCGTCAATCAGAATCGAATCTAGGCCGGTCAATTCGGATGGCGAAGTTGGACGGCCGAGATCATTTTGCAGCAGCAATGTAACACTGCTTAATAGAAATTATGGTTTTGTAAGTCGCGCGGCCAACTAACTTTAAGCAATCGGTTAGTGGCTCTGTTGGCGAGTTAAAAGGATTCCGATTGGCCATGGCTGCATGGTGGTGCTTGTCCGGCCGTGTTAAGAAGTGGCTAGACTTGATAAATCCAGTGACCAAAATGTATGGCCGTGATCGTTTTAAGACTGACATGGGAAGCCTATATTAAATTCCTTATGGAATTAGGTGCTTCGACCAACCAACTTCTAACTTTATTTAGAAGTGCGTGCGATGCATTTAAAGCGATCTGATTGGTCTATGGGAAAGGGGATGGCAAGCGGCAACATGGAGTGTGGATGATCGGCCACGGGCGGCGTTTGCTGGAGCAGATCGGCCGGCCAAGTGGCGTGGCCACACCTCCCTTTGCTGCTGCTTTTACTTGCTGCAGTTCCTCTTTATTTCTTGTTTTCTGATTTTTGGTAAGATTTGCTCCTATTAGTTCCATGTTGGATTAATTTCCTAGCTTACCTAGGTTTTGTCTCGACCAATAGGGTTCGAGATATTGCGCAGGGCGCAAAAACTTAATTTTTGCAAATTAATTAGGTTAAAATTTGAATTTTCCGAGCTGTCACAAAATTGGTCAAATTTGGTGAATTCTGTGTGTTGACACAAAATTCTTAATTTTATTCTTAGAGAGCAGTCAACACGTCTTCTGATTGAGTACTTTCATGCAGACCTTAATCTTGATACTTTGGGAAATTCATGAAATGCATATGTGGGGGGGGGGGGGGGCCGGGCGAGGCCTATCATTGACGCAATTGGTTGAAGGTAGTCCACGTACCTGGATAAAGTTCCGAAGAGCCAACTGATAAGCAGAACCTTTGTCTGTTGAGAATAAGTTACCGAGTATCCCCTTTTGCACTGAAGCAGACTGGCTCTGAGAAGCAAGATAACAGTAGGTGCTAGTGTAATACCCCGGTTGTCGGCACTGGTTGGCCGAATGTAATATGAGTAATGGTTTGTCCTTTCCTAACACCGAGGCCTTTTCAGCACAATTGGCTCCAGAGTTGGCAGAAAACTCTGCAGTTAAGTGTGCTCGGGCGGGAGCAATCCAGGGATGGGTGACCTCCCAGGAAGTTACTGTTGGATTACTACAGCGATGCCCGTTGAAATTCCCACACTGCCGGATGACCGCAGTGGCTCAGTGGGGACAATATCGGTGGAGGGACGGGTCATTACAAATGGTGGACAATATCGGTGGAGGGACGGGTCATTACAAATGGTATCAGAGCATACGATGGGTCACCTGCCGAGGGTGGGAAGGTATGTTGGACGGGTTTGGTCCAGGTGCTTCTCATGAGGGGCAGGGAACGTCGAAGATCTGGGCTTGCGGACATATTCTAGAGCCGAGGACGACTCCAATTTAAGGTGATGGTATTGTAATACCCCGGTTGTCGGCAGTGATTGGACGAATGGAATATAAGTAATGGTTTGTCCTTTCCTAACACCGAGGCCTTTTCAACACAATTGGCTCCAAAGTTGGCAAAAAACTCTGCAGTTATGTAATACCCTGTATTTTTAGTTACTTTTTTGGGTCGGGTTATTGGTGTGATTTTCAAAGATGTTGTAGTAATGGTAAATAGGATTCGAACTCTAAGACTTGTGAAGATTCGAGTTTTTAAATTTAATAAAAATATATACAAAAATATTACAAAGGGTGCGAGAGTTACTGGGATTCAGGATTTCACCGAATTCAAAACATAAGGTTCAACTATTAATTCTGTGACAATTTTAGCTCAAAAAAAACATGGACTCTATTTTTTCCAAGGTAGATTCTCAAAACATTGATTGTAAATCCTAAGCATGATGTATCAAAACACCTAAGCTAAGCATACATCATCAAATTAAATGACAACCAATTAATTCAAATCATAATTTCAATTAAAATTAATGCAAAAGTCTTAAAAAGAATTAATAAAATTACCCCAAGTATGATATTCGTCTTCCTCCATCATCCCAGTGTTGGGGTTTAGCTATTCATGGTAAAAACATGCTCAAAAGATTGATTCATGGCTCAAAAAGTGTTTTTATTGAAGAGAAATAATAATACAGCGAATCTGCAACGCTTTTCTGGCGTTACAGAAATCACCGTTACAATGAAGTGCTGTTAATAAACGATAAATCGGTTCTGCTATTGAAGAACGACACTCGTCTGCGACTGTTCCGCGTGGGTCAATGTTCTTCGTGTTCTTTAGCAGCAGCAGCAGCAGGTTTTCTTCAACTTTGATTTCTCGGCTCTGTGTTGTTCTAAACTTCCCCTAACTTTCGACACCCCTTCTATATGACCCAACCAATCTATTTATATCAAAAAGAGCGATTAAATCTCTCCAAAATCTTCCAAAATCTCTTCCTTTCTCTTCACGGCAAAGTTGCGGCAATTTCTTGTTTTAGGATTTCCATGCGTATATGAGCTTTCCTTTTGATTCTAAACTCTTCTTTAGATAGATATCAAGCTTTGGGAAGAAAATCTTTCCTTTAGTCTCCATGAAATTCCTAAAATAATTCATCAAAGACCAGAAACTTCCATCACCTCTGTTTTGCTCTAATTCGATCTCTAGCGAATTTGGGTTCAATCCAAAGACTTTACTAGGCCTGTGTAGTCCTAAGGAGTAAACCCAGTCAATTTCAGCCCTTTAATCTCCATAAAAATCGATCAAAACTCCAACCCTAAAATCTGTCCGTGAAACCATTTTTCCCGCCAATTTTGTTTCTAAAACGTGAAGAAGTGGAGTCCCCCTATCCAGTCCCGGTCTGTGTTTAGTAGCTGCTTGGAAATGGGTTACCCCTTATCCAAAGTGAGAGTCTGAATAGCAAATGTCCTTCCAGGTGTCTTTAACAACTTTTCGAGCCAATTTCGCCGCAAAAGCCTATTTCTCCAAAAACACCTACAAAGAGATAAAATACCAAAATAAGTACAAAAATGGGTACTAACAATATACACAATAGAGGTGAAAATAGACACATAAATGCGTCTATCAAATACCCCCAAACTTATTATTTGCTAGTCCCGAGCAAATCAAAAACAGAAAATAAAATCCTAACTCACTGTCGCAGGCATCGTCGATTGCACTTAGCATGTGCAACAAGCCTTTAAACCCCTAGGTGGCCCTAGTGGCCGAGTTATAGTCTCGGGAGGGTTTACTAGAGATATACCCACAAAACCTTTACTCCATACCCTAGCTATCTATGCAGAACCTTGGAATGGCACTAAAAACCTCCTTGGTTGGCATACTTATTGATTACGGGAGGAAGTACCCTGATGCGAAATTCCAATTGCTGTACACGAGTTTGCACTCAAGCATACTAAAATTCATATATAAGTGACAAAGCTCTACTCAGATAGTCGCACTATGGACATCAATATCCGGAATCAAACAAATCACATGAATAGATTAAGAAGATGGATATAGAAATAGATGGTTGCGAATGGACTTCAATGCCAAGATGAACCTATGACCTAGTGGATTGAGATACTGGTCTGGACTAATATCAACACAACTGGCATATACAAGGGAACCAGTGGTCGACAATCCTAAATCTACATCAACTCAGCTGGCATATACAAGGGAACCAGTGGTCGACTTTATAATAAACCTTTTATTTTTTATTTTTTTAACGACATGCATTTTGGTTTTAGGAGTTGAGGGACCAATCTGACTAGATGGAAACATCTATAAGAGTCTATTCATAAAAGCACAGAGCTCAGGTGTTAGAAATAACAAGATAGTTTCACCGTATCTCAGAATCATCTTATTACTTCTGTTTTAGTTTTTGCAAATTTTTATGTTGATGTCTGCTGGGTTGAAATAGAGTGATTGAGTTACTAAAAAAAAAAAAAAAAAGACCAGACCAGACCAATTAGACCAATCGGAATAAATATTAACACTTGGATAGCAATATGTGTGTGTTCTCCCTATCTCCGTCGCCTAAACAAGCGTGGAACGCAGGATCCACGGGAATTACCATGTAATCTGCTGACAAGAAGTTAGAAATCAAAAGGCTAGGAGAAAGAAAAAGAGATGGAGATATAGGTTTTTGTTTAGAGAAGAAAGCTATGGAGAAGAAGAAGATGAATTGGAGCTAGGGTTCTTGAGGAGAAATTCTAATTAGGAAAATCAGTGAAGAATCAATGGAATTGAGGTAGAATGTGAAACCCTTTTCTCTTTTGGTGTTTTCTTTGGGTGTTTATTTTGTATGATTTTGTATTGTTGGGTTTTAGTAATTTAATCACACAAATATATCTTCTAATGATGATCAGGATTTTGAAATTGTTAGATAACATGATTATATACCTATGGTTAAATTTTGAGAACAATACACCACAAATTCACCGTTGAATGTTTGTTTAGATTTAGGTGATAGTTTCTGAAATTATGGACAGTTTCGTTTTGCTGTGATTTTGATGTTCTTAGGCAGTCTTAGTGAGTTTAAAATTATTTGACGTCTAAACAAAAGTTATAGATAAATATATTATATTTCATTGTGCTTTGGATTTGCTTAATTTTAAACTAATATGAATTTATGGTGAATACTTTGGTAAAATGATGTTATCTGCCTAGATTTTGTGATGCGTTTGTAAAATCAATATCTTTTGATTAAACCGTTAGTTTAATGTGAAATTTGAATATGTTATAGATAAATATATCAGGAATGTTCATATGAAATTTGAAGAAGATCGGATAAAGTTATCACTATGAAAAATATAATATAAGATTCTATAGTTAAAGTATTTGCTTAAATGCTTGAAAGAAATTCATGTTGTTAAGCCATGGTTGCTTGTGTTGTTTGTGCAAATGATTTATAAAACTAAATGAATTCATGTTGTACCGTTATATGGAACATGTTTCATGCTAACGGCGGGTAATGATCCCCGAGAGTTAAATGGGTAATGATCCCCATGGGAAATTGTGTTTCCCGACCATCGATGACGGCTGTCCGTGTCGGTAAACGATATGTGGATGTACGAACCAAGGTTTTCGTACCGTGAATGAAATGGGTAATGATCCCCGAGAGCATATGGGTATGATCCCTATTGGAACTTTTGTTCCTGACCATCGATTGAGGCTGTCCGTGCCGATAAATGATAGGTGGGTGTACGAACCAAGGTTTTCGTACCGTGAACTCGTGGTTTCTCTGTGACTATATTAATATGTGAATAGATGCGTTGAATCATTGATGAGTGACTTGTTGACAATTATTTTGGTATTGTAAACTCATGGCTTGTTGTGACAATATTAATTTGTTAATCATGTGTTGAAATCTAGATTAAATTATTTGTTGGAAACATATTTGGTGTTATGAACTCATGTTTTGAAACTTAAAAGGATGGATTGTTGGAAACATTATTGATGATGTTAATTTGTGTGTTGAATCCTAAATGGATGATTTGTTGACAATAATATTGGTATCGTGAGCTTATGATTTAACAAATAAATTGGATGATTTGTTGATGAATTATTGTGAAGTCTTATTTGAAATCTTAATTAAAGATTTGTTAGAAACAATAGTGGTATTTTGAATTCACGGTTGGACAAATGAATTAAATGATTTAGTGAAAATAATATTTGTGAGGTAATGTTGTTGGTTGAATATATTTGTTGAAGTTGCACGGTATTTCTTATCGTATGTTATTCCTTGATAAAATCATATTGTTTCCGCATCTTTAGAGAATAGGGGTGCATTCTATTGAGCTGTCATCTCACCCCAATTGACATCCCTGCAGATTTATCAGAGTGGCGCAGCGAAAGCTATAAATGAGTATCTTAGTGATTGAATTGTTTTGTTGTATTGCTTGAAATGTAAATCTTAACTGAAATGTTGATAAAGATGTTTAGTAAATTCAAATGAATCAACTCATGTACATAAAGATTTAATTATTTTTAGCATAAAAAAAGATATATGCATAAGTCTCTTTCCGACCCGTAACGCTCCGAGTTCGGATCTCCATATGGGTTTGACCCTGGTACGGAACTCGGGGTGTTACAAGTTAAGCGTGCTCGAGCGGGAGCAATCCAGGGATGGGCGACCTCCCGGGAAGTTACTGCTGGATTACCGCAGCGATGCCTGTACAAAACCCCATACTGGGATAACTGCAGTGGCTAAGTGGGGACAATATCGGTGGAGGGACGGGTCATTACAGCGAGTGTCTTCCATGGTATAAATACCAAGGCCACCATCTTTGATAGGAAAGGTAGCAAATATCTGCTGCAATGGCCCAAAGACCGCGCCATCTCCAGTGACTAAGAGTCTCAAGTACTTGAACAAATGGTCATCAAAAATATCAGTGGCTTGTTATAGGGATGCAGGATTGGTAGTTCACATTGCAAAATATAATTTGGACACACCGGTAAAATTGCTAAGTAATAACATCTCACTTTGCGGATCCTTGAGTTTTTTGATGGCAGACATTAGTTGAACGACCTTGTTCACCCTATTCAATATCATATCGCTAATAAATTTCAAATCCAAACTCACTGGTCCCCCAAAAAGTGTAACACCATTAGTAGGTCTACCAATATCAGGAGGGAATACATCTTTATTAGTGCTTCTGGGATCAATAGAAGGCCAAAAGACATCCGTTTTCTTTATATTGAGATGTAAACCCTTACTTGGTCCTTCAGTTTATATTATGCTCAATGCCTTGGCCACCTCAAGTGTATCACCGATAATTGTACCATCATCAAGATACCATGTGTGAAAATATAGCTTGCAACGGGAAGCAATAGACTTCACCAGGGGATGAAGAGTCAAAGCAAACAACAAGGGACCAACGGTATCACCTTGTTGGACATCGAGTGCAGATGAAAAAATATATTGGTCGTAGTATAGTATAGCAGGCCGCATGTAACAAAATTCTACCTAGCGAGAAATACCTGGACAATAAAGTCGAACCTCCTTGATGAGATGAGATCTGCACACCATATTGAACGTATTAGAGAAGTCAATGGGCATCATTGAGATCTTGTCCGAGTGACCTTTCAACTCCAGTAGGCCATTTACAGCATTTAAAATACTCTCCCCCCCAGCTAGCACACCAACACCAAATTGGTAGTCACATAAATAAGATGTCATGTGCTTGTTGATGGAGAAAGCAGCTACCTTAGATACTAATCTACGCCAAACAGTACCGACTGCAATAAGCCTGAGTCCGCTACCAGGTTTAAGTAATGGTGTTAGGGGCACACTAGCTATAAACTCGCCTAAACCATCAGGGCATTTGCCTGCCAACCAAAGGTTGACAACCCCTATAATTGAAGATAGTAAATCTTCCATAACTGCTGCAGCTGCTCCACCCAACATATCGACTAAATGTTGTGCATGTTAACCATCTCGGCCGCACGATGTACCTTTTGGAAAGCTCTTGATAGCTCCAAGAACAGCCCCAGAATCCACAGTAACAGGGTCACGCATGACAATATCGCAAGGAAGATCATGTAGAGGTGCAGCTGGGTGTTTTTATAGCAACTCGGAGTAGGTAGATTCATTACAGGGAGAAACCCCGTTTGAAGATAGTACACGGATTGCAACCGTAAAATGGCCATAACTCATTTTCTTCTGGCAAGCAGTCATATTAGCTACTTCATGTTTCTTCTTATCTGCTTTCTTAATCACCTTTCGACTAGGCAGTTGCAACATTTTGTTTACCAAAGCGAAACAACCATTGGTCTCCTTCCAAACCGATAAAGCTTGATTAATGGCCGCGACTTAAATTTGTTTTCTATTACCAGACTTTTCTTCAACTGAGTTTTTTTGGTTTGTATAAGGTCAAGGTGCATATGGGAAGAAGATTAATAATTAATAATTATTATTTTAACAATAATTTAATACCATAATAAATTGATATTTTTTCCGGTCCCAACGCTATTATTTAATAGTGGTACTGTAGTGGTGTAAGATAAAGCATTGAATTTGGCGCATTCCTTTTTTGATTTCACGAATCATACCTACTATATATGAAGGTGGTTCCAAATTAGTTTTTAGGAAACTCAACAGATTTTCTGAGTCCATTTCGAATTTATTTTCGGTCAGTTCCATTATGTTGTGTATCTTTGATACGGAATTTTTTTTTTATCCTTGAACCTGAGCTTTCAGCTTGTTAATGAATTCGGTGGAGTAACTGATTATTATAGCCTCAATGGGGTAAATGATTGGGGTAGTTTCTGGATTAACTGTAGAAATTTTAAACTCGATTGGCGGGTGGTCAAATTCAACTTTAGACGGGTTTCTTGATTGAGAAACAACAAGCAAATCATGATAAGAAAGTGATTCTAAGTCGAGACCCCAAACCATCCCAGTTCATTCCACAAAGAAAGAACTCATGGATTGACCATCAGTGACACAATAATGAGATATTTCACCTATAAATAGACCACCACATGCATATCGCTTGAGTTTAATTTCAAACAACTCTTCAACTCATTTAACATGTGGAAGAAGATGGCTAACCTCTTTCGAAGGATTGAATGGCAGTTGCTCGGCTAGTATAGTTGGAATGCAGGTTTCGGTTACGCGAACTCCCGTATTGTTTAGAATGATAGAGAATCTACCTTGGTTATCAGTTATGAACCTTCATGCCAAGTGGGGGTCAAATAAACAAGTAATTTTGAAAGTGCATCTTTCAATACTTAGTTTGAGGGCATAGGTGGTTTGAGTGCATACAAAACTGCTACGTGAAGAGCATTGGAGATGCTCTAGAGTTCATTTCCAATCTCCAAGATCTTATCTAACAAACTTTAATTAAATTTGGAAACAAATGACGATGTGGACTTAAGACCCGGGGTCATAGAGAAAGTCTAATCTACACATTCACTTTTACTCCACTTAGCCACGTCATCATTTTTTATGACCTTCACTTTTGCATTGGAGATGAAAATTTGGTGGAAAAAAAATATATCTTAAATCCCAGATATCATGTAATTTTAAAATTGATCATTTACATTGGAGATGCTCTTCATGTTTATACATTCACATGATTATTGTCTCAGTTAATAACCGTCTTTTAGAAAACTAGTGTCTTTCTTTGAATTTAAGTCAATACTCAAATTATTGAATATACCAAGAAGCTAAAGCTCTGCTTTGGCTTCATCGTTCTTTGAATTTGGAAAAGAGCGACACTGAAACTTTGATATCTAGAAACTGAGAAGCCAAAACATCATCGTTATGGATTTTGACTAGGGATGTCGCTCGTGCATAATTGCACATTAAACCTCTGCTTTTAAGTCATCAAATTACAAATTCAGTTCAAACTTCAATGAGATCTGAGTAGTCATTCGTTTGCCGGGGCTGGCATACAACCCGACGCTCATGAAAACTACAGGGAATTGTTCTTTCGGTGATAAAGATGGTGGGGAATCGAAAATTGGTTGATTTGGGGTTCTATTTCAGGTAATGATCGATGGGATTTACTCTTTTCTTTTCGTTAGGCATTCAGTTTTTCTTCTTAATTAGGCCTTTTGTCCCATGCGTTTGCAGTTCCTTTATCTTTTTCATTCTCATCTCATCATAAAGGGTTCACATCTTTTGGTTTTAGATCATTTTAATTCATCCATTTTAGTCTGTAAACGTTCAATCCGCTGTCTTGCCTCAGGATTTTGCTTTGTTTCATAATTTTGAGATTTGGTGCTCTGGTTTCCTTTTCACAGTTGTTTTTACTCTTTGATCATTTTCAAATTATTGTATTTTTTTCGTATCTTTTACGACAGTTTGCTGATGGAATTCCAGTTTTCTTCTAGCTGGAATTGATCGTTTGATCTTTAGTACATTAATGGTGCTTTTCTGTTTCGGCGTTAGGTTGTCGCCGGTAGCTCTGTAGCTTGCTGAGTTTGCAAGTTTTGGAAAATATATATATATAATAATTAAAAAATAGAAAGGAAAATTGAGAAAGCAGAAAAGTCTTTGAGGTGACGAGCGGGGTGATGTTGATTAGTAGATTAGGGGTCTTCTTGGTTTTTTCCATTTTTAACAAGTATGCAGTTAGCTTCGGTAGATATTTTTTTTTATCACCCTAGATTGATAGGTCTTATAGTTTTGGGCCTTGTTTGCGTAGTTTGCTCTTTTTCTATTCCTCCTTTTTTATTTCTAGTAAACGTCAGTAATCAGTCCTTAGGGAGCTAATCCGAATAGTGCTTATTTTCTTATGTGAATCCTCATAGTTGAGCATTTTATCATTTTAACCCTGATTCCCCGTCATTCTAAATCACGCCCTAATCCTAATGTGGTCCAAGAGCGCAGGTCAACGATGCCAGCCCAGGTAAGTAACACAAATTAAATTCTCATTTAATCATTTTAGTCTAGAAATTTGCAAACTAATTCGACCTGCTTCATAGTCTGGTTCCCACCGTATTAAGTTTAGCTTCAACTACTTCATCGTTCTTATAAAGAATTCAATAGCTTCTCCACTCATTCCCTTTATTTAAGTTTATATTCAATACCCAAACACAAAACAATTTTAAACCCAAAATGAGCATCTTGGCATGGAATTGCCAAGGCGTCAACAACCCAACTACAATACCACATCTAAAAGAGCTCACATCATCACACAAGCCTGATATCATTTTCCTCTCTGAAACTTTAGCAAATGAGCGTCATATGCAGACTTGCTCAATCCCTTCAATTCCAAAACCTAACCGTAGTTCCCAAAGTTGGTCGAAGAGGAGGACTATGTCTCATGTGGAACAACCTAAACATTCGGGTTCTATTTCAATCCCAAAGTTACATAATGTCCTTATTACTCCTCCAGCCCCAGCACAACCATGGCTTTGCACATGCATTTACGGTCATCCACACACAAATGCAAGAATTGATTTTTGGCAAGATTTTCCATCAATCTTCCCTAATATCAATAACTCAACATCATGGCTGCTGATAGGGGACTTTAATGACATTATGGACCAATCGGAAAAAAAGGGAGGAAGACAAATCACCTATAATCAGACTCAACCGTTTTTAACTATGATAGATCAAATGGGTTTCATTGATTTAGGATTTAGAGGAGATCCATTCACTTGGACAAACAACCAGCAAGGTTAGGACAACATCATGGAAAGACTTGACAGAGCAATGACAACCCAACATTAGCGTACAGCAAACCCCCATGCAGGAGTCACTCACCTCCCAAGGATTGCATATGATCATGCCCCCATCCTACTTAGGGCTGCACAGGAACCGTCCCGTCCCGTGGAACCATACCGGAACCGCAGGAACCGTACCGGTACCGTTCCGAAACCGCGGTCAAACGGGACAGGTAAAAGTACCAAAAACTGGTACCGTGCCTAGAATAGGTACAAGTAACGGTTCTAGGCTATTCCCGTCCCGTAGTACCGAGCAACAAGTAATAACATCTAATAATAGTTAGGGTTTTTTAAAACTAATTAGTTTTTGTTGATTTCTTTAGATGTGAAACTGATTGTAATTTTTTGGTTTTGTATTTTAGGGTTTTGGAATTTTTGGTGTGGTTCATAACTTCATTTGAACTTAGAACTTAGAAGATTTTTTGCTTTATTTTCTTTTTTGTAATTTTACATACGCTACGGGTAAAGAACCGGTACCGTCCCGTCCCGTACCGAGTTAAACAGGTACAAGTCCCATCCCGTTCCGTATTGCACAGGTACAGGTACAGGTACCGGGCATTGGGAGGTACAGGTACTGAGTTAGGCAAAAACCCGTACCATCCCGTCCAATGTGCAGCCCTAATCCTACTGCACACAAAAGTAATAGATTGGCAGGGGATTTTTTTTACAAGTTTGAGCATCTTTGGCTAACACATCCACAACCCAAGCAAGTTGTAGAATCAGCATGGACGCAACAAAGTGATGCAGATTCTTCCTTAGACCTTCAACTAAGGTTGATCACAACTGGACAAACTCTGATGGAATGGAACAAGGACACTTTTGGACATCTTCCAAACTTAATTCGCAAATCAAGCAAGCTCAACATCAGTGTGCTATTCAAACTGGAGAGGAACTAGATTACTGGATAAATCAAGAAAAGGAGTTGCGAAGTCAAAACCTAACCATACTCCAATGCCATGCAACATACTGGCAGAAAAGGTCCATGTGAGGGTAAATTACCCGATGACCACGTGTCAACATCTCAAGGGATGATATTGTTTTTGGGTAAAAACTGATTCTGCTGTTTTTGGTAAATTTGGGTGTGTTGATGAGAAACGAATTCAAACCCTAAACAAATGTACTGCACATGAGTACTTTTTAGATTCGAAAGATCAATCTGTATGACTCTGGCCTAAACCAAGAAATGGCAGTTCCAGATTCAATTCGGTCACAAAGTGAAGGAGAAGGGTTGATCTTAGGGAAGGAAGCGAAGAAGTTGTTTGAGATCAGAATGTTGAATTATGAAGGTGTGGCTGTTTTATGACTTGTATCAAAATATGGAACTGGCTTGCAGAACGTAAGCTATCAGTTCTTGGTATTTTCAGGATACTTGTGTTGATAACACTTGTGTTGAAATAGGTTGAAATCCTATTTATACAAGTCACGTTCGAGCACACCCTGATCTCATAGGAAGTGGAGGTGATTAAGCAGTGGAGAAGTGGGGTTGTGTAAAAGTGGTGATCACCATGTTTCCATTACGAGGGAAAACTATTCACACTTTTACCCACTACTCTCATTATTGTTAACCGTCCGTCCTTTCCTTACACTTTCTCGTAATGGGCGCGTTGCACGCCGCACACTGCAAACCGCTAGAACAATACCCCATTGAGCATCCCCCAGTTTGTGACATGTTTGATGTTTCGATTAAATGGGTCAAGTCGTGAGACTCGCCGCTAAAAGCAGCACATAGTGCTTTTAGGTCAAATAATAAAATTATTTGTGAAATCAATATTTATAAAACATTGCTTATAATCGATGTATATAAAGCATCGCTTTTAAACAAGAAGCTGAAAATAATCGATGTGCAGGAAACATCGTTGTTTTAGAGCTCGTTCAAATTAGTCGCGAATTAAACGTCTTAAAAAGGTAGCATGACCGGCCACCTTTGGGCGATCGTTTGAGAACCCTATGGGTGAGCTACCACTTGGTCGATCTCTCCCTGTGGAGGATGGGTGGCCGGTGATCACGGTGTCACCCTGTTGGCCATCTAGAATCCGATCAAAACCGTCTGGCCAAGCTAGCGAAGTTGGACGGACGAGATGATTTTCGGCAGTTGTATGCTGTCGTTGATTGTATTTTAGGGTTTGAAGCCGTGCAGCCACCCTACCATTGGGCCAAACGATTTGTGGCGTTTTCCACTGATTTGGACAGGCCGATTAGGTATACGCACAGATGGGTTGCTGGTAAGTGTGCAAGCATCTCGGTGGCCTCCTGAAATTAGATCTAGGCCGTCCGACTGGGCTGGCGAAGATGGACGACCGTGATCGATTTGCGGCAGTTACGTAACGCCGCTTATTTAATTTAGGGTTTTATAAGCGCGCGATCGCCCTACTTTGGGCAAGCGGTTCGACGTGCTTCTGGATCGCCGCATGTAATTCGATCAGCTGGGGATGGAGATGAGCCGCCGGCGATCATGTTGGCTCCTCTTTGATCATCTGAAACACGATCTAAGCCGTCCAACTTGTCTGGCCAATTTGGACGGATGTGATGATTTTGAAACCGTTATGATCGATCTAGCTCGTTTGAGCTTTTCTTTCGCAGCGCGATCACCCTGTTTTTGGCTAGCGATCAGGGATGCTGTGGTGAACTAAAGGGATCCGATCGTCTGGGACGCTAGTGGGCCCGCCGGTGGACATTATGGAGGTTGCCTAGTTCCGTTAGGAAGAGGCTAAGCTTGTTTAATTGTGTGGCCAAATCGTGTGGCCGCGATTGCTCTTTAAGACTGACATGGTCAGTCTAGATTTTCCTTAAGGAATTTAAGCGTGTCGATCGTGCTAACTTTTAATTAAAAAGCGCGTTGACACGAAAATCTCTTTATCAGAGAGTGGTGCAGCCTGTGCGAGTGTTTTCATGCAGATCTCAATACTGACATTTCGGGAGATTCGTGCTACTTCGCTGCGAGTGAACATTAATCGTCATGTCATGCCAATATTGAGAGTTCAGCTGGGGAACATAGCTTAGGAAAATACTAGACGGGCAATGCATTAGTGAATAATGCTGGTGGAAAATAAAATTCATAGAATATTTGGGATTGTTGCTATATGCACCATCTTGAGTGAATTATTTATATATACAAATATATTGAATTGCTCAATACGTCTGTAAACGAAGAGGTTTATGCACTCATCACTTTTTAAATGGCTTTTGTTCCTTTGCAGGATGACAGCGCATTAAGTACAGGGTTTCATAATTTTAGTCCTGAACTGAAAACCACCATCAACATTAAGTCCCCTGCTTAGTACGTAATAGTGACATTGTTGCGGGGTAAGCACTAGATGGTGAAAAATAAAGATAAAACTTATGAGGAAAAGTAGACAGATGTTACCGGGAGAGGTGGGTCGGCTTGTCCTTGGAACATGGCACAAGGTGTCCAGATGAGCGTTCCCCTAGCATGATGTCGGTTGGCCCCAGGTAGATCAGGCAGACGGTTGGTTGGTATCTCAAACTGCATTCCAAGTCCCTTGTACATCTGAGCATCGTTTGAGAGCGTGTCCAAGTTTTCCTGGTTTCGGTTGGCATGGAGGAAAAATAGAGGCGTGATAAAGCATCTCATCCTACAAGTGCTAGGACTGAAAGGTTTGCTGCCTGGCTATAGCGCCGGAGGGTGGAGTATGAGCAGCTCTCGGGTGAACGTGAACTCTTGGATAAACATGAACACCCTATTCATGATGGCGTCATAATCCTCGACTCTGACGTGGACGAACCTGAATACCCTCAAAAGGCTGTTGATGCAGTTTCTAAAAAGGATGTCGGGGCAACTTTCGAAGAGTGTGTAGGAGGAGCGGCATCTGGAGAAGATGTTGAAGCGGGCTCCAAAGTGAATGCTGATGCAGCTTTCAAGGAAGATGTTAAAGCAGTTCACAAAGGGAACGTTGATGCAGCTTCCGAAGAGGATGTTGAAGAAGTGCCCAAAGAGAACATTGATGCAGTTTCCAAAGAGGATGTTGAAGCGACTTCTGGAGAGGGTTCCAGCGAAGGCGCCATTGACCCTGGCGTTGATGATACTTCTTTTATGTTTAGTAGTCTTTTGTTTCATGCGGCTGGAGCCAGGGCTTCATCAAATAATAATCTTTCATTCATGTTGCTTTCATGATTTTATGTTTCCAGTTGGATGAATGAATGAAATCTCCCGACTAAGAAATCCAAATTCTTAGAAAGATCTCGCAATATCTTGAAACTTTAGATGTAGCGCTATTCGGTAGCCTGTGTTCATGATATTCATTCCTAAAACGCGATTTTGCAATCTGATCTCTTCCCATTCTATTGAGGCGGCATGGAAGATAGGAAGACAACACACAAATAGTAATGGCTGGCAAGTCTGTGTTTTCTTTTCATAGGAAGAGGTGCCTCTTCCAAAATAATATTTCCACACATGTAACGCTAGTAAATGCAATTTAGAATAGGGAAAAATAACAATTATGGATCGACCAACCTTCTGTTTGATATTCCTTTTGCAGATTACACGCTTCTTAGAGATTTGTGGCGTGCCGGCTAGGTATGTAGAAGCATGGGAGCTTTGCCACGAATCTAGAGACCCAATAAGCCGCATATTGTGGGCTAAACGGATGAGAGAGGCCTTATCTTCAATTGACGACATGTGCAGCGTGATTTCTGAAGAAGTAATTGCGAACCGGGAGTGTCACTGGGTACATGCGCCACCTTCAGATTCGTTGCTTCCCGGTCCGTGAAATGATTTTCAAAATCCTAAAATTGCATATTGAAGTGGACAAAAGATCCTCTAGGGATCACGTCGGTCAAAAGAGGTGGTGATTGAGAAACCGTCTCAATTTTGAAGCAGGCTGCTCTTCGGGATATGGTGCCTTCCAAGAAGAATCTGTTGCTGCTTGATGATTTCCCTTGAATATCTTGTTCTTTCTTTTTCCTTTACATATTCCCCTTTTAGGTATTTACTGAAAGATGTAAGGTGTTTCTTTCATGGTTTGATTTTTTTTTTTTTGGTTTTGAACTGATGGGTAATAGTTTTGTGAGGAAATGATGTTTCGATTAACTGATAAAATGAAATCCTAATTATGAATGCAAGCAGTGCAGTCATTTTGGAGGAATTACAAATATTGCATGAAAAGGGGAAATGCTAAAATAAATGCTAAAGAAAAAGGCGACGTGTCGTCTTAGGTATTGAAAGGTTTAAGCCACCTGGCATGTATTACTACACCTTCTAACTTGTCAGCATTGATAAGTTTGTAGTAGCCTCCCAAGATAATTTCTACTACTAGGTACGGTTAATCTTATGGGGAATTTGGCGGAGAAGGTTCCCTTACTATTATATCTCCAACTTGAAATGGATTTGGGCGTTGCACCGTTACTTGATTCTTATATTCCCCATCTTTGACTGTGACAGCTTCTAAATTTTTAATAAAATGTTTGAAAGGCCCGGCACCCCATTCACATCTCCTTGTGACGGCTGGGTTGGCGATCGGGTCAAGTCCCCGGCCCTTGACGGAAGGAGGAGTGACTGATTACAGAAAGGGTTGTTCAATAAGACTTACTTGGGTTCAGAATCTATGAATGTACATCGCCGGGGTCTCTCCAGGAAATTGAGTCACATTGGAAAGTTGTTGATACGGCAGCAAATAATCCTCAGGGTTGGATGGCTTGTTGAAAATCCTTTCGGGTATAGACACTGGTAAAGGACATACTCCCAGCTTTGCTTTGTTGCCATGCACCCACGAGCGCCCCAGAACCATATCATAATTTGGGCATTCTTTGACAATATGAAATTTGGCGTGCGTTAGAGCATCTCCCACCTTGATTTCGAGATTGATATACCCATAAGCATCTCTAAACTCCCCTTCTGAGTTTTTGATCATGGTTAGACAGTGAACGGCTTCCTGTTTTGGAATCTTTGCGGCTTTCTGAGTCTTGATGGTGACAACGTTGAAGTAAGAGGCTGCGTCAATCAGCGTGCTGTCAAACTCGACACCCTTCAGGTGGGCAGTGGTCAGCATTCCCCAGTTACATTTTCAACAACGCCTCCTAAGAGAGATTGGGGCTTAGGAGTATCTTTTCTGACTTAAAACAGACGCTTGCCTGACACAATGCGATTGAGAGCTTCAAATATATCTTGACGCTGTGCTTTGGAGAAACAAAGAATTTCACATACACGCTCCATCATGGATTGCACGGCTTTGTGGACAGAGTCCCCAGAAAGTGCGCAACTTCTGACTGGAAGAGGGTCTCTGTGAACTCCCTCAGTGCCTAGTTGAAGTTCTCCAGCATCTACCTTTTCTTTAAAGAAGTGCTTCAATTTGTTGCATTCATTG
This sequence comes from Papaver atlanticum, assembly GCA_023531105.1. NCBI lineage: Eukaryota > Viridiplantae > Streptophyta > Magnoliopsida > Ranunculales > Papaveraceae > Papaver > Papaver atlanticum. The sequence continues at coordinate 4,254,726 of JAJJMB010014053.1, forward strand.
GTTGGATGATTGACGAACTTGTGGTAGAGACAATATTTGGGATTCGCCATTTCTTCCTCAGTTGGTGGGCGCCTGATAAGAGGTAGCTTGATGGCATAATCTTGAATCCATGCTTCCAGGAGCTCAATTACTTCCTCAATTGGGAATGGGAAGTTTGGAGCAGCATTCTCAGTTTCTTGTTGTTGCGCAGGAGTCTTAGCCACGGCCTTCCGGGATGAGGCCGTCTGATGCGCTGGTGCTGCACGTTTGGGTAGTTGTTCCACCACTTGAGCTTTTCTATTTTCCTCCTTCTCCCACTACACTTATAGAGGGTCTTGTATTGTATTGTATTGTTTGTTGATGAGGCGTCTGCTTCCTCGAGTCTTACGTGCATCTTCATTTCTGGTTGATCTGGTCCTTTCCAGTAATGTCGGTGCTGTCATGGCCGAACGCTTAGCGGCTTCATGAAGTTCAGAAAAGGTTTGGAAACGCAAGTTCTCCAGTAGAGCGTGATATATGGGCACCATGCCGTTAATGCATGACTCTACAAACTTTTGTTCAGTCACATTTGGACCGTGACAATCCAGCGCTTGAATCCTGAATCTCTTGACATAATCATTTGTATGCTCATTGTTTCGTTGGAACATCCTTCCCAAGTCTGAGAAAGTGATTTGCTCAGACACGAAGAAATATTTCTTGTAGAAAGCAGTGACCATCTTACACCAGTTGGATAAGCTGTTTGGCACGATGTTGTTGTACCAGGTGTACGCTCTTCCAGTAAGCGACTTTGAAAATTCTTTTAGGCGGAGGACATGATTGTATTCGTGTTCTCCCAAAGATTCTAGAAAACGAGAGATATGTTCACGAGCGTTACCAGTGCTATCATAGAGTGAGAACTGAGGGGAGGATTATCCTCTAGGGAGAGGAGCTCTTTGCATATCAGGAGGATACGGAGGTTGATGTTGCTGCATTCCACCGGGTTTTCTTTGTTTCAGGAGAAACACACACTTCTTTATCTATAAAGGTTCTCCCTGTTTAAGTGCTTGCACCAGGAGTGTTAAAAGTACTCCTTATTGGCTCTATGGGTTGACGTGGCTCTTGTGGTAACCGCTCTGTTAGTTTCTTTAGGAAAGTAAGTACCTCTTTCTGAGTTGTAGCCATGTCCATCCAGGCTTTAGCGATAACTTATTGTCTTTCCATCAAATAAACAATGGTAATAGGGGGTTGGCTTCCTCTAGTTCCTCCAGCCTCTCGTCCTGATGGAGGAGTGGCAGTATCTCTGGTAACAACTAGAGGTGTTGCGTTCGAAGAAACATTAGGAATAGCGGCATCGGCTCTAGCCTTGGTGATAGGAGGTGTCACACCGGAGGGGATGTTTCCTGCGCCGCTGGTGTTGGTGGTAGAGGATGTAGTGCCACGAGATGCGTTGATCGTGCTGGTAGGCGGTACGTTGGTGTCACCGGCAGGAATGTTGACGCCAGGGGTATTTTCAGTGCCAGTGACATCGGGGTTTGTTGCTGACCCCGACCTAAGATCCACCATTGTGAAATTGGGAAGATTGAAATGAAAATTGAGATTGATTTCGCAACCGAGAGATTAATCTTCCACTGTGGTCGCCAGTTGTTTTAGGGTAAAAACTGATTCTGCTGTTTTTGATAAATTTGGGTGTGTTGATGAGATAAGAATTCAAACCCTAAACAAATGTACTGCACATGAGTACTTTTTAGATTCGAGAGATAAATCTGTAAGACTCTGGCCTAAACCAAGAAATGGTCGTTCCAGATTCAATTCGGTCACAAAGTGAAGGAGAAGGGTTGATCTTAGGGAGGGAAGCGAAGAAGGTGTTTGAGATCAAAATGTTGAATTATGAAGGTGTGGCTGTTTTATGACTTGTATCAGAATGTGCAACTGGCTTGCAGAACGTAAACTATCAGTTCTTGGTATTTTCTAGATACTTGTGTTGATAACACTTGTGCTGAAATAGGTTGAAATCCTATTTATAAAAGTCATGTTCGAGCACACCCTGATCACCACGTTTCCATTACGAGGGAAAACTAGTCACAGTTTCACCCACTACTCTCATTACTTTTAACCGTCCGTCCTTTCCTGACACTTTCTCGTAATGGGCGGGTTGCACGCCGCACACTGTAAACCGCCAGACCAATATCCCAGTGAGTATCCCCCAGTTTGTGACATGTTTGATGTCTTGAGTAAATGGGTCAAGTCGTGAGACTCGCCGCTAAAAGCAGCACATAGTGCTTTTAGGTCAAATAATAAAATTAATTCTGAAATCAATATTTATAAAACATTGCTTATAATCGATGTATATAAAGCATCGCTTTTAAACAAGCAGCTGAAAATAATCGATGTGCGGGAAACATCGTTGTTTTAGAGCTCGTTCAAATTAGTGGCGAATTGAACGTCTTAAAAAAGTAGCATGACCGGCCACCTTTGGGCGATCGTTTGAGAACCCCATGGGTGAGCTACCACTTGGTCGATCACTCCCTGTGGAGGAGGGGTGGTCGGTGATCACGGCGTCACCCTGTTGGCCATATAGAATCCGATCTACACCGTCTGACCAAGCTGGTGAAGTTGGAAGGACGAGATGATTAACGGCAGTTGTATGCTGTCGTTGATTGTATTTTAGGGTTTGAAGCCGTGCGGCCACCCTACCATTGGGCCAAATGATTTGTGGCGTTTGCCACTGATTTGGATAGGCCGATTAGGTATACGCACAGATGGGTTGCTGGTGAGTGTGCAAGCATCTCGTTGGCCTCCTGAAAATAGATCTAGGCCGTCCGACTAGGCTTGTGAAGATGGATGGACATGATCGATTTGCAGCAGTTGCGTAACGCCGCTTATTCAATTTAGGGTTTTATAAGCGCGCGATCGCCCTACTTTGGGCAAGCGGTTCGACGTGCTTCTGGATCGCCGCATGTAATTCGATCAGCTGGGGATGGAGATAAGCCGCCGGCGATCAAGTTGGCGCCTCTTTGATCATCTGAAACACGATCTAGCTAAGTTGGACGGATGTGATGATTTTGAGACCGTTATGATCGGTCTAGCTCATTTAAGCTTTTCTTTCGCAGCGCGATCACCCTGTTTATGACTAGAGATCAGGGGTGATGTGGGTGAACTAAAGGGATCCGATCGGCTGGGACGCTTGTGGGCCGCCGGTGGACATTATGGAGGTTGCCTAGTTCCGTTATGAAGAGGCTAAGCTTGTTGAATTGTGTGGCCAAATCGTATGGCCGCGATTTCTCTTTAAGACTTACATGGACAATCCAGATTTTCCTTAAGGAATTTAAGCGTGTCGATCGTGCTAACTTTTAATTAAAAGGTGCGTTGACACGAAAATCTCTTTATCAGAGAGTGGTGCAGCATGTGCGATTGTTTTCATGCAGATCTCAATACTGACATTTCGGGAGATTCGTGCTACTCCACTGCGAGTGAACATTAATCGTCATGTCATGCCAATATTGAGAGTTCATATGGGGAACATAGCATAGGAAAATACTAGGCGGGCAATGCATTAGTGAATAATGCTGGTGGAAAATAAAATTTATAGAATATTTGGGTTTGCATCTATATGCACTATTCTAAGTGAATTTTATATATATATACAAATATATTGAATTACTCAATACATCTGTGAGCAAAGAGGTTTATGCACTCATCACTTTTTAAATGGCTTTTGTTCTGCAGGATGACAGCGCATTAATTACAGGTTTCACAATTTTAGCCATGAACTGAAAACCACCATCAACAGATATCATGATAAGATGATGAGCTAAGAGCATCGAATCATATTCTAAAAGGTGATTTCGTCTGTATCGAGACACCTGCTACAACGCAACATGAACGACGCGTGTGAGGAGTGGTCTAATCAATTCAGACGGTCAAGTCTAAAAAGAAGGTCTGCATTTAATGAAGGATCGGAAGATGCGTGGACGAATCTATATCGTATCACAAGGCTCGGGCGATCTATACTATAACCCAAGGATGATGTAGCACGAGGTTCCCCAAGGAAGAGTAACACGATGACGTACGGAGCGAGATAACTCGGAAGGAGAAACAAGCAGGCCATCATGAGGGATAGTATAGAACTCGTCCGAAGTAATGAGAAGATGTACGATAGCTCCACCAGCTCGGCGAGACTAGGCCTTTACGAGTCTAATTTTCCTATAAATACCAGTCCATGTAGAAGGAGATGGACAGGTAATTTTAGATGGTCTTTCTACAGAGAATTCCTGAGAGAGATCTAGAGAAAGAGAAAGCTAGAAATCTAAGTGATATTTGTAACTTTTTCAAGGGTAAGACCTTAATGAATAAAGAAAACATCTTCTTTCCCGTGGACGTAGGTCTTCATGGCCGAACCACGTTATATGCTTGTTTTGATCTTTACTTTTCATATTCTTTACATCTCGTTTATCTTTGAATCTTGAATGTTAGTAGTTTTATAGCCTTTAGATCTACTTGGGTGTAGTCATCAGAAAAGATGCAACTACATTTTGGCGCTAGAAACAGGGAGGTATGAAGATCTAATCTACATCCCTAGTAACAGCTCTATATTATTTTCATAATCTCTTTGAGAGAAGTTGATTTCATACCACTGTGTAAAATTCTGTCAAAATTCATGAGTAGATCTCGGACATGACACGATCAGTGAAGTCCTGAAGATCCTCATAATCATTAGATCTACATCTTTTTCACTGATTTTCTTTAAAATTTTTGTTATTTTAAGATTTCCTATACCTTCCTCAAGATGCTCAAGAGAGTTGAAGATCGTAGTGAAAATGAAGCTTAAAGCACTTCAAAACAGTACTCACACGATCTCCTCTATGAAAGATCTGGGAGAAGTTTAAGTCAGTAAACTTCATAAGAGAAAATATTACCCTATGAAAGTTGAAAAGACAAGTTGTTCATGATGTTCTTCATCTTTTTGATCTCAAGATAATCCATAATCTTCTTTTTAGAAATCTAACTCTAAGTCAAGGGGAAGGGTTAATGAGTACAAAATCAATAATCAAACTCAAAGTTTGTTCAAAATCAAAAGTTTGAAGATATTGAGAAATATTTCCTAAAATGGGAAGATATGCTCAATAGTCATAACTTGATTTTTTCCCAGTTAAGGTATGACGTGTAGAAGGAGGTATTTTTCTCGAAAAGAGAGACAAACAAAACACCTTTTTTCCCATCACCAAAACTTTATGCAAGTATGGAATGTTTTGACATCTTCACATGTCTCCAAAATTTAATGAAAAGTCTTCCTGTACTAAAACTGTCTAGTCTGAACTATGACTTAGTAATTGCACATGAGCTGCAAATCTAGGGTCCCACTTTTCTAAAAGATAAGAAAAATTAAGCATTATTGCATATATCGTAGGTAAGGCGATGGTGACGAGACGATCCGCTCGCACGAGCCAAGGTGAAACCGGTGGAACCCCATCTGAAGGACAGGATGGAATGGAGCCAGGCGAAACCATACACTACCGTGTATTCCTAGGAGAGGGACAGCCCGATAACCAGTATCGGGAAGGGTTAATAGATAACTCTATCTCTGACGAAGAGGGAAATCCCTTCGAAGGGCAGGACGATATCCGTCTAACTCAACAGGGAGGGTTGAATCCTTTGCCAAGGCAAACGGTACACAACGATGCAAAGAAGGATGGCACTTCTAACCTCGGGGACACCACTGCTACTCTTGCAGCTATTCTGAAAGCGCAAAAGGATCAGGAGGAAAGAATGATAAAGTTAGAAAGGCGTAACAAGAGGCTAGAGCGGAAAAACCATAAGCTAAAATGCAAAACGAAGAAGAAGGTGCCACTCACTACTATAGAGGAGACCATCTGAGGAGGAGAATCCTTTTGAGAACTTGCAAGATTACGAGCGAGTTCACATCCCTGACACCTCGAACGAGGAAACAGGAGAACACTTTCCAAAGGGAAGCCGAGGGGCCCCAAACGAGAAGGAGAGCCCGTCCGAGGGATCATCCGATGTCGATCCCAAGTATAGACGAGAAAAGAAAAAGGAAGACGAAGTAAAAACCAACTGCATGGTCGAGAACCACGCAGTCGTAAACCCCAAGCGAGAGGAGACTTCAAAGTCAACTCGCTCTAAGATAGTGATGTATGTCGAGCAATTGGACGTGGATTCAGGTCGATCAAGATATCGCCGCCCATAAGCTTCCTTCTCGCCCGAAAGAGCGCAAGGACGAAGGAAGAAGGCCGAAACGAGGCATAATTACGACCGATTACAAGCCCGACTCTTTCAACTCGAAGCGATGTGCAGAGAGGCTACAGGAAAACAAGAAGGCAAAAAGTTGAAGGAAGTACTGCAAGAGGCTGGACAATCTCCCTTATCGGAGAGTCTATTTGCCCAACCATTTCCAAGGAAATGCTCGCTCCCAACGTTTGCAACTCCCTTCAATGGGACCGGCGATGCAATCGAACATCTCAGATCCTACCGTATGACATTGACACAGTGGAATCATTACGACGTAGTGATGTGTAGGTTTTTTCCATCCAGTCTAAAAGACGAGGCCCTAATGTGGTTCAATAACCTGCCCAAAGCATCGGTTAAATCGTTTGATCATCTATCCGAGTTGTTCTTAGAAACATACATACATAATAGCCGAGTCAAGCCAGAAGTCGATATGTTATTCCAATTAGCCTGAGGACCGAATGAGTCGCTCCGCTCTCTGGTAACTCGCTGTAGAAAATTATGCACCGAGATCGGAAGAGTCCCAGAGGCCTACGCGATCTTGGGCTTCAAAAATAGTCTAAGGAAGATATACCCCGTATTTATTTGCATGTACGAAACCATGCCACCTAATCTAGGGAAACTGAGAGAAATTCAAGAGGGCTATATAGCCCTTGAAGAACTCCAGGACGGAACCTATGATAAATTGGTGAGAGGAACCAATAGAGGAGCAAATGTGGTAGAACCACGGAACCCTCAAGCGCCATCCCAAGGAATAGGGCGATCCAACAACGGGTCCACTCAGTTCGATAAGCATCGAAGTGGAGGATGAAAAGGGCGAGACCAAGCCCAACAAAAGAAGGGAAAATTTGTAGACCGAGTCTACACAAAACTAAACACACCCATATCCGAGATCATTAAGAAGATCGATGGGAAATGTAAGATCACATACCCATGGAATAGAGCACAGCAGCCCGAGCGCGCTAAAAACAGAACTGATTTCTGTGAGTTCCACCAATTCTACAGCCACACGACAGACTCATGTAGAGATCTAAAGAAAATGGTGCAAGACATGATTGAAGAAGGAAAACTCCAGGAGTATATCGCGCAGCCAGCGATCCAACTAACCGCAGGAACACCCGTACATCGTGTGGAAATTCCTCGCGAGGCACAATACTTGGGATGCAATACGATATTGCACTCAACTATCACTGTTCCCACACCCTAAGGTAGTATCACGGGACGAATACACAAGAGAAACTTCGAAGGTGCGAAGTCTTCAGTGTGGCAAAAGAACCTCCTATGCAGGAGTGGATGAAACAACCTATCAGCTTCTCAGCCTCTATGGCACCTGATGGAGGACGAAACCACAACGATCCACTAGTAGTTACGATGGCTATCGCGCTCCCTGAACACGAGGGCGAGGAACAAAAACCTAAGGTATTGCCATGGGCCATGCCTAAGATACTGATAGATAGAGGAAGTTCCGTTGAAATCTTATTTTACAATACGTTCAAACAGATGGGTCTTAGAGACAGTGCCTAATACCATCTACCTATAATATATTTGGCTTCAATGGCTCATCGACCCGCCCAAGGAGCGAGGTTACCTTAGAAATTCATGTAGGAAAAATCCTTACCCTAACCACATTCTGTGTAGTAAATGTACTTTCACCCTACACAGCCATTGTCGGACGATCCTGGGTCCATGAGATCAAAGGAGTTGCCTCGACCTATCATCAGAGGCTAAGGTTTCCAACACCCGATGGGATCGCAGAGATCGTGGGAGACTCAGGTGAAGCTAAGGACTGTTACAACATAGATGTACAAAATGGCGAGAACAGAGTAAACTCCACTAAAGCAAAAAAGAAGAGGGCTAAGGACGCCAAAAACCAGGCCTAAATCGATGCTTACATAGCAATAACAAACGAGGCAAGGCGCTCGGACAAGGTGCCAGCCTCGAACAATGTCCAAAATTCGGACTCACCCATGGAGTCCCTCCCTCAAGTACAAAACCTCTCCGATGTCGGAGAGCTCAGGTCAAACTTATCGGCCTCGGAACCCACGAAGGAAGTAAACATCAGAACACCCGAAAACCCGGGAATGGTTAAGATTGGAACTTTCCTCGACAGAGAGGAAGAAGAAAAGCTTGTACGAGTATTAAAAGAATATTTCGACTCTTCTCATGGCGCATGGAAGACATCCCTAGATAGACCCTGAAGTCTGTTGCCATCACCTGAAAATTAACCCAAAACATAATCCCATGAGGCAAAAGATACGAAAGGTAGCACCAGAATACCACGAAGAAATTCAAAACGAATTGATAAAAAATGGAGGCATCAGGAGTCATCCGAGAAGTACAATATCCGATATGGATATCCAACATGCTGACAGTACCAAATAAAAATGGAGGAGTACGAATTTGCATTGATTTTAGCGATCTTAATAAGGCCTGTCCAAAGGACAACTTTCCACTCCCCAATATTGATCATCTCGTTGAAGCAACATCTGGATACGGGTTACTGTCCCTCATGGATGGATATTCCGGTTATAACCAAATCCCACTAGCTGAGGAAGACCAAGAGCATACTGCCTTCTTCACTCCCCTAGGTCTATATTGTTATACCAAGATGCCATTCGGAATAAAAAACATAGGCGCGACTTACCAGAGAATGGTCGAACAAATGTTTGACAGTTGGATACATAAAACCGTAGAGGTATATGTGGACGACATGCTCTTCAAGAGCAAACTTCCACGAGACCATGCGAATGATCTCAAAGAAATTTTCGAACAAATGAGGAAGTTTAACATGAAAATTAACCCGGCAAAATGTGCTTTTGGGGTAACCTCAGGAAAATTCTTGGGATACTGGGTAACCAAATGAGGCATCGAGGTCAACCCGGCTAAGGTGCAAGCCATACTCGAGATTCCCTCACCAGCCACAGTCAAAGACGTGCAGAGATCAAATGGACGGTTAGCATCCCTATGAAGGTTTATCGCCAGATCGTCCGATAAATGCAAAGATTTCTTCAATACCCTAAAAAAGGGGGAGAAATTCTCATGGAGTGCCGAATGTGAAGAGGCATTCCAAAAAATCAAAGAACATTTGGCCACTCTGCCCATATTACAGAAGCCTAACCTAGGCGAAGATCTTTACATCTATCTATCAGCAACAAGCATTTCTATCAGCGCAGTACTCACTCGCATAGATGAAGGGGTGGAAAAGCCCATTTACTTCATAAGTAAGACTCTGACTTATGCAGAGAAGAATTACTCGAAAATCGTGCTGACCTTAGTTTACGCAACACAGAAATTACGGACATATTTACATGCGCACACTGTGACCGTCATTACAAAAGCACCAATAGAATATGTAATGGACCATGCTGACAGGGCGGGCAGAATCTCCAAATGGGGAGCCAAAATCAAACAGTTTGGGGTAAAATATCAAGCCCAGACTTGCAATCAAAACCCAGATGGTTGCGGACTTCTTGGCCGACTTCCCTCTGGAGGATACCAATGAGGTCGAAGAAATCCCAGGAATGGAGGACGAGCTAGAAGATCCACCCTAGATGCTTCGTTCAGATAACCCAAGGCGATGGGAAGTCTTTTTAGACAGGTCATGTAACTCAGAAAGATCCGGCATCGGAATGGTATTTACTACTCCGGCAGGCCGTAGGATCGTTTATAGCCTAAGGCTAGAGATCCCCGCTACAAATAACATAACTGAGTACGAGGCAGTCATACACGCTCTCGGAGTGATAATTGGACTTGGCATTAATGAAGTAAGACTCACGAGTGACTCACAGCTCATCGTCCGACAGATAGATGGAATATATCAAGCTTCCGATGCGTGTTTGCAGCGATATCTTCAACTCGCCAAACATTATATCGGACAGATACCTAACATCACTTTCCGACACCAAAACAGAAACAACAATAGGCACGCCGATGCCTTAGCTTTCATTGCCTCCATGACGACAGATCCGGAGGCCACAAGTGTAAGAATCGAGAGGGTACTACTTCCCTCCATACCCATAGAAGGAGATATGGAAATCCTTAATATGGACAGAACAAGCCAAAGCGAGGCTTTGCACGAGGACGATTGGAGAACCCCAATCATGAAATACCTAGCCAATAGCGATCTCCCAAGCAACCAAAAGCTCGCACACAAAGTGATATCCCGATCGGGAAACTATCAACTCATAGACGGCGTACTGTACAGACAGTCATATCTGGGACCTTTGTTTAGATGCCTTTCCTTTTCTGAGGGCCAAGAAATATTGAAAGAAATACATTATGGTTACGCCGGAAACCATAACGGGGGACGATCCCTAGCTTATAAAGCCAGATTACAGGGATATTTTTTGCCTCGCATGAATGAGGACTCGAAACAAATGGACAAATTATGTTTAGAGTGCCAAAAATTTGGTAAAAGAAGGCATGCACCATCAATGGATTAAAAATCTATACTCAGCCCTTGGCCATTCGTAAAAAAAAATGGGCGGTCGACATCGTTGGACCCCTACGAGCTGGCACAGGGCAACGAAAATACCTAATCGTGGCTACAGATTATTTTACCAAATGGGTAGAAGCCTGAGCCCTCAGACACATTAGAGACCATGATGTCTTTAAATTCCTTTTCGAGCACATCATATGCCGCTTCGGTATCCCAGCCACCCTTATATAAGATAATGGGGCCCAACTCTGGGGAAAAAATATTGATCTCTTATTTAATTATTTCAAGATCAGGAAGAATAAATCCACACCCATCTACCCCGAGAGAAATGGCCAGGCAGAGGCCACAAACAAAACTATCGCCGACATGCTCAAAAAGAAGCTGGATGGACATGGGGCTAGCTGGTGTGAGCTACTACACAATGTTCTGTGGGCCTATAAGATCACTTAAAAAGAAGCAACAGGGATGACTCCCTTCGCTCTCACTTATGGCATAGAAGCAATCATACCAACCGAAGCGATGATCCCGACAACCAAGACCGAGGCTTGGGAAAAGAACCTAAGCTCGGACATGATACTCGCTAAGCTAGACGATCTCGAGGAAAACCAAGAAATAACTCTCCAGAGGATAGAAAATTATCATCGGAGGTTAGCCCGAGAATACAACTAACGTGTTCATCAGAGGCAATTTAGCCCAGGCGACAAAGTCTGGCGAGAAATCCCGTTATACTAGCGCGAGTCAGGAAAATTTGCTCCCATCTGGGAAGGACCACTAACAGTCAACGCCAAGGAAGACGATGGAGCATACAGACTGCTTAAACCTAATGGGGAAGAACTAGGGCGCCCTTGGAATATAAAGTACCTCAAGCAATACAATGCTTAAACAGCTCATCGCTTAAAAGGATAAATTATGAAAATAGGGCTCAAACCCCTACTTGTAAAAGGTTATGGAACCTTACTCGAATGTACTAAGGGCTTATGAACCCTCTTTTGAGAATAATAAAATTACTCCTTTTGTGTACTTATTTCTTGCAGTTTTTCGAACTCTCTTTTGTTTACTTCGATTTATATTTGTTTATTTTTCTTGCAATTTTTTGATTTAATTTTTTGCTTTATTTTTTCTTGCATTTGCATGTAGCATAATCATACCATATTTGCATTATAACAAAAGCCCATCAAGATTATGGCATGGTGCTAGCCATACCTTCCATTCTACAACGAATGATGCGGGTAAAATACCTAAGCTGCCCGAGACGGACACATACCTAAGGCAATGCCATCTAGCCAAATGAAGCAAGATGAAGCGGGGGACACCCTAAGCTACCTAAGACGGAAATAGATCTAAGGTAATGCCATCACGATCACGAAATCGGATGATGTCCTTCCATAACAGGAGATATCCAGAATCAAGGTACTTACCTTTGGCTAAGGTAAGAATCACTTGACCGAGATATTTCCCTCCAAGCAATGGTTAATAAACAAGTGACCCAAATAACTGACCACTTTGCCCTAGGGAAAGTGTAACCTAAATAGGACACTATTAAAAAACCAAGCCCACGAAGGCATCAGACCAGAGCGAGAAAGGGAATGTGATATACTCAAAGTCCAATACCGTAAGAGATGCCCTATCCGATTAAGGAACTGATCACTCCTTGGCTTTGTCACCCATGGTTGGACCAAAAGTATGCATAAAACTCCCTCAGAGCCATCAAAATAAACACGTTATGTGGAATACTTCAGCAAGAAAGCACTATCATCCATTCCAACAAATATTGTAATTACAAGTATTGTTCGCTTCCAACATTTGAAGACTCACTACCAACAACCTTACATCACCTCGGAAATAACACGAGGGCATAATAACCTCAAATCTAAAAATAAAACAAAGGAGCATCACAATTGTGCCTCTCCAGGAGTATCCCGCTCGGTATCCAACCGAGCCTCGCCCTCGGCAGCATCAGGAGTAGCTATATCACCTAACTGGGGCACCTACGATTCCAATCTCGGATCAGCACCACCATCACGAGCAGAAGCAACCTCGTGCAACACACTCAATGGCTTAGAACCATCATCATCCTTCCCTCGCTGCACGACACACATGTCATCCGACGCTCAGCTATAAAACAGGGGCAAGGTATATATACCTTATAATATTAAGACAGTATTTTATACCTCAGCATCCTCAGCAGCTCGGGCGATCTGTATTCAGCATTTGTAAGAAAGAACAATAGTTCACATACATCATGGATCTTCGAAGGACACGACTCATCTCCCACTAGCTAAAAGCACAAGAACTTTTGTCACCTGTTGAATGGTAATCCACACAGTAGCAGAAAGTGTTTCTAAGCTAAACAGTGTGTAAAACCACACAATATGAAGTGTTTCCAAGATAAACCATGAAAATAAATACAACGGCGGATGAAAATATTCCAGCAAAAGGAACAATCCACTAGCAAACAAATCAATTTCCCTAAACCATCAATGGGCTAAAGAGGATAGGAGAACAGATAGGTCTTTCTGAGAAAACATCGGTGATGATCTAGAGACTAGATCAAGAAGAACCGACGAATCAAATAAATGAGAGGGCATACCATCATGCTCAAGAAAACATGAATGAACACCTCGCCGCCATGGAGGACGAGGAGGAAAACTTCTACCAGGCATAAGAAACCTTTATGAGAGAGAAGGAGAAAACTAAAAACTCTGAACTTTATAGAGGGGAAGAAGAGAATCAAACCTAATTCTCCACCCAAAGAAGACTTTTATAGGAATAAAAGTCCTCGAGAAGCTAATCAGCATTTATCCAAAAAAGTTAAAGAACAATAAATAAAATGACGGAAATCCCGGAAGACGACCATAAAAGAAAGACAAAGACATCCTATATCTTAAGAAACCTATGGAAACCCAACCGGCGACTTAAGTCCAACAGGTAAAAGTGCACTAAAGTGCAGACGTGGCGATAAAGACGGGACGGTACAAAGTTTTCTTCCCATCATTCCCTTGGCAAGTTGCAAAGAAAAGGAGCAAAATGTTAGGGTAAATTACCTGATGGCCACGTGTCAACATTTCAAGGGATGATATCATGATAAGATGATGAGCTAAGAGCATCGAATCATACTCTAAAAGGTGGTTTCGTCTGAATCGAGACACCTGCTACAACGCTACATGAACGACGTGTGTGAGGAGTGGTCTAATCAATTCAGACGGTCAAGTATAAAAAGAAGGACTGCATTTAATAAAGGATCGGAAGAGGCGTGGACGAATCTACATCGTATCACAAGGCTCGGGCGATCTATACTATAACCCAAGGATGATGCAGTACGAGGTTCCCCAAGGAAGAGTAACACGATGACGTACGGAGCGAGATAACTCGGAAAGAGAACCAAGAAGGCCATCACGATGGATAGTATAGAACTCGTCCGAAGTAATGAGAAGATGTACAATAGCTCCACCAGCTCGGCGAGACCAAGCCTTCACGAGTATAATTTGCCTATAAATACCAGTCCATGTAGAAGGAGATGGACAGGTAATTTTAGATGGTCTTTCTACAGAGAATTCCTGAGAGAGATCTAGATAAAGAGAAAGCTAGAAATCTAAGTGATATTTGTAACTCTTTCAAGGGTACGACCTTAATGAATAAAGAAAACATCTTCTTTCCCGTGGACGTAGGTCTTCATGGCCGAACCACGTTATATGCTTGTGTCTATCTTTACTTTTCATGTTCTTTACCTCTCGTTTATCTTTGAATCTTGAATGGTAGTAGTTTTATAGCCTTTAGATCTACTTGGGTGTAGTCATCAGAAAAGATGCAACTACAGTCAAGAATCCAATGGCTCCAATCAGGGGATAATAATACGACTTTCTTCCATACCAAAGCAACCATTCACCGAAGCCGTAACAACATAAAGCAATTATAAGATCAACAAAACAATTGGGTCAGCGATAAAGATAAGGTTATCCAGATCATTTTGGATCATTTCACTTCTCAATACACGACCCCAAATACAATAATATATGAGGATCTCTTTAAGGATATCACTCCAAGATTGACATCAGCACAATGTGACATGCTTTCGGCGGAGGTAACGGTGAAAGAAATCAAGCAAGATCTGTTCTTCATTAATTCTGAAAGCGCTCCTGGACCGGACGGATACACCAGTAAGTTTTTTAAAGTTTTCTGGGAAACCACTCACCATCAACTTATAGCTATGGTACAGAGTTTTTTCAGTTCTTTAAACATTCTGAAAAAACGGGGGTCTAACAACCTCACCCAATATTTCGCTTAGCAATCTGTATGGACTAACTCCAATATACTTACAAGAGAATAAACTAGATAGTTAGACTCAATCTTAAGAAAAGTATATCAAAGAGTTATGTCTCAATCTCTCAATTCAATCCGCAATCAAACAAATAAGAATTTGCGAGCCTGATTGAATACAAGAGAAATAACTTGAAAGGTACCAAAGACCAATGTTCAAGGATCAATCAATTTTAATCAACAACAACCTGTGATATTTAAATTATATAACAAAATATAAGAAAAGAAATAACACAAACACCATAAGTTTTGTTAACGAGGAAACCGCAAATGCAGAAAACCCCCGAGACCTAGTCCAGATTTGAACACCACATTGTATTAAGCCGCTACAGACACTAGCCTACTACAAAGCAAACTTCGGTCTGGAATGTAGTTGAGCCCTAATCAATCTCACACTGATCAAGGTACAGTCGCATTCCTTACGTCTTTGATCCCAGCAGGATACTACGCACTTGATTCCCTTAGTTGATCTCACCCACAACCAAGAGTTGCTACGACCCAAAGTCGAAGACTTGATAAAAAAATCTGTATCACACAGAAAAGTCTATTGAATAGATAAGTCTGTCTCCCACAGATATACCTACGAGTTTTTGTTCCGTCTTTTGATAAATCAAGGTGAACAGGAACCAATTGATAACCCAGACTTATATTCCCGAAGAACAGCCTAGAATTATCAATCACCTCACAATAATCTTAATCGATTAACGAAAGAAGATATTGTTGAATCACAAACGATGAGACGAAGGTGTTTGTGACTACTTTTTTATCTTGCCTATCGGAGATATAAATCTTAAGACAATCTTATGATTGTACTCAATCACGATAGAAACAGCAAGATCAGATCACGCAACTACAGAGAAAATAGTTGGGTCTGCCTTCACAATCCCAATGAAGTCTTTAAGTCGTTAACCTACAGGGTTTCGTGAAAAACCTAAGGTTAAAGGAGAATCGACTCTAGCTTATACAACTAGTATCAAACATAAGGTGTGAGGATTAGGTTTCCCAGTTGCTAGAGTTCTCCTTTATATAGATTTAAAATCAGGGTTTGCAATTTAAGTTACCTTGGTAACAAAACATTCAATATTCACCGTTAGATGAAAACCTTATTAGATTCAAGCTAATATCTTTCAACCGTTAGATCGAACTTAGCATATTATACACAACTGAAATATAACTTCATTTAGGTTTGAGTAACCGTACCTAAACATGTACACTTAGTCGGTTCAACAATAGTTAACCAATGGTTAGCCATATGAGCACTTTCATATCAACCTTATTCATCTTTACCATAACTAGTTCAAATGACTCAAATGAACTAGTTAAAGAGTTGTTCAATTGCTTAGATTTCATAGAAGTATACAAGACACAATCGAACCAAAATCAATTTTGATTCACTCGAATCAATTCATGAACATTATAGCCACGGTTTGCAAAGATTACATTCCTTATTATATAAATGTTTTAGTTCATGAACAAACCGATTTTAGAAAGTAACCTACTTAAGTATGTAAACGGGTACGCGTACTTAAGTAACTGGATTGAGTTTGTTTTTCACTTCCAAACTCCAGCAGAAATTCACGGACGTTAAACTTCCTCCAGTATGCGTATGGGTACGCATACTTACCTGGATTTCCAACAACCGCCAGTACGCGTACGGGTACTCATACTTTGGGTTCCCGGTTTTGGACTTTTACACAAATGTGAGAACACACCATGTTTATATCCAAACATGGTTACTTGTTCTAAACTCTCATTTCAATCATTGAAACTTTCTTAGAGGATGTTAAAATAGTTGTTATTCACAAACTATTTTCATCAAAGCGATTTTCAAGTTATTGAAATAATCAACATGACTTCGGTCACGAGTAAATATGAACTTGGCTAAAACGAAAGCTTACCAACACATATTTCGAGAAATAGATAAGCGAGATAGACTCGGCTCGAAATAGCAAATGTGTATAGTTGAAGTCTATATAGCAATACGACTTTTGTCTCAAATAAGAGATAGAGTAGATAGACTTTTGAGTGATAGATAAGTTCAACTCTCCATATACCTTTTGTTGATGAAGTTCCACAAGTTCCCTTGAGTAGTTCTTCGTCTTCATTCGATGAACGCCGTTGAGTCTAAAGCTCAACTATACTTACTATCCTAATCCGATACTTAGCTATAAGTAGACTAGAAATCAAGACTTATAGTTTTGGAATACAAAATAAATAAACTTTATAGCTTCTCATCCAAATGCTTGATCTCCTTGGTTCATCCATATTACTTGAAATCTTCGTCACTTACAAGTACTCCAATGATTATAAAGGTGTTCAACTCAGCATCATTGTTGTTGAAGATCCGTAGCTATAACAATATGAAAGCAATAGATCTCAATCATTGTTATACAGTGTCATAGTATTATTACACAACATCAAAGTTCAATTGTATCACAACTTCGACAATAATACTAAGGTGATATATATCACTCCCCCTTAGTCAATACTTCTTCTCACATGAAAACCACTCCCTCTTACATAATGATCCGAAAACCATATGTATTTGTAGTTTGAACTACACATTAATTCTCCCCATTTTTTTCAATAAAATTGGCAAAGGTACGAAAATTAGTGGGATCCTAATGAAATTTCCATAGAGATACTTCATGACCAAAAGAAAAGCACATATCAACTTTTTTAGATGCAATCATATAGCCGAAACTAAATGCATTCATCAAGGAGTTTATAAAGATACAAGATAACCCATATAATATTCCACAGCCGCACTCCCCACAAATATTTGGCAATTAAGCACAAGTTCAATTAGGAACTCTCCCCATAAAATGTCATTCCCGAAAGAACAACAAGAGCGACCTTACTTTCACAAAAAAAGAAGGATTTCTTTTGACATTAACAAATCACATGAAACATGAATTTGTAACCAAAAATCTCAATTAAATTAACCACAAGAGATCCCATGAGTAATTTAATCGGAAATGCTCACATAAGAGAACTTACGGAGCCGCATAATATTCATATAAAGATATGGATCAGGGAAGATCAATACTGCGGAATAAGCAAAGATTCATTCTATTTTTCATCATTATTTTCACAATGACATATAATAGACTTTAATCTTTGTATACAAAAGTTCATCATATCTTCCATCAATATTTGCATAATGACATAATAGGCTTAACTTTTGACAAACAAAAGTTCATTCAATCTTTTTTCAATACTTGCATACTGACATATGAAAGACTTAACTTTTGACCACGTATGGGACAATCAAAGTTCACGGACGCAAACACACGTATCCCATAACGAGTTGCAATATATAAAACCATAAATATTAATACTGCAAAATCATCTTCCAAATAAATTTTAGAATTTAAATAAATAAATCTAAAAACATTGCAAGATGAAAATCGTTGGAAATAGCTATGTGTACTCACAATAATTACTATTCCAAACCCTAGTTATCCTTCTTAAAACATAAGAATAAATTCTCATAATAAGTTTCCTAGACATTAATACCTTTGAAAAATTCTTTATCGTCCCCGAACTCCTTGTCGTCAACAACCATTGGGACATAAGGTTCATGAAGAAAGGAGTTGATATCAACAAACCTTCTTGACTAATGCCGAACCAGGGCCTTCTGAATTTCAAGAGTCTTAAACACAAAAGCATTTATTTCCTAAATCTCCTTCCTTGTTTCCTTCAACTCTTCAAAAACATCAGAAAACTTCTGAGAATTTGAAGGAACAACTCTTGGCTTCCTCACATTCCTTATTTTTCTTTATAAAGTTGGAGGTAACGGAGATTTATCTTTTTTCTTCATGATTGATGGCTTGACAATCATATTAACATCTTTTCCATCAGAATTTATGATGCTTGGAGTCTCCATAACAATATGGATTTGTGAGAGGAATTTCTCAGAACAAACTCTACAAGCAAACTTGTGATAAAAGAGTTTCTTAGAGAAGGAAAAAGGAATGTAGGTTTACGAAACCTTTATACACTTAAAGGATTCACGTATGCACAACTCTTACCCTAGAAAAGGCAGAATTGTCTATTCTAACCCTGTTTTATTGATAGAACAGAGAAGAGTCCTTTCAATATCAATTGGATATGAAAAGATGGAAGAACTCCAAAACAGAAGAAAAAAATCAACTACAAAACCAGGAAAGAACACTTTTTTTTCTAAAGCCTGTGGAGTGCCAACTCTTGTCTCTTTTGAACCAGGCGCGTGAGACAATACACTTTACCAGCACAATTAAAATTATGTTAGGGTGAACAACAATCTGTCCACCATACCTTTCTTGAATGGAATTCCTAGTTCTCTGTTTCCCAGACTGTTTAGTCCAATATCTTTTTCTTAATGGTCTAGACACATCTTTGGAAATAAACTTCTTTGAAGAGGAGATAAGATTACATACCTCAGTCGATTCCTGAACACATTTGAGCTTGTTAGCTAATCGATTTGCTCTTCGTTGAAGTTTGTTGACATATCTTATCTTATGTTTATACTTGAAACATTTTGATAACTCATGACCACTGAAAGTACAATAAGAACATGTCAAACTGGAGGACGGTTTATACATCACATCTGTGCAGGCTGCTAGACATACGGTGGAACCTACAAAATCATAAAAAGAATTTCCAGAGAGTAGAGAGAAATTCATTTTATCCTCCAATATGATTAAAGTTTCTTATGGAAGAATATCGAAGTTGATCGATGAACGTATTGCTACAGTTATCAAAATCAGTATTTTCACAGAATAGTGCAACATTTTATTTTTCGTCTTCATTAGAATCATAATGGTCAGACATTTCATCAAGAGTTGCAGCAAGACCTTTGTTTCCAGTTTACTTTCTACGATTTGGACACTCATTTGCAAAATGACCAAAACCTTTACACTTGAAGCACTGTGGCATATCCTCGTCATCAGTATCGTCAGTATCCTTGTTTTTAGGAAGAAAACGATTATGAGGTTTAACTGATGACATAGGTTTGTCTCTAGTGAACCGTTTACTTCTCTTCAAAAGAAGATCTCTAAACTGTCTTGTGATCAATGAGACTGACTTGTCAAGATCTTCATCTGAAGAATCGGTCTCAGAAAGATCATCATCAGAGATGCCAACACTTTTACTTATATCAAGTAATTTAGTGTTCTTTTGTGCCTTGAAAGCCACATCCTTTTCGGATTTGGATGTATGCTCATGATCAAAGATCTTTAACTTCCCAACAAGAGTATTTCTGGAAAGCACATCAAGGTTATTTCCTTCAACGATGGCGTGTTTATTAGAATCGTATTCAGATGGCAGAGATCTGAGAATCTTCATCACAATGTCCTTTTCAGGAATAGTCTTACCCAATGCAAAAGATGCATTAACAATTTCAGACACTTTGTGATTAAACTCATCAAATGAATCTTCATCTGCCATACGAAGGTTTTCCCAGTCAGAATGTAGGTTTTGAAGCCTAGCTTCTTCTTCACAGGTATTCCCTTCAAATACGGTTTCTAAGATATCCCAAGCATCTTTAGACCGAGTGCACGTAGTCACATGGTGCTGTAGATCTGGGGTAATGGAATGCATGATTGCATTCAATCCGTTAGAATTTTGCTTTGCGGCAAAAATCTCGGCAGCATCATAATCACCAATATCCTTTGGAACAGTTACAGTACCTATTGTAACAACCGGAGGATTGTAGCCATTAATAACGTAAACCCATGATTGAAAATCACACGCTTGAAGAAAGGAACGCATCACAATTTTCCACCATAAGTAATTCGAGCCATCGAAGACTGGGGGTACGTTTATTGAGATAACACTTCTGTCTATAGAGTCAGATCGCTACAAACATAGACTTATGAGGTCTTAAACGTGTTTGCCTGCTCTGATACCAATTGAAAAAGTGGGGGTCTAACAACCTCACCCAATATTTCGCTTAGCAATCTATATGGACTAGCTCTAATATACTTACAAGAGAATCAACTAGACAGTTAGACTCAATCTTAAGAAAAGTATATCAAAGAGTTATATCTCAATCTCTCAATTCAATCCGCAATCAAACAAATAAGAATTTGCGAGCCTGCTTGAATACAAGAGAAATAACTTGAACGATACCAAATACCAATGTTCAAGGATCAATCAATTTCAATCAACAACCAAAGGTTGGATTTACCAATTGATCAATTCAACGCACAACCTGTGATATTTCAATTATATAACAAAATATAATGCAGAAAAGAAATAACACAGACACCAGAAGTTTTGTTAACGAGGAAACCGCAAATGCGGAAAACCCTCGGGACCTAGTCCAGATTAGAACACCACACTGTATTAAACCGCTACAGACACTAGCTTACTACAAAGCTAACTTCGGTATGGAATGTAGTTGAACCCTAATAAATCTCACACTGATCAAGGTACAGTAGCGTTCCTTACGTCTCTGATCCAAGAAGGATACTACGCACTAGATTCCCTTAGCTGATCTCACCCACAACCAAGAGTTGCTACGACCCAAAGTCGAAGACTTCATAAACAAATCTGTGTCACACAGAAAAGTCTATTGAATAGATAAATCTGTCTCCCACAGATAACCCGGACTTATATTCCGGAAGAACAGCCTAGAAATATCAACCACCTCACAATAATCTTAATCGATTAACGAAAGAAGATATTGTTGAATCACAAACGATGAGACGAAGGTGTTTGTGACTACTTTTTTATCTTGCCTATCGGAGATATAAATCTCAAGACAATCTTACGATTGTACTCAATCACGATAGAAACAACAATATCAGATCACGCAACTACAGAGAAAATAGTTAGGTCTGCCTTCACAATCCCAATGAAGTCTTTAAGTCGTTAACCTACAGGGTTTCGTGAAAAACCTAAGGTTAAAGTAGAATCGACTCTAGCTTATACAACTAGTATCACACATAAGGTGTGGGGATTAGGTTTCCCAGTTGCTAGAGTTCTCCTTTATATAGATTTCAAATTAGGGTTTGCAATCTAAGTTACCTTGGTAACAAAGCATTCAATATTCACCGTTAGATGAAAACCTGATTAGATTCAAGATAATATCTTTCAACCGTTAGATCGAACTGAGCTTGTTATACACAAATGAAATGTAACTTCATATAGGTTTGAGTAACCGTACCTAAACGTGTACACTTAGTCGGTTCAACAATAGTTAACCAATGGTTAGCCATATGAGCACTTTCATATCAACCTTATTCATCTTTACCATAACTAGTTCAAATGACTCAAATGAACTAGTTAGAGAGTTGTTCAATTGCTTAGATCTCATAGAAGTATACAAGACACAATCTAAGCAAAATCGATTTTTATTCACTCAAATCAATTCATGGACATTATAGCCATGGTTTACAAAGATTGCATTCCTTATTATTTTAGTTCATGAACAAACCGATTTTAGAAAGTAACCTACTTAAGTATGCAAACGGGTACGCGTACTTAAGTAACCGGATTGAGTTTGTTTTTCACTTCCAAACTATAGCAGAAATTCACGGACGTGAAACTTCCGCCAGTATGCGTACGGGTACGCATACTTACCTGGATTTCCAACAACCTCCAGTACGCATACGGGTACGCATACTTTGGGTTACCGGTTTTGGACTTTTACACAAATGTGAGAACACACTATGTTTATATCCAAACATGATTACTTGTTCTAAACTCTCATTTAAATCATTGAAACTTTCTTAGAGGATGTTAAAATAGTTGTTATTCACGAACTATTTTCATCAAAGCAATTTTCAAGTTATTGAAATAATCAACATGACTTTCGTCACTAGTAAAGATGAACTTTGCTAAAGAGAAAGCTTACCAACACATATTTCGAGAAATAGATAAGCGAGATAGACTCGGCTCGAAATAACAAATGTGTATAATTGAAGTCTATATAGCAATACGACTTTTGTCTTAAATAGGAGATATAGTAGATAAATTTTTGAGTGATAGATAAGTTCAAGTCTCCACATACCTTTTGTTGATGAAGTTCCACAAGTTCTCTTGAGTAGTTCTTCGTCTTCATTCGATGAACGCCGTGGAGTCTAAAGCTCAACTACACTTACTATCCTAATCCGAGACTTAGCTATAAGTAGACTAGAAATCAATACTTATTTTGGCAACTAAACTTGACAAACAAGCTTTAGATAGCAACGCTTGCGAATTCGACCGAGCGAATATTGCTCGTTTGATGAATTATTGGTAGCATTACCAAATAAAATATTAATTAAAATATTGGTAGATGGACCGAATATTATATAATTAATTAAGATGTTGATTGCTGGATCAACATAAAATTATTAGTGTTTGAACTTGCTCATATTATTATGATTTATGGAGCGTTTGTTCGAAACCCTAATTTTGATCAATTGTTCGTCAATTGATGAATTACTGAAAATATCACTGAATGAAGGAGGGACCAACCATATGGGATGATGGAAGACCATGTGGTGCCCAAGTGCTCGAGTGAGCATGAACCAGATTCCTTAGTTGACCGGTTGGTGAAAGAATGATCAAATGCTGGTGTTGATTATTTATTAGTATAGTGCTCGTGCGAGCGTTAGGTGATAAAACTCAATTATGGAGAAGTGAGGGACCGACCAATAGGGCATGAGATAGACCCTTGGTGGTCGTGGGACCAGCTAATGGTCGTTTGAGCAAATTCCAAGTTGGTTGGAAAGAGTTTGGACCCAATATGAGCAATTGAGCAAATTAGGTCAAAATTATAATGATGTGTGGGACCGGCTCCTTGCAAGCGTTAGAGCCGGCCTTGGTCGGTCAAGGAAGTATGCCCGTGTCACCATAATGTCGGTGTCTCAGTTCTGAGAGTTTTAGTATTCTCTGATGTGCATTCGAGCAATATTTTGGATTTTCATAAGAGTTTGATCTTTGACTGAAATTCTTTATTTTGCTTGAATCAGCAAGTAGAACTTTGTTCGTTTGATCAATATTTTGAGAATATTAAAATAGTAATATTCTAATATTTTTCGTGAGTAGCCTAGTCGGTCATGTGACCATTTGACTTTTTGGTTTTTTCATGGTTTGAGCAATATTTGAGAAAATATGGAAAAACCAGGGTTTTTGCTCAAATGGAGGAGTTTGATGAGATGAGGGAAATAATAATTGTGAAAACAATGGATTGCAAGGTGTGGGAACGGCTACGGCTACGGCATGGCCGTCCAATAGTGGTGGAGCCGGAGGACGTTAATAGGCAGGGGATGTGTAGCCCGGTCCCGTGACACCTTCACTTATTTTTATTATTTTTCATCATTTGAGGAAAATATGGAGAAACCGTGAGTTTTGCTCGAACAAGGAAAGTTGCTTAAATGGAGGAGTTTTCTTGAAATCATGAAAATAAGAAAATAAGAAAAAAATAAATGAAGAGGCGTGGGGGACCGGCCACGGCGGCATGACAGGCCGGTCGGTGGGCCCGGCCCTCCCTAGGCGCCTCTTTATATTTTTTAATTATTATTTTCTCTCTCCTATTTTGTGTAGGTTTCCTCGTTTGTCCATATTTTGAATGCTCGTTTGTGCATTTGGGTGCTCGTTCGTGCATCATTATTGAGTACACTTCACCATTTTCTTGGGGCTTACTCGGTGATAGTCCATACGCCCGATTGTTGAGTAATTATTACTAATTCATGGAATTCAGTGGAGAATGGTTCATGAAACGGAGTAATAACAATGAATTGAGTATCTATTACTAATCCATGAATCCAGCCGGGGAATTCATGGAACGGAGTAATGAGATAAAATGATTATCTATTACTAATCCATGGAATCAGCCGGGGATAGCCATGGAACGGAGTAATGAAATAAAATAGATTATTTTCTAGGAATTCAGTCGGTGAATGTCACGGTAGAATTAATCTATTGTAGAATCGAGATATGAGATAGTTGAAGCATCATACTCGTTCTGAAGAGTGCATAGTCAGGAAACAACGTGCAGCGTTGGTGTCCTGAAGGCGTTTAGCCCTCCAGCAAACAATTATGTCCAAAGAGCCACCTGAATCTATACACGGTCTCTCTACATAGTCAGGGAACAGCGAGTATCGCCGACGTCCTGAAGTAATTAAGCCCTCCGACAAACAATTTTGTCCATAGAATCGCCCAATCGTTCTTCTATGTAGAGGGGGGTCTCTCTATGTAGTCAAGGAACAACGAGTATCGCCGACGTCCTGAAGGCATTAAGCCCTCTAACAAACAATTATGTCTAGAGGACCGCCCAATCGTTCTTCTACATAGAGGGCACGATGAAATGCGTAGCATCGAACGCTCATCTAGTGGGAGGCCTTTCGAGAAACATATTCATCATGGATATGAGAGGAGTGCTCACTCAGTCAGAGATCGTGAAACGGTTCACAGATCGTAAAACACGAATCATCACATGCGGTCTTGAAGCCGGGTCAGAAACATGCAGTATCATGATTTTACGATTTTTACCTTTATCGAAAATCCACCATCAACATTAAGTCCCCTGCTTAGTGAGGGACAGTCATGTTCCGCGTTAAGCATTAGATGGTGATTTTCCAGTTGACGAGACAAGTAGTTGAACTCAGTCGTACAAAGGTATTTTCAGAACCCCCGATTTGCTCCAATGGTGTCATGTATGAGCAAATGCCCAGGTAAGGACCCTGATAGTATGATAGAGTGTCATCCCGTGATCACGGGGAGATGAAGCACTGCTGATTTGGATGGTCGGAAATCCGGTTTTGGTCGGTTTTAGCGTTTACGGGCCCGAGCCCAAAAAGGAAATCCTTGTTTTAGGAACATACGTTCGTTCGTTTGTTAGTTTAAGAAACAAACAAAATAGACCTGAGTCTAATGATAAAAATTTTGTCTATGAGTTTTCACGAAAACCAAAAATTTTATTTTTTAAATATGTGAAATTTCACAAAACGGAATAAACTCTCGTTTCAAAGGTGGATGCTCGTATGAGAGATTTTTTTTTATTTTTTTTTAATAGACGTGCGTCTGTTAGTAATAAAAAATTGTTTATGAGGTTTCATGATTTTTTTTTTATCTTCGAGCTTTCAGAAATCTTTGAAAATATACTCTCATTTCAAAGATGAATGTTCGCGCGAGGAAGCAAAGAATATATATATATATATATATATATATATATATATTTCAAATTTACGTGAGTTTCATGTTAAAATATATTTTTTGTAAAATCAATGTTTTGATTTTGAACAACTGTTGAAAGTAGACAATTATACATGGTGAAATAATGTCTGTATGTGAGTTTTCACAATTGTAGAATGGACGTCCGTCCAATTTTTGAAAAAACAGTGAATGCTCACACAGTGAAAACTTATGTGAAATCAAATTTTGATTTTCAGCAATTGCTAGAAGTAAACAATTTTTGATAAAATATTGTTTGTATGGATTTTGTGATCTGATAGTGTATGCACAAAAACCAATGAGTGTTCACTCGGTGGGAGTCGCTCACACGGTGAAAATTTTGTGGATTGATCACATGAAAATCAAGTTATGATTTTGAATAAAAAAAATTCTCGTGTTTGCAGGTTCGAGGAGACGAGCAAATTTGTAAGTATTAACTCTTGTATCACAATCACTACTGTTAGTGGAATCGTAAACAGGTAAGAGTTGAAAGTTACCATTTCTGTAGACGCTGTTGTGAGCACCTTTATTCCATGATTCATTGTTTTGTTGAATCTTGTGCTTTGTATGAACGATGTGCTGAAGTAGAAATGTTATGCATCTGTCACTGCCACTTTGCAAGAATGACTGACTCCCATGATGACACTTCCAAAGATGGTGTTTCCAGAGATGACATCTCTACGGATGCAACTTTAAGAAATGGTACTTCTGGGACCTCTGAGTGATAGTGAGAGATCCTTCATACTGAGTTGTACTCCTGGTTATTTCAATAACTTTATCACATGGTGATCGTGTAGTGAGATCCCGGATCAATGTAGACTTCACGGCGATGGAAGAAAGTCTTCGGGGCGGAGAACCCAAAAGTAAGGACTACGGGATGTTAGTAAATGACGTGCAGTCCCCAGCCGTTTCTTTGGTGAGTTGTCGATGTTTCCTCCGTCATGACTTTTCTTATCCGTACAATTAGGATCACAAAAAAATGTTTGTTAATCTCAGAATTTTGCTCAATTGATCATTGACAGTCTTCATCTTGCTCTTGGGAAAACAATTCAGTAATCCAGCACCGATGAGGGAGTTGATGAAAGTATCTCTTTTCGTGCAAGCGATCATGGCATCTCCTTGAATGAAGTAATAATAATTGTTGTTGATGTATCCAGGAGGTGATTATTGCGGATAAACAACATATTGATGAAGCACATTCTTCCTTGGAAAATGAGGAGACGGAGAATCTTCAAAACCCGGAACTGAATGGAGGTAGTAATGCCACTAACGGTGACTTCAACAACATTAGTCCTTCGAACGGCTTAGAGACTCCTCAAGTAAGTATTACTCCTATAATTTCTTCATAGAAGTATGAAATTGCTGACTTGTGAATGAATGAATGAGAATCCATACGAATATATGAGAAATTTTGCCGAAATACGTCACCAGAAAAATCTAGACTTCAGTCTTTCAGTAAAAACGCTGTAGAATCTTCCTACGATGTCGTATTTTCGCAATCTACCCATGTTTTTTCATGCCCAGGAAATTTCCAAGCTTCTACGTAGAATATTTTTGAGTTTTGAGCATT
This sequence comes from Papaver atlanticum, assembly GCA_023531105.1. Classification (NCBI taxonomy): domain Eukaryota; kingdom Viridiplantae; phylum Streptophyta; class Magnoliopsida; order Ranunculales; family Papaveraceae; genus Papaver; species Papaver atlanticum. Next base: position 4,282,400 of record JAJJMB010014053.1, read on the forward strand.
TTTAGGGGCCGAAATAGGAGAAACAGTAAACTTCCGGGAGACTTCCAGAAAATTTTCAGCTGGCATGTAGTCCAATGTTTTGGTCACATCTATTTGCTCGTTTATAAAATTGCTGTGAATTTTGGATATGTTGTAGAGGACATCCATACAAAGAGAATTAGATATGAATCAAACTTAGATTCCTTACCAATTGCTCCCAGCTCGTCGCTTTGTACAGGGAAGTGTAAAATCACTTCAGACAGTCTTGCTGTAAAACGTCTCTTTTGTGTCTTTAGACCATTTGCTTGTGTCTTGAAAGCTCGATGAAGGATTTCAATGCCATTGATTAATTTGCAACCTGAACCTTTGGTTGATACATGACCCCGGTGCTTGCAGTACCATTTTTTGTTTCTGTCAGTCGTAGAAACATCACTTCTGAAACCCTGGTCATGGGACCATAACTGAGGTTGCTCTCAAGAGAGGATGATGTAATGACCATGGTTGTATGTCCCGGTTATAGTATTCGTTTTATGATGAAGGATTAGCATAGGATATCTTGGTGCCTTGGACTATGAAATTGATCGTCATGACCAGTGAACCGTCAGTCTCCAGTATTTTGTTAAATCTCTCCCTTTCGTTTTCCCTTCTTCTGGCGAGACCTAGATAGAGGACCCAGGTAGAAAATTGATGTAAATACCTAGGTGGTCGAAGTTGGAGGTACCTTGATGAAGGACTTTGCGGAAGGACCCGGTGGACATCAATCGACTGTGGAAGTTATGAATCCCGTCTAAGAATTATTGCTTGCATGTTGTATGCTCTGGAAGCTGTAGGGACCTCATACGACGTCAGAATTTGGTGCTTGACCCCAAATTTTGAAGCTAAGAGATTTAGGAATCATATGCAAAAAGAATCCCTCAGTTTGGAGATGTCTAGGGCAGTCAATGACGCATGCACATTCACAACTTGTAATCCCGTGCAAATTTTTAGATTCCATAAACCTGAATGCGGAAGCCATATCTTTCTGCTCGTATGTCTTATTGATGCGTCCTTTCGGTATGTTGTAGATGAGACATAGAAGAACATCTTTCGTTGAGGAAGCATTGTCCCATTCCTCACCCATTGGTACGTTTTTGTGAACCCATGGCCTAAAGTGTGTTGTATCTCATTTGTAGAGATGATTAGATCATCTTGTAGAAGACTTTGGCTTGTGCCCGTCCGTCGTGCAAGCTTTGGGAATACTTTCATGTGAGCATGTTTTCATGTCTACACATATTGATATGAATCATTAGTGCTTGGAGAAGTCCGGTCCATCGAGTAACACTCCAGAGAATGGATAGTTGATGAAGCCCTGTCATGAGGATGTTGCTCCTGAGACCGTTATTTATGCTGAGACCATGGACGAAGTTGCTCCAGAGACCGAAAAGGCTAGAACCATGATTAATGACATAGCCTTTGCTCCTCCATCCAGTGATCCTTTTACATTCACGAACTAATTGGTGGGTTGAGCATACCTAAGATGAATGTGTACTGGGAGTTCAACCCGAATTCTCCTGAACAGTATGACTTTACTACGAACTGGATCCATCAGTGAATCGACGTTGTTGCGGTAGATAAAAGTAGCAGTCTTCATTCTAGATGTGATTGGTGAAGAGATGAAGTTCCTCAGTCGTGCAGGGGCTTGTGATGTAGAGAGGTCCCGTTGATGAAGTTTCATGAAACCACATAGGTTGTAAGAACTTGTTATGTGGATAACATTTATTGAAATAGATTTGAATCGATTTCTCCAATAAGATTAAGCCCCAAGTGTATGTTGAGGAGTTTGTGCCATTCATGGATGAATGATGTTGCATCTGCTTCAGAAGTCTTATCATGGGATAATGAAGACTTATCGATTGTAGTTTAGTTACACTTTGATTGCGCTGGTGTTGAATCAGTGTGTCATCGTCGAGATATTTGTGCTGAAGCTAGATGCGCCATTATAGAAGGTGTACTCTTTGATTGGGAGTACAATTTGAGGGATTCTTAGATGCTTGAGCGTTGAAGCGTCATATCCCTTAAGCATCGAATGTTTTAGTTTTAATCGTCTCAACCCTGAGTATATTCTGTTGATTCAGCATTCCTTTCGTTGCAGGTAGTGGGATTCAACACTTGCGCGGACATCAGAGCTTTCTGATTTTGTGGCACACATGGACACTCCTGCAAGGCTATGGAGAAACACCCAAAGTATTCTTTGCCATGCTTGGACATCATCTCAGTAATGAATGTATCGGTGCTCGATTCGGAGAAATGTCATATTCAACCACTTGGTAAAATACTAATGCGGTGAAGTTACCATTCATAACGCCTTGCAGAGTTGCTAGAAGAATTGAGTCCCCATGCTAGGATAGCATGTGATAAAATAAATGACATAGACATAGGAGGAATGAGACTTGCCTGAGTGAGGAATCTCTTGATGAATGTCTATGCATCTTTTGCAGGTTCTTGCTTCAATCTCGTCAAAGTTCGAAATTCCTCCAAGTGCTCTTATGATGGAATGTCTATAAAATCTTCTGGATCAGAACTTTCTTCGTTGGAGAGATGTGCAACCAAAGGCGCTTTGTCAGTACCCGTCTTTTTAGCATGGATCCATTCTCGTCTGAAGAACATGTCATATCCTGGATCATCCTGATTATGTGAAACTTGGTTTCTGTCCAGGTTGAACTTATGTTCATGTAGCCATAAATATTTCCGAGCGATCCTTCAAGGTCTTTGATTGAGATGGGATCACGACTAGCTTCTTGTCGAGTGACACCTGAGGCTCTGAGGGTTTTCAGTGGAATGATGTTGATGGCGGTATCAGCATCGATCAACATTCTTCCGAATTCATTTTCTATGAGATGGACTCTGGTAAGTAGTCCCCAGTCGTGCATCTCCTTGTATGTGGATAAAGGTTCAAGGAGTATTTTCGGGATGGACAGACGTCTGACACAATGTAATTTGGTGCTGTGAACATGTCCTTCCCTTATGCCTTAGATAGATAGAGAAATTCACAGATATGCTCGATCAACGATTGAACTGCTTCTTTGACTAGTTGTTCAAAGAGTGTAAAGGTTCTGACTAGGAGAGGATTCTTGTGTACTCCTTCAGTCCCTAGTTGAAGCTATTATGGTCAACCTTCTCTTTGAAGATGTGCTTCAAAATATTGCAGTTACTTGTTGGATGATCGATGAACCTATGAAGGCGACAGTACCTAGGATTCTCCATTTATTTTTCAATTGGCTATCTCCTGATGAAAGACAATTTGATTGCACCATCTTGAACCAAACTTCTAGTAACTCGATAACTCCTTCATGAGAAGAGATAAGTTTGAGTCTGTCTGATCATTTCCCCGTTCGTTGATGCCGGGTCAAGGTTTGTGCATTTCAGGATTGGTTATCTTTTCTTTGTGCCTTCAGAGGAGCCTGGGATGTTGGAGAAGCGCTCTGATGCTGTGTCTCGGATTTTCTTTCATTCCTTTCAGCAACAACGTTTGTTGAAGGCTGGAGATTGTACTGATTGTTGACTAGGCGTCGGCTGCTACGAGGTTCCTCGACCTTGCAAACTTTGCTCTTTCCAGTAAAGCAGGTGCAGTAGAAGCTGATCGTTTGGTTGATTTATGAAGCTCTGAGAAAGTCTAGAACCGAATATTTTCCAACAAGGCTCTATAGACCGGGATCATTCCGTTGATACACAAGTCTACCAGTTGTTGTTCAGTGATATTCGGTCATGACAATCCAAAGCTTGGACTCTGAACCTCTTTACATAATCGTTCGGATGTTCATTGTTTTTCTGAGACATTCTTCCTAAATCAGAGAGAGTAATGTGCTCTGAGACGAAGAAGTATTTTCGGTAGAAAGCGTTAACCATCTCTCCCCAACTAGCGATGCTCCTTGGTGCAATGTTGTTGTACCATGTGTATGCTCGGCCTGTTAGGGATTTCGAGAATTCCTTCAGACGGATGACATGGTTGTGTTCGTGTTCGCCTAGTGCTTCCAAGAATCGAGAGACATGTTCTCGAGCGTTCCCCGTTCCGTTATATAGTGTGAATGTTGGAGAGGTATAGCCCTTCGGGAGAGGAATTCTTTGTGTAGCAGCAGGATATGGAGGTTGATGACGCTGAACAGATGGTATTTTATCTTTTCCTCGATCCTCCATAAAACGTTCCAGATCTTCACGAGTGATGAAACCAGCTGGCTCCTTTGTAGGTGGGTTTTTTGCAGCTTTGTGGACTTCATCATCGTCAACTACGTGGACTGGAACAACTTCAGGATCAGCAGTTGGAGATGTTTCTTTGGATTTTCCCTTCTCCTGAGCCTTCTCTGACATCTTGTAAGTGAGAGTTTTGAGGTAATTGCACAGCTCCTTCTGAGTGTTAGCCATGTCAATCTGATTTTTGGCAAGAGTTTCTTGCACCTTAATGAGATCACCTATGATAGGTGGATTTTCTCTAATTTCTTCGGGAGACCGGCCGAAGAGAGGATTGTCTCCAATGTTGGTTTGAGGAGGAGTGGTATCACCAGCACCGATGTTGGAACCAGGAGTAGTTTTTGGAGTACCACCATTTTTGCTAGTGCTAGCGTTGTTTGTTTTAGGATTTGTAACTGAACCTGACCTAAGATCAACCATTTTGTGAAAGCTTGAGATTGCAACCGAGAGATTAATCTCCCACTGTGGTCGCCAATCTGTTGATGGGGAAAAACGATTTGCTGGTTTTTTAGGAAAGTGAAGAGACGACCGTGCGGACAAGACTCCTCAATCGAGCAAACTGCTTAACCTCAAACAGATGCACTGCACGGGAGTGTTTTTAAGTTCGAGAGATCAATATGTAGGACTCCGGCCCAAACCAAGTCAATTGCCATTCCCGAGTCAATTCGGTCACAAAGAGGGAGATGGGTTGATCTGTAGGAGGGAAGCTGAGAAGTGTGTGAGATCAATGATGATCAAGGATTGTGAATGTGTTGTGGGTTTCTGCAAGTTTTATGTGAACTGTTGAGTTAAAATAAGTTATGGTTGATTGATGAATTTTTGAGAGTGATTACTCGAAAAATTATGTTCCGTTTCAATCATAGATTCAGAGACTTATTTATATTGCCACAATAGTAGACACATTTATCTCCAGTAAGTGTGACAGTTGCTCGAGTGAAAGATTGGGAAAGTGGGAAATTGTGTGTTAACAAGTTCCTGGTCGTACGGAGACTTGGTTGATTGTCCACCCACTACTTTGCTAACTCCCTCAACTGCTTACACGACTTACTCACATTTCTCATCGTGGATGAACACACCTGATGTAGGCCGCCAAACCAAAACCCTAAGTGATATCCTCCATGTGACGTGATTGATGCCTCACGAACGTGGAGTCTGCAAAGCAGACGTGTATTTGATTAACCAGTCATTGACTTGATTAGACAGTGAGTCTAAGTTTTGTTGAATTGAGCATGATTCACGAATGCTCAGTGATTCATGGATTGAACATGTCTGTTGAGACGTATAATTCTTGAATAAATGTTGATAATTGGATCAACATGATGAAAAATTATGAACTGAGCAAATATTGCTCGTATGATGAATTGTTGGATATTGATAATTGAACCAATATTGACGAATTGAGAAAATATTGCTCGTCTGAGCGAATATTGCTTGTTTGATGAATTATTGGTAGCATGACCAAATAAAATATTAATTAAAATATTGGTAGCCGGACCGAATAATATATAATTAATTAAGATGTTTATTGCTGGATCAACACAAAATTATTAGTGTTTGAACTTGCTCAGATTATTACGATTTGTGGAGCGTTTGTTCGAAACCCTAATTTTGATCAATTGTTCGTCAATTGATGAAATGCGTAGCATCGAACGCTCGGCTAGTAGGAGGCCTTTCGAGAAACATATTCATCATAGCTCTATGAGGAATGCTCACTCAGTCAGAGATCATGAAACGGTTCACGGATCGTAAAACACGAATCATCACATGTGTTCCTGAAGTCGGGTCAGAAACATGCAGTATCATGATTTTACGATTTTTATCTTTGTCGAAAATCCACCATCAACACTCCTTTAACCTTAGGTTTCTACCGAGACCCTGTAGGTTAATGACTTAAAGACTTCATTGGGATTGCGAAGCCAGACCCAACTATTCTCTTTGTAGTTGCGTGATCTGATCTTGTTGTTTCTATCGTGATTGAGTGCAATCGTAAGATTGGCTTGAGATTAATTTCTCCGATATGTAAGATAGAAAAGCAGTCACAAACATCTTCGTCTCATCGTTTGTGATTCCGCAATATCTTGTTTCGCTAGTCGATTAAGATTGTTGTGAGGTGAATGATAATTCAAGGATGTTCTTCGGGCATATAAGTCCGGGTAATCGATTGGTTCTTGTTCACCTTGATTTATCAAAAAACGGAACAAAACTTGTAGGTATTTCTGTGGAAGACAGATTTATCTATTCCTGTAGACTTTTCTGTGTGATACAGATTTGTTTATTAAAGTCTTCGACTTTGGGTCGTAGCAACTCTTAGTTGTGTGTGAGATCATCTAAGGGAATCAAGTGCGTAGTATCCTGCTGGGATCAGAGACGTAAGGAACGCAACTGTACCTTGAATCAGTGTGAGATTGATTGGGGTTAACCTACAGTCCAGACCGAAGTTAGTTTGTAGTAGGCTAGTGTCTGTAGCGGCTTAATACAGTGTGGTGTTCAACCTGGACTAGGTACCGGGATTTTTCTGCATTTGCGGTTTCCTCGTTAACAAAACTTCTGGTATCTTTGTTATTTCTTTTCCGCATTATATTTTGTTATATAATTGAAATATCGCAGGTTGTGCGTTTGCATCGATCAATTGGTAAATCCAACCTTTGGTTGTTGATTGAAATTGATTGATACTTGAACATTTGTCTTTGGTACCGTTCAAGTTTATTTCTCTTGTATTCAATCAGACTCGCAGCTTTCTATTTGCTTGAGTTGGGATTGAATCGTGAAACTGAGATATAACTCTTTGATATACTTTTTATTAAGATTGAGTATGACTGTCTAGTTTATTCTCTTAAAAGTATATTGGAGTTAGTCCATACAGATTGCTAAGCGAAATATTGGGGTGAGGTTGTTAGACCCCCGCTTTTTCAATTGGTATCAGAGTAGGCAAACATTTTTAAGACCTCATAAGTTTGTGTTTGTAGCGATCTGAATATTGACGAGTCTATCTCTAATAACGTACCAGTTCATAAATTACCAGATGATTTTCAAAGATTGGATTTACCTGAGAGAACTATCACATCTGGGTCAGTATCTAAACATTCTCTTAATGTAGAACCTGTTGAAGTCTGGGAAACACGCCTAGAAGAACAGTTGGATGAAATTTCTGATGAAGGTGATTCAGATATTGATAGAGATGTTGATGATGAAGTCTCAGAGTATGTTAAGCTTTTGAATTCGTTGGGAAATACAAAGATGACAACTTATCATGTCACACCTTTTCTGACTAATCTCTGTCGTACAAACAATAAATTGAGAAGATGTTACGCAGGTGTTTATGTTTCGAATCGTTCTAAAGAATCGATCCTCAAGGATTCTGAGGAAAACCTACGTATGAAGTAACTTTAATGTGATAATCTTTCTCAAAAGTACTTTGTGTTGAAAGAAAGACTTGCAGAAACTGAAGAAAGATATGACTCTCAACAAAAATGTTTTAATGACAGAGAAAGCGTGTATCTCGTTCGAGAAAAACGCCTTGAGGCTGATTTAGCTGCTGCTCTTAATAAAATCAAGATGTTGGAAGATGACTTGAAAAAGTTCAATACTAGTTCAAGCAAATTAACCACTATGCTAGGAACAAGTAAAAATCATCGTGATACACGAGGATTGGGCTATAAGGGAATAGATGCTCCAAGTACTAGCAAAGAGATTAAAATTTTCAAGGCTAGTGATTCTTCTCAACAAAAGGTTTCCACTGATGGCAAATGTGAAATACCTTCACCGGCAGTTAAGGTTCAAAAGAGCAAAGTATATCAACCTCCAAAGTCAGCATACACGGATCAAGGTAAGAACATTCCTTATGTTTGCCACTATTGCGGAAATAAAGGTCACCTGGAAAGGAGATGTTGTTTCCGTATAAGGAATGAGAAACTTCATGATGTTCTTGTTTGGGCATCACAAGAAGTTGTGAAACCAAGATCATATGGTAAGACTAATCCCCTTAACGTTACAGGTTGTAACTGTCCAACCTTTAGGCAAAGGAATCAGTGCTGTGATAAACCTATATTTTCCTATAAAAGTCATACGAATCCTTTTCACAATAGTAATGGTTATCAAAAGGATAACTTCGTAAAGGCGAAGACAAGATCCGATGCTCCCAGTTGGAAAAAGACTAACTTACAAAAGAATAGTCAATCTGATTCTCTTCCGAGAATTCTAGAAGAGAGTAATGGGAAGAAGGTTCTGATTGTTCCTAAACACACTCATAAGTGGATACCAAAAAAGTCAATGATGTTTTGAGTGTGAAAAGGAATGATCTTCCAGAAAATTCCATGACTATGGAGAAGGCAGTATCCATGATGTTGGAACTTAAAAAGTTCTTTGGAAAGATGGATTTGGATGTGAAAGGTTCTAAAAGTGATCTCTTTCATGATAATCCAAAAGTCACTTGTGGTGAGCAAGACATTTATATCCTCAATACAACTTGAGTGTGTTGTTAGTGCATCCTCACCAAGGAATGCCCTGCTATGTATACGGTGAGGGAAGCACGGGAATCGGGGCACACAGATTATGTTCGGTAAGGCTGTAGAATTCGATTGGATTCTTATAAAAAGGTATGTCTATAAACTTGAGAAATATTTTTGTTTTTATTTGCTTAGAGTACTTATAATGATCCATGTACCTTGCTTATCGTTCATTTCTACCTAACTTGATCTATGTTTAAGGTTCTTAAATGTTTAGGTTTGAAAATAGTAGTTCAGGATGTTTGGACTTCATGGTACACATACCAAGTATGCATACCATCATTTAAAATTAAAATCCAGGGATTTTAATTACGCATACCCGTTTGCATACTGCTCCATGTCACGAAAATTCATTTGCAAACCCGTATGCATACTTGACCGTAGACGTAGATATTCGGTAAACTTGTTTTGGCCGTAACTTCTTCGTCCGAACTCGGAATTACCTCATTCTTTTTGCATTCTCTTCCTTTTTGAATTCCCTTCAAAATGGAGATGATAATTCTTGAATTTGGATGAGTAAAGATTGGTCTTTGTCCTGGCTCTTGTTTTTGAGTGTTTTGCTCCGTTTCGTCGCACTTGTTCCACTTCTCTTGGACTTGGGCACTTGGATTCTTGGAGTACTACTCATCGAAGATCATTTGTATCTTTTGCAAGAATGTTTAGGTGAATCACAATGAAGGAAGTTCAAGAATGGGTAGTAGTACGCATTGCTATGGGATTCTTGAATGTTCACAATCATCTTATGTGAACTATGGTGCATGGTCGTTAATGACTTTGAATGTTCTTCTTTGTTAAGAAAATCTTTTTATACGCCTTTATAGCTATTCTTGGTGTAAATCCGTGCATAAAAGATTGATTCTACCTTCTAAGGACAAAGATTGTTTTTGCAGTATTAATCTTTATGGTTTTATATATTGCAAATTGTTATGGGATATGTTGTTTACGTCCGTTAACCTTGATTGTCCCAAACTTGTTCAAAAGTTATCTCTATTGTATGTCAGTATGAAAGTATTGATAAAAGATAGAATGAACTTTTGACAAACAAAAGTTAAGCCTACTATGTCATTATGCAAATATTGATGGAAGATAGGATGAACTTTTGTTTACAAAGATTAAAGTCTATTATATGTCATTGTGCAAATAGTGATGAACAATAGAATGAATCTTTGTTTATTCCGCAGTATTGATCTTCCCTGATCCATATCTTTATGTAAATACTGTGCGGCTCCGTAAGTTCTCTTATGTGAGCATTTCCGATTAAATTAATCATGGGTTCTCTTGTGGTTCATTTAATTGAGATTTTTGGATACAAATTCATGTTTCATGTGATTTGTCAATGTCCAAAGAAATCCTTATTTTCTTGTGAAAGTAAGGTCGCTCTTGCTGTTCTTTCGGGAATGACATTTTATGGGGAGAGTTCTTAATTGAACTTGTCCTTAATTGCCAAATCTTTGTGGGGAGGGCGGCTGTGGAATATTATAGGGGTTATCTTGTATCTTTATAAACTCCTTGATTAATGCATTTAGTTTCGGCTATATGATTGCATCTAAAAAGTTGATATGTACTTTCTTTTGGTCATGAAATGTCTCTATGGAAATTTCATTAGGATCACACTAGTTTTCGTACCTTTACAAATTTTATTGACAAAAAGGGGGAGAATTAATGTGTAGTTCACACTACAAATACATATGGTTTTCGGATCATTATGTAAGGGGGAGTGGTTTCCATGTGAGATGGAGTATTTCCTTAGGGGGAGTGATACATATCACCATAGTATTATTGTTGAAGTTATGATACAATTGAACTTTGATGTTGTGTAATAATATTATGACACTGTGTAACAATGATTGAGAGTTTTTGTTTTCTCATTTTTATGGCTACGTATCTTCAACAACTATGATGCTGAACTTACAACCTTTGGAATCATTGGAGTACTTGGAAGTGACGAATATTTCGAGTAATGTTGAAGAACCAAGGAAATCATGCATGTGGAAGAGAAGCTGCAAAGTTTATTTATTTTGTATTTCATATGTATTGATAGTTTTGTCACTAAAATTGACAAAGGGGGAGATTGTTAGACCACTGCTCGGTCAAACTCGCAAGCGTTGCTATCTCAAGCTTGTTTGTCAAGTTTAGTTGCCAAAACTATAAGTCTTGATTTCTAGTCTACTTATAGCTAAGTCTCGGACTAGGATAGAAAGTGTAGTTTAGCTCTAGACTCCACGGCGTTCATCATACAAAGACGAAGAACTACTCAAGGAACTGGTGGAACTTCATCAACTAAAAGGTATGTGGAGACTTGAACTTATCTATCACTCAAAAGTCTATCTACTCTATCTCCTATCTTGAGACAAAAGTCGTATTGCTATATAGACTTCGATTATATACATTTGCTATTTCGAGCTGAGTTTATCTCGCTTATCTATTTCTCGAAATATGTGTTGGTAAGCTTTAGCTTTGGCCAAGTTCATCTTTACAAGCGAAAGTCATGTTGATTATTTCAATATCTTGAAAATTGCTTTGATAAAAAATAGTGTGTGAATAACTTATATTTAACATCCTCTAAGAATGTTTCAATGATTGAAATGAGAGTTTAGAATATATAACCTTGATTGGATATAAACATTGTATGTGAACTCATACTTGTGTAAGTCCAAAATCCTTGAACCAAAGTATGCGTACTTTGCTGCTCAGGATAACCGGAACTAAAGTCCGCGTACCTGTACGCGTACTGCCGGAAGTCACATCCCGTGAATTTCTACTGGAGTTTGTGAACTGAAAACAAACTCAATCCGGGTACTTAAGTATGCGTACGGTATGCGTACTTGAGTGGGTTATTTTCTAAAAACAGTTTAATCGTGAACTTAAACATATATAAACTAAGGAATGCATATTTGCAAACCGTGGCTATAAAGTTCATGAATCGATTCGAGTGAATCAAAATCGTTTTTGCTTCGATTGTGTCTTGTATACTTCTATGAGATCTAAGCAATTAAACAACTCTCTAACTAGTTCTTTTGAGTCATTTGAACTAGTTATGGTGAAGATGAATAAGGTTGATATGAAAGTGCTCATATGGCTAACCATTTGGTTAACTACAGTTGAACCAACTAGGTGTACGCGTTTAGGTACGGTTACACAAACCTAAATGAACGTGCATTTCATTTGTGTGTAACAAGCTAAGTTCGATCTAACAGTTGAAAGATATTAGCTTGAATCTAATCAGGTGTTCATCTAACGGTGAATATTGAATGCTTTGTTACCAAGGTAACTTAGATTGCAAACCCTGATTTGGAGACTATATAAAGGAAAACTCTAGCAACTGGGAAACCTAATCCCCACACCTCTAGTGTGATACTAGTTGTATAAGCTAGAGTCGATTCTCCTTTAACCTTAGGTTTCTACCGAGACCCTGTAGGTTAACGACTTAAAGACTTCATTGGGATTGTGAAGCCATACCCAACTATTCTCTTTGTAGTTGCGTGATCTGATCTTGTTGTTTTTATCTTGATTGAGTGCAATCGTAAGATTGGCTTGAGATTAATTTCTCCGATAGGAAAGATAGAAAAGTAGTCACAAACATCTTCGTCTCATCGTTTGTGATTCGCAATATCTTGATTCGCTAGTCGATTAAGATTATTGTGAGGTGGTTGATAATTCTAGGCTGTTCTTCGGGAATATAAGTCCGGGTTATCGATTGGTTCTTGTTCACCTTGATTTATCAAAAGACGGAACAAAACTTTTAGGTATTTCTGTGGGAGATAGATTTATCTATTCCTATAAACTTTTCTGTGTGATATAGATTTGTTTATTAAAGTCTTCGACTTTGGGTCGTAGCAACTCTTAGTTGTGGGTGAGATCAGCTAAGGGAATCAAGTGCGTAGTATCCTATTGGGATAAGAGACGTAAGGAGCGCAACTGTACCTTGAATCAGTGTGAGATTGATTGGGGTTCAACTACAGTCCAGACCGAAGTTAGTTTGTAGTAGGCTAGTGTCTGTAGCGGCTTAATACAGTGTGGTGTTCAATCTGGACTAGGTCCCGGGGTTTTTCTGCATTTGCGGTTTCCTCGTTAACAAAACTTCTGGTATCTGTGTTATTTCTTTTCCGCATTATATTTTGTTATATAATTGAAATATCGCAGGTTGTGCGTTTGCATCGATCAAATGGTAAATCCAACCTTTGGTTGTTGATTGAAATTGATTGATCCTTGAATATTGGTCTTTCGTACCGTTCAAGTTTATTTCTCTTGTATTCAATCATACTCGCAGATTTCTATTTGTTTGAGTTGGGATTGAATCGATAAATTGAGATATAACTCTTTGATATACTTTTTATTAAGATTGAGTATGACTGTCTAGTTGATTCTCTTAAAAGTATATTGGAGTTAGTCCATACAGATTGCTAAGATAAATATTGGGTGAGGTTGTTAGACCCCCGCTTCACTTACTCAGTCAACATCAATGGTACACCATATTGATTCATCTCACCTACCAGGGGAATCAGACAGGGAGACCCCGTATCTTCCTACATTTTCATTATTTGTGCGGAAATTCTCGTCAACTAATCTTGGAAATCTCGAAGCAAACAATATGGTTCAGGGTCTCCGAATATCAAAAGAGGCACCTCCCATTCTACATCTAATGTATGCAGACGATCTCCTCATCACTTACAGGGCGACCCAAGAAGGTAGCACTCACCTCAAAAGGATACTTCAATCAAACATCTTATCGGCAGGGCAAATAATCAACACATCGAAATTAATAATCATTCATCATCCGAGGCTACAACCGCAGAATATAGACTCTCTACACCATGTCTTCGACATGTCAACCACATCAATCCCACCGATATATTTAGGAGTTCAATTCAAACGTGGGAGAAACTCTAGACACATCTTCGAACCACTACTCCAACGACTGGCTCGTAAAGCTCAAGGATGGATGACAAAATGCCTTACCCCTGCAGGAAGACTTGTTCTCATTAAAACCTCTTTAACACTGACCTTCAATCACCTTATGCAAACCCATATTTTTCCCACCCATGTGCACAAACAAATTGATCGGATCGCTAGAAATTTTTTATGGGGACATGATTCATCTGTTAAAAAGCTTCACCCAATAGGGTGGAATAAGCTAAACAAACCGATAGCGGAAGAAGGACTCGAAATCCGAAAGAGTATCCATCACAATAAATCTTTGTTCATGAAAAGGATCTGTAACATTTACGACCAGCCGCAATCCATTTGCACCAGCTTGTTCAACGAGAAATACCTCCAACATCAACCAATATTCCAAGGTACAATTACGATTCCTTCTAACGCCAGCCCCCAATGGAAACAAATGGCGTCTCTTATTCCTTTTTTAAAACATCATTATTTCACCAAATATGAAATGGTTCAGATACACCTATCCAAGCTAATTGGATACCGCACTTTCAAAACCTTGATCCTGCCCAATGCTACCCTATACAATATGTAGCTGATTTAATTGACCCATTTTCTCAATACTGGAGACATGATCAGCTAAACAACCTCCCACCTAATATCATCCAACACATTATAAATATACACCTTCCTCCTGACAACATTCAAGATAAAATAATCTGGCCCCACTCTAAATCGGGAAGATACACAACCGCTTCCGGGTATAGTTGTTTAACACAACAAGATAACCTCGCACACCCAAACCCCCTACCAACAACCAAATTTTTATGGACTTTACCATGTCCTCCCAAAATTCAGCTTTTCTTGTGGAAAGCTATAAATGAAGGTTTGCCAACCTTGTCTATGCTACATCACATCAATCTCTCCACTTCCAACCTTTGCCCCCGATGCAACTCCGAGCCAGAAACAGATCAACACATGCTTATCCATTGCCCGGAGGCTATGTCCGCTTGGAGCAGCCTTTTTAATCGCATATCAACAAGCCAATCACAAGGTAACAACCAACCAATTACCTTAAACCCTCAAACAACAATTTAACAAATACTACAAACACAAGGCAATACCTCTTCTGTCACTTCATGTTGTTTTCTACTATGGTCACTATGGACATCAAGAAATGATCTCGTGTTCAATTAAGAGCAATCCACTCACACAGAAATCCTGGCAAGATCATTAGCACAACAACAATAATTTGAATGGGCAAAGAATATTTCCCCACCAGTTTTCCCGGGGGAATCGCCTTCCAGAATTACAATAAACATAACCAAGACGACTACAACCATTCAGGTAGGTTGGTGCCATCCAGCAACTGATTGGATTAAAGTTAACACGGATGGGGAAGCTAGAGGCCACCCGGGTATGGTGGGAGAAGGATTCATTTGCAGAGATTCGAACGCGCAAACGATAATGGCTCTTACTCAACCTCTCGGAGTAACCACGGTGCTCACAGCAGAGACATGGGCAACGGTGCTAGCAACCAGAACCGCGACTGCAATAAGATGGACTAAAGTGTTATTTGAGACGGACTCAAAGAATCTCATGCACTTCATCAAAACTCCAACAGAAGCCCCTTGGTATATTTCAGAAATAACCGCAGAAATTAAACACAGAATGAGTCAAATTCGTTTTTGTGTTATTCAACACAATTATAGGGAAGGAAACCAAGCAACAGACGGTCTAGCAAACTATGTGGCAGATAGTAGCCAATCCGAAAACTACTCAACGGCAATATGGGACCAGGCGAACCCGGCTTTTATTAACCAAATTCTATTAAGCGACTCCAGAGGAGTCACCTTCCCACGTGTAATAACAATTTAGTTGTTTTTCTAATATATGTATGGTCGCGTGCATGATTAAAATGTACATGTAACCACAAAGCCTTAGTGCGGAGTTGGTTGTTTGATGCATGATTAATTAATATGATCAGATATAGCATCTCTACCAAATTTGTTGATATTTTACCAAAAAATAGCGTAAATTTGAAAACGAACAACTTGCGCTGAGATGATGAAAGTGCTCCACTAACGTCAAAAAACAGACACAAGTAACACGTTATTGAAAGAAAAACTTCATTGGATCGGGGAGAAAGAATTATATTCTAAGCTACTGTAGATCTTTGTTTTGGGAGAACCAATCCAAGCTCATGGTTGTATAGGTTTCTTTTTCCATCTTTTGGGGGTTTAAAAATTTTCTAGTTCTGCAAATTTTTATTTTTATTAACCAGCTTGCAATACGTAACATGACAGTTTAGAAAGGCTTGAGAGCTATAAAATTAAATTTCTAATATACAAAAATCTACATTTTTCTTCTGAGAATAAATTGAACTATTTTGTTGGCCCGTATAATATAAATCTTCTGGCTGCCCCTTTTGTTCTTCAGCTGGTCGAATTAAAACATTCATACACAAAGCTAGATTCCAACAACATTAAGTGGTAAGATATCGAAAGTTGTTAAAAAAAAAAAAAAAAGGTAAGACATCGAAAGATACATAATATGTGTTTTTTTTTTTTTTTGTATTGTATACACAATTTAGGGTATAACATGGGATGGTAATTATATGTTGTTCAACATCTATATTTCCAACTTAAGCTATACAAAGAATTCAAAAATGTATTACAGTATTAAAAATTATTGCTTAACAAATTAATTAAGTAATTTTTGTTTTGTGAAGTACTAATATCAGGGTACTAATTTAGCTAGTAATCCATCGGGTGAGAGATTTGTTTAAAAAGAGGAACATGTTAAGGCAAGAGTGAAATCACCACATCCACCCCACCATCTTCACTGCATGTAGGCAAGAAGATTATTAAACCTTCGACCGGAATGTTGGGTGGAAAAAATGCACAAGGACTTCCACCACCGAAATCAAGATCATGAAACTGAAACCGTAACCAACTATCCACTTCCAAATTTGGACACAACGTGTTTCCAAATTCTGGTGTTGTCGATTCGAGGTCATCGCCTTCATTATCTACATTTTCTGTTACTGCACCGAAATCGATAAACGATTTGAAATACCTACTATCAACACGAATAACCTCGTCATGGATCGCTTTTGAGACATAAGCATGACTCTCTTGCAACAACTCCTTTACTTTCAAAGTTGGATAAGCCCATAGTAATAAGTTGCCAAAATACTCCATGGGCACAGCTGGTTTAATTCTTGCCCTTCCATTCACTGCAACCCTTACTTGGGTTGACTCTTCTAGATCAATTCCTCTAGCTTGAGTCACTTTCTTCCATGTATGAGACAGTAAGCATTCAAAAGTACTGTATCTTTGATGCGGGTTACAATTTTCTCCAAGAACCTCAGCTTTGAGCTTGTTAATGAATTCAGTAGAGTAGTTGATTATTAAAGTCTCAATGGACGAAAAGATGGGAGTAGTGTCTGGATTAATTGTTATCTTTTTGAACTCGATAGATGGATGGTCGAATTCGAAGGTAGGTGGGTTTCTTGGTTAAGAAACAGCGAACCGATCATGATAAGGAAGTGATTATAAGTCGAGACCTCGGACCATTCTATCCCATGCTACAAAGAAGGAACTCATGGATTGACCATCATCCACGCGGTGATGAGATGTTTCACCTATAACTAGACCACCACATGCATATCGGTTGAGTTGAATTTGGAACAACTCTTCAACTCCTTCAACAGGTGGAAGAAGATGGCTAACATCTTTGGATGGATTGAACGCGAGTTGTTCAGCTAGGGTTGTAGGAATGTAGGTTTCTGTTATGCGAAAACCAGCATTATTTAGGATGATACAAGTTCGACCAAGATTATCTGTTATGAACCTTCCTGCTAAGTATGGGTAGTAAACAAGAACTTTGGAGAGTGCATCTTTCAAGACTTCATTCGATGGCATGGGTGGTTTGAATGCATATAAAACAGCCACGTGAAGATCGAAAGCAGGTTTATCAAATATTGTAAGAGGAATTATAACATCTCCAGCAGGGATATGAAGAGATGATGCAAAAGACGAATGGGCTTTCAAGATGGTATTGTTGATTAAACCAATTGCCATTTCTAACAAAGATTTGTGTTAACTAAAAGAACTGGTATCAACTTTCTTGTGAAGTGTGTTGCTTGCAGTTGATATGATTATGAAACTTGGAATCAGTATAGATAAAATTTGAAGGTTTAGAAGAATGAAAAATGTTGTGATTCCTTAAGACCACACTACATGGGGTTTATAAAGAAAGAAAAGTTGATGAAGCGCAATAAGCCAATAACAAACTAGTTCTCTTTGCCTAACCCGATTCTTAACTGTTTATGATTGCTTTTCTCTACATGTTTTCCTTACTATAATTTCCAAGGTAATTTCTTTATGCCCTACATGCACGCACTAAATAAGTCTCCTTTCTCTCCTTATAAAGAGTCAATGGTTTCAATCGAGTAAACGAAGATTGTCTTTTTTTTGGAGCAAATCAAGTAAACAAACAAAGAATGAAGAGCATCGTAACGAAGATAGCATCATGTCCACAATCAAAGTTCGCAGTGCTGATGAAATATGTTAATGGTTAAAATAAATACAAGATGGTGTCTAAACTTCTATTGGAAACTCTGAGCCTTCGGGCTCGTCATTGTCTCAATTCTACTTTGCATCATAGGTACGTCCATGATGATTAAAACGATGCAGAATAGAAATATATCAAAGCCATAAGTGCAGAATGTAAATGAGACGATGATTTATGTGGTTCAGCTCTAAGGCCTACGTCCACGGGGTGTTAGGTTTTTCACTATGGATTGATTATAATTACAGGTTGTAGTCAAATAACTATGCGTAGGGAACGAAGATAGAGGAGATAGATCAAACTCATACCTAAAGGTTACAATTTCTCTCTTACTAAATAATAGTTCTCTCTCCTCGAATTCGTCGACCCCTCCTTCTCTCTTTGAGTGGAGTATTTATAGGTTCTTCTTGTGGGTCCCTCCTGCGGATATAGCCGTTTACTTATCATCTTGGTTAGTGTGCCGAACCCGATGATATCTTCGTAATGAGCCGATGAGTCCAGCGGGATTGCTTTATTACGATGATCCATCTCTGTTCCTTCCATAGGAATTGTGACACGTAACCTATGTTCGTAGCATTTAATACTGGTGGTTGGGGTAGTACGCACGCGTCAGACAACTGTTATTGCAGGTGTTGTTTCGATGTCAGTTCGTCTTCATCTTCACCGTCCATTACGAAATCATCTTGGGATTGAGTAAAGTGATTTTATACTTTTTTTCCGTGCTTCGCGGCTCTTCCTTTATCTGGTGCTCCTTAGCTTTGTGATCGTTGGATCCATCTTATGATGGATACGTGGCAGATGATGATCGATCCCTTTTTGGTGCAACAGCGTGGCATGATGAGTTGATGTTCCTTTATCTTATGGCGTACACGTGTTTTATTCTTGACACGTGGTCGAACGTTGATTATGTGTGTACAATTTGCCCATTTTCTTCCAAGTTTGAAATGAGTCAAAGTTTGAAGAAAAACTCCTCCATTCCTTGCAATAACTTCTTTCAATAACTTCCCCTAGATCTTTGGGCACGTTTCCCACTCTCAGTAATTGCTTCTCCTTGTTTTTCGGGGTGGTTATAAATATGAGAGAGTATGTAGGTGAAGAAGCTTTCATTCTTATTTCCCATTCACATTCTCATTTTTATTCTCATCTTCTTCTGGTATTCTCTGAAGGGCATTAACTTTTATTCTGCTCTTTTTTGTTCTTTTCTTCTTTATTTCTTCTCTGAATCTTAGTACTTGATTTGGACTGTTATCGCTTAAGCTTTTGTTATTCTCTTGTCTGGGGTAACTTGCTCGTCAGTCGCTCTTCTTTATCAAGGGTCTTGATTGTTACAGGTACTTATCCCTTCTTTAGTTTATGTTGTTGTTGTTCTTTAAATTATGCTGCTGTTATTCTGCCTTTCTGATTTCGTGATGGAGAACATGATATATAAAAGTATATATACTTGCATCTGTTCTTCATTACGAAATATGGAATTATCTGTTGATTTTGACTTTTATTGGGGCCTTTTCTCTTGATTAATCTGGGTTTTTGATGATTTGATGGTGTTCTTGATGTGGAGAGATGATCGTAGACCTAGTTTTGATTCTTGTTTCTTTCTGATACCCCTCTTAGGTCGTTATGGCGGGTGATGAATGAAGATCAGGTCCCTATAGATCTCCACAACAAAGTTCTTATAGATCTCCACCGAATAGGAGTCCTGAAACTTCTCCGCCGAAGGATCCTCCACGAAGACCTTCTCAGCAGAATGCTCTCGGCACCTCCCGATCAGATTTTAGTCTTCCGGATCCTCCATCGTCCGCTGGCCCGACGACCTCTTCCAAAAAGGGGGGGAACGCTAGATCTGGGGGTTCTAGATATGCGGTTGATCGTCCTTCATCTCGGCGACCATCGCAACGTTCTAAGCCTCTGAATGTCCAACCTCTTCGTATTATTCCACCGTCTAACCCCAAGTCCAAGTTTTCGTCAAAGGATATTTCGCCCGATCAAGCACCTATTTTGTCTAGGAATCCATCGGTCAAAAGTAAATCTTCGGAAATTGATCAAGTTCTTCCTAATCCCCTACCAAAGACATCATCATGTAAAGCAGCATTTCCTGATCCTTCCCCTTCGGTGCCAAATGTTGCAAATCCTTCAAGGAAAAAGCGGGCTCCTATCTCTTTTCGGAATATTGATCTTGATGCTTTTAAGGTCAAGCATGGTCTTGAGAGGTTCGAGGTTCGTTTTTATAATCATGGGGATGATCTAACTTATGATATGATAACGAATTATAAGTACGATTCTCAACACCTTCTGACTACCGTCGGCACTTTCGAAGCTGGTATGATGCTTCCTTTATATAAGTAGGGGGACTCATTTAATTATGATGCATTGGCTCATATTGGAGATGGAACTAGTGCTCATACTCATTTTTGTTCAGTAGTTCAATTGAGCGGGAATTTCATGTGATGCCTTCATGAGAGCTATCTTCAGATTCATGGAGAAACTAGATTGTCGTGCAACAAGCCCGATCCTTCTCAGAAAAGTTGGTATACTGCTAGTAATTTCAATGCTTCTTTTGGGATTACGTCAATAGCAGGAACCAAAAGAGGTGGAGTGTTGGGATTCATACAATATCTGCTCCTCGTGGTGAAATTTGCCTTTTGAGCGAAGTGAGCGACACCAAACTATGGTCCGTTCCTGGTACTGAATCGTCTGAAAAACCAGTGCTTTTTCCTATTAAGGAACGTCTTCGTCGAGATCATGATCATGAATGGAACGCCACTCCCATCGAGATCATCGGCCCTTGGTCTTTCGGCTGGGTTCCGACCGATCCTCCATCTCGTTATGGTGATTATTACCCCTGGGCTCTGAATTTTGCTGGCATGAAGTTTGATTATGCAGTTGAGGTTAGTTTCGACTTCGACTTCGTCGTTATCATTATTTCTAATTTCAGTACCCCTTACTTGTTATGTGGTTCCTTACTTGTCTGTTTTGTGCTAGGATGATGGTGACCAAGAGAGTTCCGATGTTGTTCATTCAAAGGGTAAAGCTACTGTTAAGGTATGGTTCACTGTATTGTGGTGTATGTATGTTTCCCCTTGATACATGCGTTGACATGTAGTACTTATAGGCTTCGAAGAAAAACAAAAGATCAGTCCAGTCAAGTCTTCTACGGTTGAGCTGGAAGGTGCAGAGATCCCTGAGGTAACTAGCCTGGTAGTTGACAAAGATGAGTTGGAGGATGAGGAAGAAGAGGAAGAAGATATCCTTAGAGAACGAATAGAGACTATGCCCGATCCGCCTTACGATACCGAAGAAGAATGTGATTTAGGAGGTCAAGGTGATGATCGGATTGTTCCTGAGTGTACACCATCTCCTCGTCGTGAAGATGAGAATATTGGTACGCAGTTTACCGGTGATGGCTTGATCCCTGAGCCGATGGATGTCCCAGCGTCGAAACCAGAATTTTATTTTTGGAAAATTTATTCTGCTGGTGGTCAGCCTGACCTAGGTTCTCTAATGGGTATTGCTTCAAACTTCAAATAGTTGTCACCTAATGATAATTGGGAGGTGGAGGCTGAGGATGATGAAAAGGTAGTTGAAGAAGAAGATAGCTCCGAAGAGGAGGATACTGAGCAGCGAGCATCTAAGGAAAAGAAAGATAAGGAAGACGTTGTTAGTGCTTCTTCGGATGGATTTGTTAGTTCGGTGATGCGTTCTGATGATGATGAAACCTTTGATTGGTTGAAAGAAAAAGGCATAATGAATGTTTCTCATCCAGCTCCTGTTATTCCTGATGAGAGGGACTCTGACGCTTTTACTCGTCGTTACATGGAGATGTCGTCTCATGAGAAGGTCACCGAAATGTGGCAACGTGGCTGTGGCGTTACTATTCCGTCAACTCTCTTGGCCACTCCTCCTTCTTCTATTGTTGAGATGATAGCTATAGCCGATGGTCACCAGTATGGCTTCCCTCATAAATGCATTCTTGAGGTAATGCAATATTTTAGTGGTATGATGTGTTGGTACAGCTTTTCTTGTGATTCTCATGCCCCTAGTAATTGCAGTTGGCGAAAAGCGAGTATTGCAACCATACTATGTACCATTTCTTTAGAGCTAAGGCGCTTAAGATGGAGGCGAAGCTTCGTCAGAGGGATGATAAACTGCAGTCTTCTCAAGAATCTATTGATGCCAAGGATAAGGAAATATTGGAGTTGAAGGAGCAACTGAAAGGGAAACAGCAAGATGGTGCCGCTGAGGATGATCTTCGTCGGCTGGCACTTCGTCTAAAGGTTTGTCCCTTTCCTTTTCTTCTGCCTTCGCCTTCTTAGTGTTCTTTCTGAGTTGGCCGGCCCTGTCTTCAGTGGGTGGTGCCGAAGAATTAATATGGCTTCAGAGTGAGAGGACTCATCAGGCTTCTCGTATTAAAGAGTTGGAAGCGAAGGTAATAGAGGTATCTAACAATTGAATTCTCGGGCCGATGAGTATAATCGATTATTGGCTCGGTGTCGAGAATGATGGGAGTAAATGGATGAGATGCAAAATACGATCACCTCCAATCATCGTCAGTTCAGTGGCACTTTGTTGTGGACCCGTGAAAATATCTATGAGGCTCTTGATACTGTTTCTCGATTAGAAGCCAAAGTAGCGGATCTAAAAGTGGAGCTTCGTCAGGCCCATTCGTCCCATGACCCTGAAGTTCGGGATTATGTACAACGGCTTGTTCGAGAAAGTGACGATGCTATGGCTGAGGTGCATGCTCTTAGTAAAGCTTTAACCGCTTCTCGTGCCGACGTTGCTCGTTTGGTTGAGTCAGTGAAGGATCTAGAGATTAATCTATATAGACTTACCAAAGGGATCGAGGAGATGAATAATGAAGTCAATCGTCTTCATCATTTGAATTCCATGAAGCAGGTAGAGTTAGATCAATGCCAATTTGATCTTGAAAACTGTCGGCTTGATTATAAGAATCTTTCCGACGAATACGATTTTCTTGACGAGGCCCGGGATGCAGTAGTAAATGAATTTGAAATAGCTTCGGCTAATGTCGAAGATATATGTTCGTTTGATCATGAATAGTTGTTTGCTTATTTTCTCCTGACAGTTTGTTTTATTTCGTTTCAGAGCTCGAGAGACAGCTTGGCCTTGCAAATGAAAAACTTGAAAAGAATCAATCTGAGCTAGTTAAGCAGCAAGGACAGACCAAGTATTTCGAGGGGTTAGCAGGGTCTTGGGATGCTGCTGTGAAGGAGTCAGCAAAGAAGGTGGTGCAGTTGAAGTCAGAGCTGTCCAAATCTGAGTTCAAGGTTACTGTTATTACTGTTGAAGCTCGTCATCATCTAGCCTTGGAGGTGAACAAGGCATTGACTCAAGTAGAGCAAAGTCTTTTGAAGGAAGGCATCGTGAAGAGGTATAAGCATCGTCCAGTTTCCGAACCTTTCGTTTCCTCGTCGGGTCCTTCGTCTGGTGGAAGTATCCCTTCGTCTCAAAAGGAGCGACCTGGCGATCGTACCGGGTCTTTGGAGGAAAAGTGAATGTTTATTTTTAATTAAGGATTTGATCGTAGTCGATTACGTAGCTTCGGGTTGTTTCTTGTGTATTTTTTGTATTTCTTGCTCATTTTCCCCAAACTTGTAATCGACTTTTCTTGAAATTGATCATCAGTCTTTTCGTATGTACAATTTTGGCTTTCCTGCAATGTTCAGTTATGCATTTTAACTTATAAAATTATGACAAATGAAATAGGATGGGAAGTGTGTTGTAGAACAACGAAGGAGTATACCTTCCTTATCATTTTGGACCTGTCACCCCCTTGGCCAGTCCTGGGCCAGAGGACTACCTAACGGTGGGGGTTATGCAGCGTTCTTGGAAACGTGGTGTGTTTATTGAATATTTACATACACCCATTCCACTGATCTGATGCGTTGTGTTTGGTTGGGTATCTCTTTCTGCTGGAATCCTTCCCCATGGTCGTACACTCATAGACACTGATAGGGGAGTCCAGAGAGATTGTATGTAGGTACTTTCCCCAAAGCGAATGTAAGTAAGGGATCGTTACCAGACTCTTCATTGTTTGCCGATCATTATGATAAAAAAGGTTCTTGCTTGATTGATGTGATGAGGTCTGCTATTCCTCGGCCAGAGATAGAATCATGTCGAGCGGATACGCTGTCTTCTTCTTATGGTGTTCTTCACGTAGATGCAGAGCTGCATTGCTTCATGGATAGTACGTCTTGAGGTATTTTGCATTCCAGGGGTGCCTTAGGATTTCTCCTTTTAAATTACGCAGGTAGTATGATCCCTTCCCTGCGATATCGTGTATTACAAATGGTCCTCTCCATGTTGGTGCTAACTTACCCCATTTCTTTTCTCGTTGATATTGTGGTATAGTCCGTAGTACATACTGTCCTTCTACAAAATTTCTAAGATTAACCTTTTTGTTGTATTCCCTTGCTAACCTACGCTGATAATTCTCCATTATTTGTAATGTCGTTTCCATTTTTTTTCTAGATCATCAAGCCTTTCTAGCATCATATCCGCCGTGAGATTCTTTTCCAATGCTTTGTTTTTTGTTGTAGGCATGATTATCTCTGTTGGGATGACTGCTTCGGCTCCGTAAGTAAGAAGGAATGGAGATTCACCGGTGGCTGATCTTCTTGTAGTTCGATATGACCATAGGCTATTGTGTAGTTGCTCACACCATCGGCCTTTATGTTCGTCCAACGTTTTATTGAGGATAAGGGAGATGGTCTTGTTCGTGGCTTTGGCTTGTCCGTTACTCTGAGGGTAAATGGGAGTGGATTTGTTCTTCCTGATCTTGAATATATCGAAGAGCATGTCGATGTTCTTTCCTTGCAGCTGCTTGCCGTTGTCGGAAAAAAATTCTGCAGGAATGCCAAATCTGCAGATGATATTTTGAAAAATAAAAGTGAATATGTGTACATCTCTTATTCTGGCTAGAGCTTTGGCTTCCACCCATTTGCTGAAGTAGTATGTGGCTACTATTAAGAACCGCTTTTTTCCAGTTCCTTCGACCAGTGGTCCGATGATGTCGATTCCCCATTTTCAAATGGCCAGGGGATTCCTACTAAATTCAACTCTGTTGCTGGGGCATGAATTATTTTGGCGAACCGCTGCCATTCTTCGTATCTTCTAGCCATCCTTGCAGCGTCTTGTATCATCTGCGGCCAGTAATATCCTTGCATCTTAGCTTTGTCGGCCAATTATCTCATCCCGCTATGATTGCCTGTGCTTCCATAATGGATGTCCTTCAAGATATAATAGCCCTCCTCTCTGGATAGGCAGCGTAGTAGGGGTCCGAGGAATGACTTCTTGTATAAGACTCCGTCACGAAGCTCGTATCTTCCTGCCTTTGATTGCACTTTTCGGGCTTGCTTTATATCTACGGGTTGTGCCCTTTCTTCGAGGAAACGGTGGACTTCGGTTCTCCAATCTTCTTCGTTTCCGAAATCTTTGTCTCCATTTACTCTCGATAGGATATCATCTTCGACAAAGTCTTCGACGATATCTTCCCCTACATCGTCTTCGGCGATATCTTCCCCTGCATTATCTTCATGATTGGGTGTAGCGAAGGTTTGTTGTGGAATGACCGAAGGTTGGTATACTCTTGCTATCTTGATGGCCTTAACATTCTTGTCTTCCATCATTGACGATATGTAAGCTAAGGCATCGGCATGTCTGTTGTCCTTCCTACACAGATGTCGAAACTTAATATTGGGTACTTGTGATGCTAGAGTTTGGACCAGAGTCATGTATGCTGAGAGGGTCTCATCATAGGTGTTATACTCCAGTTCTATTTGTAGGATGACCAGCTGTGAATCGCTTATTAGGCGCACGTCAGTTATTCCCAACTCTATTATCAAACGAAGAGCATGCACCACAGCCTCGTAATCCACAATGTTGTTGGTATGCCCTTTGAATTCCAACCTCAGTGCATACACCATCCTGTCACCAGTGGGTGTTGTGATAACGAGCCCTATCCTTGCAACTTCCTTGTTTCTGGATCCGTCGATGAAGACTTCCCATCTTCGTTGGCTAGAAGGTTCGAGCACATCGATTGGGTCTTTTCCATCTTCATTAACCCCTGGTATGCCTTCCACTTCTTCGACGTTATCCAGAGGTAAGTCTGCTAGGAAATCCGCCAAAACTTGCGAATTTTGGGAAGTTTGGATCTCGTGTATGATGTTGAATTGCTTCAACTGCGTATTCCACTTTGCTATTCTTCCCACTTTTCCTGCGTTTTTGAGAACAGATTCCAGCGGGGCTTTTCCTGGGACACGAACATAGTGAGTTAGGAAGTAGGTTTTTAGCTTCTGTGTCGCCCATACTAGCGCCAGCATAAGTTGTTCAATCTTAGTGTAATTTCTCTCTGCCGCATTGAAGGTTTTACTGACGTAGTATATCAGCTGCTCCACCTTCGTGTTGGTTCTTACCAGCACAGCACTGACTGCATCTTCGGTTGATCGGGTTTTTGGAGGATTGGGATCGTTGCCAAGTATTCTTTGATCTTTTGGAAAGCTTCTTCACACTCCGGGGTCCATGCAAACTTGTTCTCTTTCTTGAGGATATTGAAGAAGTGTCTGCATTTGTCCAATGATCAAGCAATGAATCTCCCAAGTGCCGCTATAGATCCGTTGAGATTTTGGACTTCTTTCAAAAAAAATGGGATGGCATTTCCACGATGGCCTGGATTTTAGAGGGATCGACTTCGATGCCCCTCTTCGTTACTAAATATCCGAGGAACTTTCCTGATGTGACACTGAAGGTGCACTTTTCCGGGTTCACTTTCATGCTGTATTTCCTCATTGCACTGAAGATATCTCTCAAGTCCTGAAGGTGATCCTTGCGCAGTTTACTTTTGACGAGAATATCATCAACATAGACTTCTAAATTTTTCCCTATCCATGGCTTGAAGATTGCATCAACCATCCTCTGGCATGTTGCCCCTGCGTTCCTCAATCCAAAGGGCATGCGAATGTAGCAGTAGAGCCCGTGTGGAGTGAAGAATGCTGTGTGTTGTTGGTCTTCTTCTACCAGGGCGCTATCTGGTTGTAACCGGAATATCCATCCATGAACGATAGTTCTTCGTGGCCTTCTACAGCTTCCACCAATTGATCGATGCTTGGGAGAGGGTAGCTATCCTTCGGACATGCTTTGTTGAGATTGGTGAAGTCGATGCATATCCTTACCCCACCGTTCTTTTTTGGTACGATGACCATGTTCGAGATCCA
This sequence comes from Papaver atlanticum, assembly GCA_023531105.1. Taxonomy (NCBI): domain Eukaryota; kingdom Viridiplantae; phylum Streptophyta; class Magnoliopsida; order Ranunculales; family Papaveraceae; genus Papaver; species Papaver atlanticum. The sequence continues at coordinate 4,309,797 of JAJJMB010014053.1, forward strand.
CATGGGATACCTAACTTCCTTTATGAATCCCGCTTCCATAAGTTTGTTAAGTTCCTTCTCAACTGCCTGATGATATTCTGGTGCTCCCTTACGTAATTTCTTCCTAAAGGGGTTTGTGCCTGGCTTTATCCGAAGTTCGTGTTGTATGATCTTGGGATCGATCCCTGGCATATCTGCTAGCTTCCATGCGAAGATGTCCGCATATTCCTTGAGTAATTTGATTAATGCTTCTTCTCGATCTTTATCCATTAAAGTCCCTATCTTGATCATCTTGGGATCTTCTTCTATTCCGATGTTGATCTCTTTGGTAGGTTCAACTGGCGTGAACGTAAGTTTTGGTTCCCCTAGAAGGGGAACGTTCTTTAATTGCTATTTGGTGGACTCTTCGGCCTCCTTTGCTCCTGAAACGCTTGCTTCGGTAGTTAAAACGGAGCTACTCTTCGTTAGGATTTTCCCTGTAATTTCTTCAAGGTATAGGTTGATTGCCTTGTCTTTTGCCTCTGCTTTGTTTTTGCCCCTTCGGGCTTTGCGTTTCTCTTTTTGTTCACTGTTGAGTTGATTTTGCTGAGCCTGGTATTCTCACGCGGTGACTTGATCACCTTTGATTTCATTTCCCCTTCGGGCGTTGGGAACCTAAGGTATTGATGATACCTTGATGATACTTCTTTGAGTTTGTGTACCCACCTTCGTCCTATGATGGCATTATAAGGGGACGGTGCATCTACCATGCTGAATCTGGTAGTGATCTTCATCGGTCCGGCCTTGACCTTCAGGACAATATCCCTTAGGGGCTTCGTTGCTGCCCCGTTGAATCCGTAGATAGTGTAGTAAGAAGACATTAGTTGTTCATCATTCAATTTCATTCATTTTAAAGTATCATAAAATAGGACGTTGACAGAGCTCCCTCCATCGATCAAGATCTTCTTTATATTTCATCCTGAGACAGGCAGCGTGAGCACCAAAGGGTCATTATGATCCTCCATGTCTTCCTCAACATCATCGGCATAAAAAGTCAGTGGTGCGTTCATCCTATCTTCGTTCCATCTACTTTCTCTCCATCGATCTTTTATAACTCACAATAGTACTTGAATTGTTTCCTCAATCTTTTTCCGATTTGATCAGTCAGCGATGGGCTGCTGGGCTCTGAGCAGGAAATTGTGTTGATCGTTTGTTCATTCTTAGGTAGGTGGACTTGCTTGCTTCGATGGGTCCTTTTTTCGGGTTCTGGCTTTTGAAAATATTGCTTAAGATCTCCAGCGTCGATCATCTTCTGGATCATTATCTTGAGGTTCGTACACTTCTCTATTTGGTGACCATTAAAGCAGTGGTACTCACAGTAGTCCCTTGACTTCTCGGATCTCGGTGGCTTTTTTCCCTTATACCATGGCCATTCGAGGTTGGCTCGGTCCTTGATTTCCCTCAAGATGCATACATAGCTTGTGTTAAGCTTTGTGTAAACCTGATCTTCGAATTTTTGATCGTTGTGCCGATAGTCATCTCCTCGTCCTCTCTTATCTTCGTTGAAGCGTTCGGTTGAGTAAGTCCTTTTTGAGCCACTAGCTTGCTCCACTGAGTTTGTACGATGAGATTTCTGCATCTGCGCCCTAGGGTTGTCTCGCTGGATTTCCTCCAGCCTGGCATGCTTTTCGATGATTACCCGGAGATCTCCTTCGGTCGTGGGGTTACTTCCATGAATCTCGACAAACAACGGGCTCATCCTATCCAGTCCCCATTTGTAATAATTGATGCTAACTACCGGGTTAACGTTCCCTATTGCTTGACAGATCTTGTGCCACCTGTCTGTGTATTCTCTGATCGTCTCTTTGAAAGCAACTGCTAGTGAGAAGAGTTTGTTCATTCCCGCATTAACAGTCTTATTGTACATGTAAGTCTCCAAAAATACCTCTGTGAGTCGGCTGTAGGAATCGATGGAGTTAGGTGGTAGGTTATTAAACCAGGATAATGTTGATCCTTTCAGGCTTGAGGGGAAATATCTGCAGAGGACCACGTCGTCTCAATCCCATCGGGCCATAGTTCGATTATAGTAACGAAGGTGAGCTGCGGGGTCGCTGGATCCATCGTATCATTCAAATGCTAGGATCGGACATTTTGGAGGAATGAGGGCTCTCGCCAGATGTGCGGTGAGTGGTGGAGTAACAGCTTCTCTCATTACTTCCTCTAACCTTCCTCATCCTTGCTTCTTCTTCGGCTGCTTGATCTCCGCCATCATCTCAGTACGAAGACTCTCCATTGCTAGGAAATGCTCGTTCCATATAGATGATCGCCCTGGTCTTCGGGTCTCACTATCGAAATAATCGGAATCTTTCGGCACGTAATCAGGGTCGGATGATCCACCCCTTCTTGCAGTTTGGAGGTTCAGTGGTTCGGGATTGTTGATATTAGCCACTATCATCGATCATCCTTCGGTCATGGTTGGGCTGTGGTGCTTTAGAATTTTCCTCATCATGTTGGTTTGCCACCTCTGCACTAAGGGCAACCTTATCTTTAAGTTCTTGATTCTCTCGTGCAAGTAGCTCCACAGCATCGGTGTATACCTTCTGATTTCTTTTCAACTCTTCGAGTTCTGCTACCAGTTGGATGGAATGGTTCGATCCTTGGTTTGGAGTACCTATTCATGCTTGGTCTCCAGCGGCAATGGTATGATCTTCGTCTACAGTCTGGATTAGTGGGACTGGCGGGTCTATAGGTAAAACCTGGAGCTCCATTGCCTGAGGTGCTGTCTGGTTTGCTGTTAGCGGGGGTTGAGCAATAAGCAGGGGTTGGTTGTGTTCATTGGTCAGTGGCATCCTGTAAATAGGCTGCTACATCGTTGATTCTGCAACTCCTTCTCGTTGTTCGCTGGTGGGGGTTGTTACCGCCGCCTTTGCTGTATCGGCTTTGGCCGCTGCAGCTTTGAGGGATGCCGCTGCTATTGCACTGGTATCCAGCGGTGTGGTACTTTCTGCGGCATCCTATCTTTTACTTGCCGCCTTCAGCTTCTCACCCTTCTGCTTGCTCCGTATTACGACTGGTGTTGTTCTTGGTGTCTCTTTTGACGAAGCCTTAGCTTTTCCCATATCTTTTGTTTTGTCCATGTCCTAAAGAATAAATTGTTGGCAAGGAAGACATATCCACGAGGGTTTTGTTAGTCACAAGCATAATGATGATGTAAGAGAAAACGAAGATATTTTTTGTTAGGCGTGTGCTAAAACACAGTCATATTACGGATCTGCCAAAGTGAAGGTTATTTTGAAACAGAAAGCATAAATCCGAAGACTTTTACAAGAGAAAACATAGAACCAAAGATATTTTACGAGAGAACAAAGATCCAAAGATTTTTACAAGAGAAAACATGGATCCAAGGATTTTTGCTGATAATGAATTCAATCGTTTTTGCATTTTGAGTGGATCTTTCAAATCTGCGGGTTTTTGAAGTGAAAAAGTTTTGTTTCGCCTAAAAACCTTATAAATCTGGTCTTTTTTTCTTTCTTTTTTGTTTGTCACCCAAAGTCTGCATTGAAGAACAGTGTTGGGTGATAAAAGGGGTTCACAGGGAAAGATAAATCTTTTACCGGGACAAAAGAGTCCCTGTTTCTAGCGCCAAATTGTGACACAAATGTAACGGAGATAGCATCGTGTCCACAATCAAAGTTCGTAGTGCTGATGAAATATGTTAATGGTTAAAATAAATACAAGATGGTGTCTAAACTTCTATTGGAAACTCTGAGCGTTCGGGCTCGTCATTGTCTCAATTCTACTTTGCATCATAGGTACGTCTATGATGATTAAAACGATGCATAATAGAAATATATCCAAGCCATAAGTGCAGAATGTAAATGAGACGATGATTTACGTGGTTCAGCTCTAAGGCCTACGTCCATGGGGTGTTAGGTTTTTCACTATGGATTGATTGTAATTACAGGTTGTAGTCAAATGACTCTGAGTAGGGAACGAATATAAAGGAGATAGATCAAACTCATACCTAAAGATTACAATTTCTCTCTTACTAAATAATAGTTCTCTCTCCTCGAATTCGTTGACCCCTCCTTCTCTCTTTGAGTGGGGTATTTATAGGTTCTTCTTGTGGGTCCCTCCTGTGGATATAGCCGTTTACTTATCATCTTGGTTAGTGTGCCGAACCCGATGATATCTTCGTAATGAGCCGATGAGTCCAGCGGGATTGCTTTATTACGATGATCTACCTATGTTCCTTCCATAGGAATTGTGACACGTAACCTATGTTCGTTGCATTTAATGCTGGTGGTTGGGGTAGTACGCACGTGTCAGACAGCTATTATTGCAGGTGTCGTTTCGATGTCAATTCGTCTTCATCTTCACCGTCCATTGCGAAATCATCTTGGGATTGAGTAAAGTGATTTTATACTTTTCTTCCGTGCTTCGTGGATCTTCCCTTATCTGGTGCTCCTTAGCTTTGTGATCGCTGGATCCATCTTATGATGGATACGTGGCAGATGATGATCAATCCCTTTTTGGTGCTTCAACGTGGCATGATGAGTTGATGTTCCTTTATCTTATGGCGTGCACGTGTTTTCTTCTTGAAACGTGGTCGACTGTTGATTATGTGTATACATAGAGACTTTCTTTGAATGGTTCAACGATGTATGAATATATACTACCATATATATATTGTTAAAACAAGGACTAGAAATTGAGGTTTTTGAGTGTTTGACAATTACGATTTTGGATGTAATGTACGTAGTGTTTTGCTATGTAGAATTCCAGTTATTTTTTACAAATCTTATCCATGAAAATTGTAGAAAATCTGATATCGAAGACTTAAGAAACTCACGAATACTCAAACTATTCTCTTCTTATTGATGTACTTAAAATCATGGCTCAACAGCATATATATATGTTTAACAAACTTGACTCTAAAGCAAAGAACTTTCCTAACAAATCAAACTCTAAAACAAAGACACTTCTAGAAACTCAAACTCTTAAACATTAAGTTACCCAGCCATTTTTTTTATAAAATGGCTGAACTTTTTAAGCCAATTACCCAGCCGTTTGTTTTATAAAACGACTGGACTTTCTTACCCGGAAATTTTCTTTATTAAACTGCTGGACATTCCTAAACAAATAAAACTTCTTCTGTATGCTTCACATAGTATCTTGGTTTAACCTTCAACATCCTCCCTTAAACCAAGATACTCTTTACTGATCATCCCAAGTTTTCCACGCAAGTAAATAAAAGTATTGGACTTCAAAGACTTTGTGAAAATATCATCCACTTGCTCTTCACTTTCACAAAACTCCACAGCTATCTCCTTGTTACTGACAAGCTCTCTAATGTAAATACTTAATATCAATGTGCTTACTTCTCCCATGAAGCACAAGATTCTTTGTCAGTGAAATAGTTGACTTATTATCACAGACTATTGTTGTAGGTGTTTTCTATTCATGAAATAACGACTTCAGCATCATTCTTAACCATACATCTTGTGTAGCATAATTGCCAGCAGCTATATATTCAGCTTCTGTTGTAGACAAGGAAACAACCTGTTGCTTCTTTAATGACCAAGATAAAAATCATGTTCCTAAATGGAATGCATAATCTGAAGTACTCTTTTTTTTTTCTGTATCTCCAGACCAATCACTGTCTGTATATCCAACTAACTTTGGATCTTCTGAAACTGTGTAAAGAATTCCCAAACTAGTTGTTCCTTTAACATATCTAAAAAATATTCAAATAGCGGAGATTCATGAAGAAGTCTTGCGCTATTTACCAGTTTGCATCTTGTAAGTGTGACTGTCTTGGTGTTTCCATAAACCTACTAACCAATCCAACTGCATACATAATATCAGATCTTGTAGCAGTTAAGTATCTGAGACATCCAACAAGATACTTAAAGTCTGTTGAATTCACAAGCTCTCATGATCCATCTTTTGTCAACTTCAACCTTTCTTCTACTAGTGTTAAAATTGGATTGCAATTATCCATCTTGAAACGCTTAAGTATCCCATCTACATATCTATGATGATTAATGAAAATCCCTCTTTCTGTTTGTTGTACTTCTATGCCAAGAAAATATGGCATTAATCCAAGGTCTATCATTTCAAACTCCTTCACCATATCCTCCCGGAATTCCTTAATCATCTCTGAGCCATTACCAGTAAATATAAGATCATCCACATATAAACAAACTATAATATGATTGCCAAGATAATCATCTTTCAAATATAATGTATGCTCATATGGACATCTTGTAAAACCTTTCTCAATGAAATATGAATCTATTCTTGTATACCAAGCACGTGGTGCCTGTTTTAAACCATACAAAGCTTTATTTAGCTTGTACACTTGATTCTCCTTCCCCTCCATAGCATAACCTGCTGGTTGTTCAACACAAACTTCTTCTTCTAGTACTCCATTCAAGAATGCTCCCTTCACATCCATCTGAAAAATCCTTCAATGCTTCTGTGCAGCCAAAGCTATAATTATACGTACTGTATCAAGTCTTGCAATTGGTGCAAACACTTCTGAGTAATTTATTCCTTGTTTCTGTCTGTATCCCTTAGCAACTAATCTCACTTTCAATCTATCTACTTCACCATCTGATTTGTATTTTATCTTGTAAACCCACTTAACACCTATTGCTTTCTTTCCTTGTGGAAGTTCATTAAGTTCCCATGTATTATTATTCTCGATTGAATTTATATTAGCTTCCTTAGCTTTTACTAATCCATTATTTTTTGAAGCTTTTTCATAAGCTACAGGATCACAATCTCCAAAAAGTGCAAAATTGATAACATCATCATCAGTATCATCATCATCTCTTGTTAACACATAATCATTCATACGTGCTGGTATGATATGATTTCTTCTAGGTCTTCCTTCTTCTTGTTGTGGTGCAGGATCAGTTCTTACTTCTTAATGATGTTCTACAACATCATCCTTAGTTCTTAATTCTTCTTCAACTGTAACTGGTATTGTTCTGACAGTTTCTCTTGTTGAACTGGTAGCATTCCAATCCCACTGAGAATATTCATCAAAAATCACATCTCTACTTGTAAATACTTTTCTTGTTTCTGGATTGAACAGTTTATATCCTTTGGTTACTGAGCTATAACCAACAAGAATACACTTCTCACTCTTATCATCCAACTTCTTTCTGATATGTTTAGGTACATGTGCATATGCAATGCATCCAAATATTCTCAGATGTCTTACACTTGGTATTGTACCACTCCAAGCTTCTTCTGGTATCTTATTATTCAAACTATTTGTAGGACATCTGTTAAGTAAATAAATGGCACAATCAACTTCATAACCCCAAAAAATCTTTGGTAGATTCTTTGCTCTTCTTATAGTTCTTACCATCTCCATTATGGTCTTATTCTTTCTTTCAGCAACACCATTCTGTTGAGGTGTATATCTAGCAGTTAACTGATGTTGAATACCATATTCTTCCATAAAACTATCAACAACAGTGTACTCTTTTCCTCTATCAGTTCTTAGAATCTTGATGCTCTTACCAATTTGTTTCTCAGCATAAGCTTTAAAACTTCTAAAAGCTTGAAAATTATCACTCTTCTGTCCAAGTAAATATACCCATGCTTTTCTACTATAACCATCAATGAAAGTTATGAAATAATTATTACCTCCATGTGATGTCACTTCAATAGGACCATATAAGTCACTATGTACTATCTCCAACTATTGCTCAGCTGTTCTAGCTTTGTTCAATGGGAATGGATCTCTGTGTTGTTTACCAAAGATGCAATTCTCACACCTTGATTCTGGAAGCTCAATAAAAGGTAATCCTGACACCATCTCCTTCTTTGCTAAAGTTTGTAAACTGTTAAAGTTCACATGTCCCATTCTCTTGTGCCATAACCAAGAATCATTATGAACACAACTACTATAACAATTTTCCTTTTGATATTGAATATTCAAAGGAAACAATCTATTCTTGGTCATCTGTACTCTTGTAATAAGTCTTCTATAACGATCATGAATTGTACAAACACCATTAAAGATGCTCATAGAATAGCCTCTTTCTGATAATTGACCCATGCTCAATAAATATTGATGTAAACCCGATACATAAAACACATCCATGATATATGTTTTAGAACCATTCTTCAGAACAATACCTATCCTTCCTTTTCCCATAACTGGAATTATAGAATTATTTCCAAAGTTTACAGTTAAACGTACCGATTCATCAAGATTGTCAAACAAATCTTTTCTTCCACACATATGATTACTGCAACCGGTATCTAAATACCATTTATGTTGAGGCTGTTCTTAAAGTGTATGACAAGCCAACAACATATTTTCAGCTTTCTTTTCTTCTTCTTCTTCTTCTTCTTCTTCTTGACTTTCTGCGAAGTTTGCTTTGTAGTTATTAGCAGCTGTCTTTCTAGGTTTTGTACACTCAATAGCAAAGTGTCCAAAATCTCCATAATTGTAACACTGTAGCTTTGTTCTATCTACTGGTCTTCTTCCCTGATAACCTCCATTATTTGATCTTCCTCCTGTGTTATATATTCCTCCATTATTAGGTCTTCCTCCAGAGCTAGAACTCCCTTGATTGTTAGTCCATCTGACTTGACTTTGTAGTGCTTCTTCTACTATTTTTGCAGCAGCTATTTTTTCAAGTAATCTCTGTTCATAAGCCTGTAATGATCCTAACAACTCATTAAGAGTCATAGTTGCTGCAAAATTACATTCTTCTATAGCAGTAACTTTTGATTCAAACTTTTCAGGTAGGCTACGTAAAATTTTATCTACAATTGCAGAGTCTTCTATTGTATCACCATTAACCTTCATCTCATTGACAAGATTCAATGTCTTTGAGAAAAACTCTGATATTGTTTCAGTAGTTTCCATCTGCAGCAGTTCATATTTTCTCTTCAAGGTTTGTAATCTAACCTTCTTGACCTTGTCAGATCCTTTGTAGTAGTTTATAAAACCATCCCAAGCTTTCTTAACTTCCTTAATATATATAACTCTATCCATGATAGATTCATGAATACCCTGATGAAGAATATAAGTAGCTTCTGTTTTTAGTTAATAAAGTTTGCTGAGCTGCTTCAAGTACTGCTCCTTCCACTGGTTCTGCATAACCATCATTCACGATATCCCACACCTCGTGGTATATGAAAATATTCTTCATCTGTATCCTCCAGTGTTATCAGTATTTACCTTCAAACACTGGTACTTTGATTGAACTCAAACTTGTCGCCATCTTTTTATTCTCTACAACTCATACCCACAACCCTAGAATCTGATACCAGTGCTCTGATACCAGATGTAGAAAATCTAATATCAAATACTTAAAAAACTCACGAATACTCAAACTATTCTCTTCTTATTGATGTACTAAAAACCATGGCTCAACAGCCTATATATATGTTTAACAAACTTGACTATCAAGAAAAGAACTTTCCTTAATCAAACTCTAAAACAAAGACACTTCTAGAAACTCAAACTCTTAAACATTAAGTTACCCAGCCGCAAGGTTGTGAAATCGTAAATCGAAACGCAAATCGCTTTTTAATTTTTGCGAATCGAATCGAATATTGAATCATGAATCGAAGATTCATGGTTGATTCTATAATCGCTACATAAAAGCCTATAAGTATCATAGTTCTAGATAAAATAGTCTTGATCTTTGAGGTATAAGGTTATATTAAAAATATGTTGAAATAATAACAACAAAGACCGACCTGGTATAGTGGTACAGGGTCTACTACTGCGAGTTTCTGCACTCAGGTTCGAATCTCAACCAGTGCTGAAATTTTTAATGCTTTATTTTCAGTTCAAATTTCAGTCAAGAATCATAGTCAAAGTAGGTCAAAGTCTGATTCATGGGAAAAACGATTCAAAACAACGATATGAATCGATTTGGGAATATTTGGAGCGAATCGTGCGATTTGAATTGCAAATCGCATGATTTTAAAAACCATGCCCAGCCGTTTGTTTTATAAAACGGCTGAACTTTCTAAGCCAATTACCCAGTCGTTTGTTTTATAAAGCAGCTGGACTTTCTTACCCGACAGTTTCCTTTATTAAACTGCTGGACATTCCTAAATAAATAAATTTCTTCTGTTTGGTTCACATAGTATCTTGGTTTAACCTTCAACATGAAAAGTCCAGTTACTTTTGACGAATCTTATCCATGAAAATGAAATCTAAAATCCGGTTCTATTTTCTGGTGTGTACTTTTTTTCATGTAAAAATTTCAGCCTCCCTGCTCTTTCTCTCCTTATACATGGTTGTGCACAGGTCAAACATAGCCCTATTTATACGTATATACCTTTGTATAATGCATGACATCTCCTTGGTCATAAAAGATACTCCCTCCGTTTCAAAAAAACTGTTCGCTTTGACATTGTCAAAATATTAAGGAGACCACCGTATTTTGCTTAACTACAGATAGACATATTTTTGTGTCTGATTTGTCTCGATTCTAGATATTGTTAGTGCTCAATTGTTGTACTTATTATGGTTTTTATGTTTTTGTAGGTGTTTTCGGAGAAATAAGCTTTTGTGAAGAAAGTTGCTCGAAAAGTGGCATTTGGACCTCCGGGAGACTTTACTACGCACACCCCAGAAACTACTATTTCCACCCTAGTTGCTAAAGGGACTCTGCTGGTGGATAAGGGGCAACCATCTTCAACATTTCAAATCTAAAATTTGGCGGGAAAGAATGGCAGTGAAGAAACATATTTAGGGTTCGAGATTTGGATAGGAATTAAGAAGACTAAAGCACTGAATTTTGTTGAGCTAGCTTGTAAGAACCAAACAGGGAAGGTATGCTAGTCAGATTTTACTAAAATTGGTTAGAACGTCGGATTGGAGATAAAACAGGGAATTAAGTTATATCTCGGGTAATTTTAAGTTATATATGGAATTACGTGGGAATAAGCTAGCGAATATGTTTCGTTTAGATTTGATTTCCTCAACAGAGTTTGGATTGACACAACAGAGACGCGTAGAATAGATGAAAAGGGAAAGAAATCCCGTGGTTTGCTGAGGAAGAAACGGAGAATAAAATCGAGAAGATTTACCCTAAAGATGAACTGGTGGTGTATAAATAGGATCTATTCGAGTCTCAGAGGAGGTACGTACACTTTGGGGAAAGTTTAGAAGCATAACAGAGAGAATTGAGAGAGTTTAGAGCATCACAGAGGCGTAAAATAGAGTACCAGGAAAATTGTTTCTGTTGGTGTAGTGAAGAACACGAAGAACATAAGACGCACATGCGACAGTCGTTTATGCTACAGTGTAAGTGACAGTTTATATTTATCGATCTCTGTAACAGATCGGTTTGTAACACATATAATTGTTACAAACCCGGTTTTTAATAGTTTTTCTCCATTTCATCATTTGTGAACACCTTTTGAGCAATGAAACCATATTTTGATCGTGCTTCCACTATGATGAGCTAATTCTCGCGCAACCAGGGCAAAGGAGGATACTATTCACTCATGTTTGATTGGTAAATTCTTTTTATAATTTCTTTAATTATTTATTTTATTTAATTCACTAGGATCAACATAATTAAAGATAAAATTGGTTTTCTTAATTAGTTGTGAATCAATTCGATGTGTTATGCTTAGAATCAATTCTTTGATAATTCATGCTTAGGGATTACAATTTAATATTTGGACACCTTATAGATTAAAAGTGAATTAATGAGAAAAAGAGCTTAATAATAATTTCAGAAATATCATTGTAAACCAATCAACTAGAAGGAATAGTGGAATCCGGAGCCTTGGTCTATTTAATATCTTGAAATCAAATTTAGAATTAAGTTTTCTTCTTATTTTTAGTTTATTTAAGTCTGAAATCGAAAATCTTCACAAGTCTTTGAGTTCGAATCCTTTTTACTACAACCACAATTAAAAATCTCATCAATTTTTGGCGCCGCCAACGCGGACTTGTCTTTAGGTTTAGGTTTTAGATTTTTGTTTTTAGTCTTTATTTAGTTTTTTTTTTTTTTTTTTTTATTTTCTAGATTTTACTTTGGTATTTTTGTTTTTGGTGTGCAGGATTGACTCGAAGCGAAAATTGAAAAGTTAGACTTGCTTGCCATAAAAGGAGAAAGCCGAAGATTTTATTTTTAAGAACTTTTATTTATTATCTCCTTTATTTTTCTTTTGAACTTGTAATTTTCTCTTATTTTGTTGTTTGTTTATTTTTATTATTATAAAAAAAAAAAAAAAAAAAACACTTGCACACACCAATTGGATTTTCGTCCGACACCGATTTTAGGAAAACAAGTGGTTTAGTACGGTGAACCCTCTGGGCGTTATCATCCGAAACACCACAAACCTCAGCCTCGTACCTTTGGGTATATTTTGTTGTGGTAACCCAATCCTACCTAATTTAGTTAGCCCAGCATTTGCATGTGCACAATTTTTGGTTGAATTCGTGTATGCCAGAACGTAAGAGAGGCGCTCTAGGACGGTTTATGCGTGAAAAACCTAGAAGTGATATTTTAGGAAACAAGAATCTTGACTACCTAAATCTAGAAAGTCCTGTTTTTGGACGTTCTTCTCACGGTGAGGAAAATATCTTTAATACTCCTATAGTGCTAGAAATGACAACTGTAAGAGATTACATGTACCCAACTAGGTTCACCCGACCATCGTGCATAAGATTACCAGCCTCTTCGGCTAATTATGAGTTGAAACCTAGTACTATTCAGATGATTCCTGTATTCTTAGGGAAAGATGATGAGAACCCATACTTTCATGTAAGGGACTTTGAGGAAATTTGTGGAACAGTTAAGATTACAGACCTTAGTGATGAAATTTTAAAACTTAGATTGTTTCCTCTTTCCTTAAGAGATAAAGCTAAATCTTGGCTAAATAATTTACCATCTAAGTCCATAACAACATGGGATGAACTCACTTCTGTGTTCTTCCAGAAGTTTTACCCAAAACATAAAACCTCGTCTATTAGGCAGAAAATTAGCACCAGTATGCAACAAGAAGGAGAGTCTCTTTATAGGTTTTTAGAAAGATTCAATGATCTCTTGGCGCAGTGTCCCTATCATGGGTTTGAAAAAATGAAATTAGTGCAAATTCTTTTTGACGGGTTAGACTACTCAACCAAATCCTTGGTTGAGTCATTATGTGCTGGAGGGTTCTTAAATAAAACTGCTGATCAAGCATATTCCTTTTTAGAATAAGTAGCTGACAAATCCCAACAGTGGGAATCATGTGTAGAGCCCCCTAAAAGACTTTTGGTAAATAGAAATAGCACCAATATGTTAGTCTCAAGCTTTGAGTCAAATGCTAAGTTTGCTGCCTTATCTAGACGGTTAGAAGTTTTAAAATTAAGTCAGTCTAAACATAAGTCTTTTGTTGAAACTGATGATAGGCTTAAAACCTCTCAAGTCTCTAGTAGTGGAATAGAGCCCAATAACTCATTTTGGGAAGGACGGATTAGTGAAGAGCAAGCCCATGTTCTTTATAACAACTCTAGATTTGAAAACCGTCAAAAATTTGACCCATATTCAGAGACCTATAACCACGGTTGGAAGAACCATCCTAATTTTTCATGGTCTCAGGGTCAGAATCAAGGTCAGATTAGTAATTCTCAGGCTCCCCCAGGTTTTGGTTACACTAAAAATCTTTCGGGTTCAACCCAATCTAAAAACCCTTCTGAGAATAAAATATCTAGCTTAGAGGAAACTCTTATTATGCTAGCAAAGAACCATGAAATGTTATCAAACAATCACTCTAGCTTTCAACAAGAAACCAGACAGAGTTTACAAAATAATGCTCAGACTCTATCTAAGTTAGAACATCAAGTAGGTCAAATAGCTAAGACTCTAAGTGAAAGAGAGAATGGAAGGTTCCATAGTCAGCCCAATCCAAATCCCAAAGGAATGAATGCAATTAGAACCCTTAGGAGTGGTAGAGTAGTAGATAATCAGGTAACCATGCCCGATAGTGAACATACTGTAGTTCACCCTTCAGGATCTCACCCCTCAGGACCACCAGTAGATGAGGAGACTGATAAAGTTCCTAATGATGCCAATTCGGTTCCTGAGAGGTCTGATTTTGTGCCTAGAGCCCCATTCCCATAGCAACGAGTACCAACCAAAAAGGAATCCCATTTTAATGACATATTGGAGGTTTTTAAGCAAGTTACCATAAACCTTCCTTTATTAGATGCAATTAGGCAACTCCCTGCTTACGCTAAGTTCCTTAAGGATATGTGTACGAGAAAGAGAAAGCTGAATGTCCCTAACAAAGCCTTTTTAGCTACTCATGTAAGTTCGATCATCTAGAATACCACTACTCCTAAATACAAATACCCAGGTTCCCCTACCATTTCTTGCACGATAGGTAATTACCGGGTAGAAAAAGCTTTACTTGACTTAGGAGCTAGTGTGAACTTACTTCCGTACCATGTGTACCTTGAGCTAGGGCTAGGTGAAGTGAAACCAACCAAGATAACACTCCAGTTAGCTTATAGGTCAGTGAAAGTTCCTCGTGGAGTCATAGAGGATGTTCTAATTGAGGTCGACAAGTTTAAATATCCAGTGGATTTTGTTATCCTAGATACCCAACCTGTCCCAGACCCAGAAAACCGGATACCTGTGATTTTAGGTCGCCCATTCTTAGCTACATCCAATGCGATCATTAATTGTCAAAATGGTATCATGAATTTGTCTTTTGGTAATATGACTATTGAGCTATATATTTTCAATATTTGTAAACAACCCTCTGAGTTAGATGACTCATCCTTTGAAGAGGTAAACATGATAGGAACCTTGGTTCAGGAGTTATTACCAAACACTTTGCTAGAAGATCCATTAGAGAAATTCCTAGCCCGCTTTGGGTTTGACTTTGATGACGATGGTGTGATTAATGAGGTGAATGCTTTGCTAGATGCCGCCCCTTTGATGGACACTAATAATGGATGGAGACCTAAGTTCGAACCACTACCAGTTTCTAAATCTACTTTAATTCCTTCTTTAGAAGATCCCCCTAAGTTGGACCTTAAACCATTACCAGATACTCTGAAATATATGTTTTTAGGCCCATCTGAGACTTTACCTGTGATTGTTCCTTCCGACTTGGATAGTGATCAGGAAAGTAGGCTAGTCACCGTACTCCAAGACAACAAGAAAGCTTTAGGGTGGACCATAGAAGATATTAAGGGTATAAGTCCTACTGTTTGTATGCATCAGATTCATTTAGAAGATGACACTAAACCCTCTAGGGAGATGCAACGTCGACTGAACCATAATATGAAAGAAGTAGTTCGAACTGAAGTGCTTAAGTTGTTAGATGCGGGTATTATCTACCCCATTTCAGACAGTAAGTGGATTAGCCCCGTTCAGGTTGTTCCCAAGAAATCAGGTATCACTGTAGTCCAGAATGATAACAATGAATTAATCCCAACCCGAGTGACCACGGGATGGCGTGTCTGTATTGACTATAGAAAATTGAACAAGGTCACAAGGAAGGATCACTTTCCTCTTCCTTTTATCGACCAAATGCTAGAGAGATTAGCTGGACATAGTCATTATTGCTTCTTAGATGGCTACTCGGGCTATAATCAGATCGTTATTGCCCCAGAGGACCAAGAGAAAACTACTTTTACCTGTCCCTTTGGTACCTTTGCGTATAGACGCATGCCTTTCGGGTTGTGTAATGCACCTGCTACTTTCCAGCGGTGTATGATGAGCATATTTTCTGACATGGTAGAACGGTTCTTAGAGGTCTTTATGGATGACTTTTTAGTGTTTGGTTCATCTTTTGACGAATGCTTGCATCATTTGACACTAGTGTTGACTAGGTGTAAGGAAAAGAATTTATGGCTTAATTGGGAAAAATGTGATTTCATGGTTAAATCAGGAATTGTGTTAGGGCATATCGTATCTTCGAAGGGTATAGAGGTAGACAAAGCCAAGGTTGACCTTATTAAAACTTTACAGGTCCCAAAAATCGTAAAAAATATTAGGTCATTCTTAGGGCACGCAGGATTTTATCGACGATTCATTAAGGACTTTAGCTTGATTTCTAGACCTCTTTGCAATTTACTTGCGAAATATGTTAAGTTTGTCTTTGATGATGCTTGTTTAGAGGCTTTTGAGAAGCTTAAGACGTTACTCACTACCGCTCCCATAGTCTAGGCACCTAATTGGAACCTACCCTTTGAAATTATGTGTGATGCTTCAGATTATGCTAATAGGTGCTGTGTTAGGTCAGAGAGAAAACAAATTAC
This sequence comes from Papaver atlanticum, assembly GCA_023531105.1. Lineage (NCBI taxonomy): Eukaryota > Viridiplantae > Streptophyta > Magnoliopsida > Ranunculales > Papaveraceae > Papaver > Papaver atlanticum. The sequence goes on from JAJJMB010014053.1 coordinate 4,326,019, forward strand.
TTCATGTGATTTACTATGCTGGCAAAACTATAAATGATGCCCAACTGAACTATACAACTACCGAAAAGGAACTGTTAGCCATCGTTTTTGCCTTGGATAAGTTTAGATCCTACCTATTAGGTTCTAAGGTCATAATTTTTACTGATCATGCTGCTTTAAAATATCTTTTGTCTAAAAAGGATTCCAAACCTAGATTGATTAGATGGATCCTATTGTTACAAGAATTCAAGTTAGATATTAGAGACAAAAAGGGTGCTGAAAATGTAGTAGCAGATCACTTGTCTAGGCTTGTTGTGGATTCCCCTGATGATTTCACTCCCGTTAGGGATAGCTTTCCTGATGAGCAATTGTTCTTTGTTTCCCAATCACCTTGGTATGCAAATATAGTGAATTATCTTGTTACTGGTCGAATGCCTCAACATTGGGGTAAACAAGATCGTTCTAGGTTTTTAGCCGAGGTTAAGCATTTCTTTTGGGATGATCCTTATTTGTTTAAGTATTGTCCATACCAGATTATTAGGAGATGTGTACCTGAGAATGACCAGTCTAGTATTATCTACTTTTGTCATGAACATGCATGTGGGGGTCACTTTAGTACTAAGAAGACTGCTGCTAAGATATTACAATGTGGATTTTACTGGCCTTCGTTGTTTAAGGACTCCCATAGTCATTGTGCTTCTTGTGAGCGTTGCCAGAAGTTAGGGACCATTTCTCGTAGAAATATGATGCCTTTGAACCCTATTTTAGTGATTGAGGTCTTTGATGTGTGGGGCATTGATTTTATGGGTCCATTCCCTAATTCTTTTGGTTATCTTTACATACTTTTCGTTGTAGACTATGTTTCTAAGTGGGTTGAGGCGATTCTGTGTAAAACAAAAGTCGTACTCCAGTTTTTGAAAGATAATATACTTACACGTTTTGGTACACCGCGAGCTATAATTAGTGATGGAGGAACACACTTTCGTAATAGACCATTTGCACTTTTAATGAAACAATATGGTATTACTCACAAAGTAGCTACCCCATATCACCCACAGACTAGTGGTCGGGTAGAGGTTTCCAATAGGGAGATAAAACGTATATTAGAGAAAACGGTTAATCCTAGTAGAAAAGACTGGTCGTCGAAGCTTACTGATGCCTTATGGGTTTATCGTACTTCGTTTAAGACCCCCATTGGAATGTCACCTTATCGTCTAGTATTTGGCAAGGCATGTCACTTACCTGTTGAGTTAGAACATAGAGCATATTGGGCTGTTAAACAGCTAAACTTTTCACTTGACAAAGCAGGAGCTCACAGAAAACTCCAGCTCGATGAGTTGGACGAGATTCATAGAGATGTATACGTTAGTGCTAAGGAGTATAAGAACAATATGAAACTTGTACATGATAAATATATTTTAAGAAAGTCATTTTCTCCAGGTCAAAAAGTTCTTCTGTATGATACTCGTTTACATCTATTCCCTGGGAAGTTGCGCTCTCGGTGGACCGGCCCTTTTGTGGTCCGCACTGTTTTTCCTCATGGCGTTGTTTAAATTGAAACACTAGACGATAGTAGTTCTTCTAAGGTTAACGGTCAGAGATTGAAGCCCTTTTTAGAACCTTTGCCTACAGGTGATATTGAGGAGGTCCCTCTGGATGACCCTATATACCTTGATTGACCATCGAGGTATTTGGTATTTGTATGTTGTATATTATTTTTGCTATTTGTTTTTAGGTTTTTATTTTTATTTTTATTTTTCTCCTTATTCTCCAAGGGAGGATTGTTACGCTTCACCTAGGTACTATCTTTCTGACTTCTCTCTTTACTGAATCCTCTTGTTACTCATACTTTTGGTATTACTCTTTAATTAGAAACATTGAGAACAATATTAGATTTAAGTTTGGGGGTGGGGAAGAAACTTTTTGCAATAAATAAACTCCAGAGCCTAGAAATTTATGCCTATTAAGGATGGCACTAACCAATCTAAGTGGATGGAAGCATCTTGATTGTAGGAGTTGAGGAACCAATCTGAGTAGATGGAAACATCTAAAGAGTTTATTCATAAAAGCACAAAGATCAGGTGTTAGAAATAACATGATAGTTTCACCGTATCTCGGAATCATCTTATTACTTCTGTTTTTGTTTTTGCAAATTTTTATGTTGATGTCTGCTGGGTTGAAATAGAGTGATTGAGTTACTAAAAAAAAAAGACCAGACCAATCGGAATAAATATTAACACTTGGATAGAAATATGTGTGTGTTCTCCCTGTCTCCGTCGCCTAAACAAGCGTGGAACGCAGGATCCATGGGAATTACCATGTAATCTGCTGAGAAGAAGCATGCGCTTGGATCCAAAAGATCTAATCATGTCGTTAAAAATAAAAATAAATAAATAAAGGTTTATTATAAAGTCGACCACTGGTTCCCTTGTATATGCCAGCTGAGTTGATGTAGATTTAGGATTATCGACCACTGGTTTCCTTGTATATGCCAGTTGTGTTGATATTAGTCCAGACCAGTATCTCAATCCACTAGGTCATAGGTTCATCTTGGCATTGACGTCCATTCGCAACCATCTATTTCTATTTCCATCTTCTTAATATTTTCATGTGATTTGTTTGATTCCAGATATTGATGTCCATAGTGCGACTATCTGAGTAGAGCTTTGTCACTTATATATGAATTTTAGTATGCTTGAGTGCAAACTCGTGTACAGCAATTGGAATTTCGCATCAGGGTACTTCCTTCCGTGGTCGATGACAGTATGCCAACCAAGGAGATTCTTTAGTGCTACTCCAAGGTTCTGCATAGATAGCTAAGGTCTGGAGTAAAGGTTTTGTGGGTACACCTCTGGTAAACCCTCCCGAGACTATAACTCGGCCACTAGGGCCACCTAGGGGTTCAAAGGCTTGTTGCACACGCTAAGTGCAACCGCGATGCCTGCGACAGTGAGTTAGGATTTTATTTGTAAATTAGATTCACTCGAGGACGAGCAAATATTAAGTTTGGGGGTATTTGATAGACACATTTTTGTGTCTGATTTGTCTCGATTCTATATATTGTTAGTGCTCAATTGTTGTACTTATTATGGTTTTTATGTCTTTGTAGGTGTTTTCGGAGAAATAAGCTTTTGTGAAGAAAGTTGCTCGAAAAGTGGCATGGACCTCCAAGAGACTTTACTACGCACACCCCAGAAACTACTATTTCCACCCTAGTTGCTAAAGGGACTCTGCTGTCGGATAAGGGGCAACCATCTTCAACATTTCAAACCTGAAATTTGGCGGGAAAGAATGGCAGTGAAGAAACATATTTAGGGTTCGAGATTTGGATAGGAATTAAGAAGACTAAAGCACTGAATTTTGTTGAGCTGGCTTGTAAGAACCAAACAGGGAAGGTATGCTAGTAAGATTTTACTAAAATTGGTTAGAACGTCGGATTGGAGATAAAACAGGGAGTTAAGTTATATCTCGGGTAATTTTAAGTTATATATGGAATTATGTGGGAATAAGCTAGCGAATATGTTTCGTTTAGATTTGATTTCCTCAACAGAGTTTTGATTGACACAACAGAGACGCGTAGAATATATGAAAAGGGAAAGAAATCCCGTGGTTTGTTGAGGAAGAAACGGAGAATAAAATCGAGAAGGTTTACCCTAAAGATAAACTGGTGGTGTATAAATAGGATCTATTCGAGTCTCAGAGGAGGTACGTACACTTTGGGGAAAGTTTAGAAGCATAACAGAGAGAATTGAGAGAGTTTAGAGCATCACAGAGGCGTAAAATTGAGTACCAGGAAAATTGTTTCTGTTGGTGTAGTGAAGAACACGAAGAACATAAGACGCACATGCAACAGTCGTTTATGCTACAGTGTAAGTGACAGTTTATATTTATCGATCTCTGTAACAGTTCGGTTTGTAACACATATAATTGTTACAAACCCGGTTTTTAATAGTTTTTCTCCATTTCATCATTTGTGAACACCTTTTGAGCAATGAAACCATATTTTGATCGTGCTTCCACTATGATGAGCTAATTCTCGCGCAACCAGGGCAAAGGAGGATACTATTCACTCATGTTTGATTGGTTAATTCTTTTTACAATTTCTTTAATTATTTATTTTATTTAATTCACTAGGATCAACATAATTAAAGATAAAATTGGTTTTCTTAATTAGTTGTGAATCAATTCGATGTGTTATGCTTAGAATCAATTCTTTGATAATTCATGCTTAGGGATTACAATTTAATATTTGGACACCTTATAGATTAAAAGTGAATTAATGAGAAAAAGAGCTTAATAATAATTTCAGAAATATCATTGTAAACCAATCAACTAGAAGGAATAGTGGAATCCTGAGCCTTGGTCTATTTTAATATCTTGAAATCAAATTTAGAATTAAGTTTTCTTCTTATTTTTAGTTTTATTTAAGTCTGAAATCGAAAATCTTCACAAGTCTTAGAGTTCAAATCCTTTTTACTACAACCACAATTAAAAATCTCATCAACTACCCTTAGTTACGTACTTATTTTATTTTAATAATAATGCTCGCAATAAAAACTACCTAAAATTGTTAGGAGGATTATAAATACGAAATATAAAAGGAAAATTAAAACACATCGAATTATGCAGTATAGATTTTATAAGGAATTTAATTTTTGAAGCCAAATATATATTCTCTTTTAAGAAATGAAGGATATATTTTTTTCCTTAATTATACAAATTTATTTAATATTTTAGATCGGGTCACACTAAAAATGAATTTATGAAAATAAAATATTTAAGGGTATATTAGAGAGTTCATTAGAAAAATATGACTATAAACAGAAGCTGAACACAATTTTGAAACTGACGAAAATGCAATAAAAGACAGTCTTTTTGAAACGGAGGGAGTAGCTTTACTCGGACCAATATGTCATTCACAATGTTAAATAAGTTCAGTTTATTGATTTGTGAATTAGCAAAGAATTTTCAATATCTCCGGCTCCCAGCCATGACTTTGAAACATGGAATTGCCCACATAAAAGGTGTGATCATCAAGCAACATCGAGATGAATGAAGCAAACAAAAGGGTGTGTAATTGACAGTGTGATTGACATAATAACGTAAACGAAGTAAAAGATCGCATATTCAGATCTTATTCGATCGAATTTCTCTGGTCAATTTAAGTTTAGTATTCGTCGCATTCAAAGAATTTTCTCCCGTTTAACCTCGATATCCGTGGACAAAACGTTCCATATTCTGTTAAGACAAGTCAATGAGATACCAAGTGAAGACAACAAGTCAATAAGTAGCCAAGTGAAAGGGCGGAAAACAAAGACGAGAAGGGTATTATGGTTGACTTTTTTTATTTTTGAAGCAGATGTTATGGTTGATGATCACAGAAGCTGTTCAGCATCAGCGTCCAAACAGATGAACCCTACTCAATAAACACGTTTAAGTGTCTACCAAGAAAAATCTGCAATATGCGGCCTCCCCTATTGTAAATCCATAATCAGCCATAAAAAGCAAGATCCATTAATTGACCTTGATTAATTAATAAGTCATCGCACTAGACCACCGGTCCACCACTAACACTTTTTAGTTAGTGGGAACACACACATATATATCAACTTGAGTTATTGACTCTTCAAAATTTGAAATCTTGGTCATTTTCGGGTTCACTCCGTTGCTATTTACTAGTCTCTTCTAAATGATACTGATGATGGTGAAATATTCAAGAGTGGAAAATAAAGATCACGCTGTCCACAGATTATTATTATTTTGGACTCAAAAAGCGGAATATGAAATTAAAAAGATCCGTTCTATACTAACAACTAGTTGGTCGCCCGTGCTACGCACGGGTCTTATGGTTATAAAATACTTGAAGTAAATAATGTTAATTTCATTAAAAGTAAATAGTGTTCCTAAACTTTTAACTAATTTGTCTTTCTGAAACCCTAATGGAAGACCCCATGATAATATTAAAATTAAATCACCTTGATCAATGATCATTATTACTCAATGTGCACTCCTTCTCATCCACAATTGGTCTCCTCTGGTTGGCCCTTCTCTCTTGGTGGTGTTCATCCCAAACCCATAAGCTTTCTAATTTCATTTGGTTTCCTGCAAATAAAGTAAGCCAGTTTTCCAAACACGTTTCACATAAGTCTAACTTGTGCTGCTGCTGCAACGATCATGTAAGTGCATCGACCTCCCGAAAAGTATACGCACAGAGAAACTGGATACAAAATTGATTAGTTCACCATAAGAATGACAATTGTGAAAATGATAGGCATTTTTGTCTATGACTGTACTTATCATGTCTTCCATGCCATTATTCCAATGTTGTTTTAATGAATGAGTAAAGCTAGTTTGTGCAAAACGACCATCGGAATAATGGCTGACATTTTTTCCATTCTTAATGCTTGGCTGCAGTTCACTATTCATTGTATATAAATTTTTGGGTTCCAGTTACTGAATGATTAAAATGAGGTTTATTGTATTTCCTTCTTAGACCCTCCAAAGTGAATCAAACAGTAAAAAATTTGGTTAATTCTTTAGACATACTTATCTAATCATTCACTTGGTTGGCTGTGTATTGGGAGTTCTAGACCTAACGTATGTTATCTGGTTGCAGAGCGATGTACCAGTTCTAAGACTCATATCGATGGCTTATTGATTCTTTCAGGAAGTGCAAAATTAGAAGTTACGCGGCCTACTATATATATATCTTCTGATCTTTTATTCTCAAAAGTATGCTAGAATTTTTTATTAATGTTTTATCCGTAATCTTCTAGGAAGCATAGAAAACTCATTTGTGATTCTGCAGAAAGTCCTTCACGTCACTTATTAGCATTAGTATGACACACTATTGCAAATCGGAGATGTTAACATGAATTTGTGATGCACGTACAGTAGCATATTCTTCTGGTATCATCCACATACTATTACAGTCATCACTACTTAGCTAACATATATAGTACTTAGTAGTTAATACAATTAGCAATTTCCGTACGGAAGAAAACTCACTGTTTAAATAAACTCTTAATAGTTGAACAAACACGGACGTAGTCCCACCCATACCGGTTTTCCCTTTAAATTTGTCGCCTCTGGTTATTTCAAGCTTACGCTTTACACTTTGAAATCTCTTGTAACGGAATTTTATAAGTTGATAGTAGTCCCCATGATGAAACCGTTAGGACGATGTCACCTCTCACTCTCTCAGTCTGCAGCTTCCTTCCATTGTACATGATTTTTTTTCTTTTCGGCACTTCCAGTTAGAGAATAAGTCCTTCCCGATTGTTAATTACCCCGAATACATTGGTATTTCTATAGGAGAAGACAAACTTAGAGAGCTAACTTGGGGATAAGTACTTGTAATGGCTGAATTATAGTCATGCTATACTTTCACTTTATACATGGAATTTCAAAATTATGCTTGTGTAAGAATAAGTAAACACATAAAAGTTTTCTGCAATTCATATCTTATTGACAGTCATCATCACTAAATTATTTTTATCACTGATAATAATCACATTTGTTCCCCTGACAAATCCTATCCCAGTATTTGATATGTGGTCGTTTCATTCTTAAGAAAAAATTAGCATAAAACATAACAAAAAATAAAAACTGGTTACTGTATACAAATTTACCCAATGCAATCAAAAAATTATCTTGAAACAGATACAAATTTACCCGCTGAAATCAAACGATTACCTTGAAGCAACATCCAAGAACTGTTGTTGCTGCGAAAAATCATATTTCCGCCGCTGCCGCCGCCATGAGGAGTTGTATAACTGAGTGTCTAATCACATAGGCCTGTCGGGGCATCACTTCATGTCGTATTTGGTTACTCGCAGTTGCAACGCAAGCGGATACATCAACTAATACTATAGACGCCAGATCAACCACTAAACACAAATAGAAGCTGTCTGACACGTATGATAGAGCTGAGAGCTTACCACTAAACAATATTGTTTGAAGAAAAAAAAAACATTTAACATAACTGGTCATGTGAAATTTAATTAAAGAGTAGGTCGTGACTCATGAGTGTTAAAAAAGCATAATACACTTAAAAAGTAGATAGCATCGTCCACAATGTAGCATATTGTGGTATCCTGTTGTTAATCCTTTGAAGCCTCACCCAAAAGGGTGAATATGTTAACTCGCAGTGCAAAATTTATTAGCTTGGTATACCAATCTTCTAGACCAATAACAATGGTTTCTTACTTTAGGCTTAAATATCTTTAAAATGAAGTTAATAGTAAAAAAGAAAAATTGGACACAGATATTGAAGCAGATGGAGAAAAATCGAAAACAATAACTACTGATATTAAATAAAAAAGTTAAACGCAAATGAGTTATTCAAATAGAAAAGTTAAACGCAATCGAAAACAATGAAAATTGAGAATACATACCTTGGTTGCACTGGAGAAACGCTCCATAACATACCTCGTGTGTTGAACTTCAAACAAATCCCTCATATTCAATCAACCCTGCAAAAACAAAAGAAAAATCAACCCTGCAAAAACAAAAGAAAAGATTACGGATCATTGAAACAATTGGCAGTTCTTTATCACAAACAATTGGCAGTTCTTTATCACAGAATAAACTCCTTCAACTTGAATAAAGAATTAGAAGCAAGAAAATAAAATTCACCCGTACATATTTCAAATGAGAGAAGAAGCATCCTTCGACTGGGTACACTTCCATTATATCCTGCATAAAACATATCAGACTAATAACAGCATCCATAAACGAAACGGAAAAAAAATAGAAAAGCCACACCAAAAGAATGAAGCTTGGATTTTGCTCAAGCGTTTTTTATACATGAAGAAAATATTATTTTTAGAATTTATGTCTTTTATTTACTAAGAAAAATTGTAGAGATTTTTCCTTCCTTAATCTTTGTTTGCGTATTAAAACGTTTGGAAGTAAATTTTATATTTTACCAAAAAAAACCTCTAAATATAGAATTTTTTTAATCTATCAATTTATTTCGGGCAAGATATCTAAAGTATTGTTATTTTTGGTTCATTAAATTAAAAGTATAGTATTCATGGAAAGCTTTTTGTTTACCAATATTTTATTTATTTTATTTTATTTTGGAGACATTTTTATACAAAAAATATTGAGAATCTAGTCTAAGAGTAGAAATTATTTTGTCTTACGTTAGTTATTTTTCTTTCTGAAATGTACAATACTCCGTATTATCAATAAAAATTGCATTGAAACAAAATCGATTTTTTTTATTGTTCTCACCACAATTTTCCGTTTTTTCCCCTTCTTCTTAAGGTTGATGTTTTAGAGTTTCGCTTCGTATTTTATTTTATTTTAATAATTTTTTGTTTTAACTATTTGACAGGATTTGCCAATTTTTATATGGAGGAAGAAGTACACTTCGATCATCAACAGGTATTGATCATTTAATTTTGATGTATATTTATTTTCGTCTCAATTGTAGAATTAGTTTAATTATTAGCATCTTGGAATTGTAATTAGAATTAATTTAATTTTTGTAAGAAGTGTAATTGGACATTGGACATTATTTTTTTAATTTTATAGTTGATTTATTTTTGTGATGACGATCATGATGCATAATTTATTGATATTAGTTTGATCGTGATGAATGTCATAAACATGATTTTATTTTATTTATTTATTTGTGTCTTTAATGATAGTATCTAATTTTGAAAAAATATTTGGTAATTTATAAGATTTAGTTGTTTTAGGAAATATTTTTTCTTATATTGTGGTCCAAAAGATATTTTTTTGGATTTTATTATCCAAAATTTTATAAGATTACCAAAAAAAAAATATGGTGGGGCCAGAATCAACCAGAAGCTCCGGTGAATGAGAGCGCTCAAAAAAACTCTGTTTTTATATAGAGAATAGGTAAAGAACAGATGAGAAAGGCACACAATTATAGTAGAGCCTAAGGAAACCAGAAAAAACATAAAAACCTATAATTCTACTGCATTAGTGCTTCTCAGTTGTATAAAACATCATTCAAATGCATTCTTTAAAGAAATTGAGAAATATGGGCTATTCAAAACCCATTTTACAAATATATGCCTTTTTTTATCAACTTTTCAAATATATGCCTGTCTCACTTTTCCATCCATCTTGGTTAAGTCTCATTGTATTTTTACTTATTAACTCATTACTCATTGCCACGTTGACCTTCTTCATCATTTTTAAGGTTCGTTGATCTAGGTTCAGAATCGTTTCACCATTTACAAGTTTATTACATCATTCCCCAAAAGGGTTCATCATTCACAAGTTCAGGGTCTAGGGTTCAGGATTCATGTTTTTTCATTCAGGGTTCATCATTCTCAATTTCAGGGTTCCCAAGTTTTAGGGTTTCGGGTTCCCAAGTTGTAGGGTTCATGGTTTTTAGTTGGTGGGAAATCAACCTTGCACAAACGAGATGTGGTTCAGGGGTAAATAAGACTTTTTAATATGTAAGGTAACTGCCACCTTGCACTTAACTTGATGGAATTCGTTTTTTCCAAAAAAAACAGTGGGACCAAGTCAACACAGGCCTATATTCGAAAAGTTCAAAAACACAGGCATATATTTCCAAATTGCCCAAAGAAAATTTGTGGCAACGCACCAATTGTACATAAATTTTTTAACCCCATTAATGATTTCATCCAAAGTTTTGTACTTCCCGTTGAAAAGTCTTTCATTCCTTTCGATCCATACAGCCTACCAAACTGCAAACGAAATTATATCCCATATGTTTCTTCTGACATTTGAGTTTGAGTTCTTCCTCCGTTTCCATTCCCAAATCGTATGTTGGACTGGTTCTTGAAAAAACCCACTATAATGTATAACTCTTCAAAAAGAAAAGCCATACAGCTCTAGTTGTTTCACAATGTATAAACAATTGATGATTAGATTCCGTCGCTTTCTTGTAAAGTAGACATCTGTTAACCATAATTGAGTTTCTGTAAGTATCTATAGTAGGGGCCACAGTGTAACATAGATTCCAAACAAAAAAGATTACCTTTTGTGGTATTTTTGGATTCCATAAGCATTTGTGAGGAAACTGCAACAAACCACCAGTCTCCAACACGCTATAAAATTCGGCTACTGAAAATACGTGTCTCCCTTGCTTCCATATTCTCTGATCCTCCCCACCATTATCAAAGTTGAAGGAAGAAGTCAGATTAAGGAGATGCGTCACCTACGCAATTTCATCTTCTTTTAGGTTTCTGCAAAACACCAGATTTCAATTCCTATCCCCGTTGTTTACATACATAACATCACCAATAGTAACATCTTGCATTCTACTAATTTTGTAGAGATTCGGAAATAACGACTGTAAATTTTGTCCATTTAACCACTGATCCTTCCAAAAAAGAACTTTATCCCCCGAATTAACTTGCAAAGTTTTGTTTTGTGTCGCTTCTTATTTCTCTTAAGTATGCCGTCCACAAACTCTTACCAACTGATTTGTTTGTTGTGTTAGCAAAAAAAAAAATTATGCTATTTCCACAAAAAATTTGGTTTATAATTCCTTTCCACGAGGCATTTTCTTCCTTTCCGTAGCGCCAAATCCACTTTGCATGTAAGGCCTTATTCATGAGTCTTAGCTTCTTTATTTCTACACGACCACCTTCTTTGGGTAATGATATTTTCTTCCAACCCAACCCTTTTTAGGTTATGATTTAAAGTATCCCATAGGAATTGATGCGTAATCCTTTCCATTTACTTCTCCACCGATGCCGGAATCTGAAATAGTGAAAGGTAATAAATGGACAGACTACAAAGAACACTTTGTATTAACATTAGTCTACCCCCATTCGAAAGATGTTTCCTTTGTCAAATGCTCAATTTATTTTCAAATTTTTGTAATATAAAATCCCATACACCGAAAGACTTAGGTTTGCTTCCCAACGGAATCCCGAGATACTTCACTGGTAACGAAGTAATAAGAAAACCAAAATAGGTTGCATTCTCAACCGCATCACCTGCATTTCCTACTGCTACCAATGAACTTTTTCTATAATTAACCTTGAGGCCATAAATGAGTTCAAAATCTAACAAAACATGTTTTAAATTTCTGACATGTTGTACATCATCATCAAGGAACACAATAAGATCATCCGTGAATTGCAGATGATTGATCTCAGGTGTATTTTGTGATGGTTTGAAACCATCCAACAAGTGCAAAGAAGAAGCTTTCTTCATTAGCACAGACAAGACTTCTACTACCTTTATGAACAGATACAGGGACATTGGATCCCCTTTCTTTATCCCCTTAGAACTTCTGAATAGACTAGACACCGACCCATTTATAGCCATTGAAAACCTTTTGCTTGATAAACTCCATTTAATCCAGCTCTTCCAGATATTTCCAAAACCAAACCTAGCCATTATGTAATCCAAACAACACCGTTAACATTATCGAATGCTTTTTCTAATCCACCTTTAACACTAAACGAGGCTTTCCCTTCTCTTTCACTAGCTATTCAATCAATTCTATCCTTACACATATTTGTAAACAAGTCAAGAAAATTATATGCACTATGGTACCTCTATGGCCATGGGAGTGGGAGCATCCCTCTTATTCGAACTTTATACAGTTTAAATTAATGGGTAGTTTTTTATCATTTCACATTCAGGGTATACACTACGTTCGTTAGGCCTTTCCGGTTCTCACTCTCGTTCCCAAGAGTCTAGTTTTGGTTAATTTTCTTTATTGGAGTTTTCAAGGAAAGAGTGGTGGAAATAGCGAGGGAACATGCACCAAAAAAAAAATCATTATGTCTTTAAGTGAGATCAGTTGTTATGACTGAATCTGCTTTGCTTATTCCACTAAGAAACTAAGGAACATACTAATGAATAATTATTATTTTTAAATTTACAAAATATTTAGTTCACTCCTTATGGTTATTTGTAGCGTGATATAGTTTTTTTTTTATAAATAAAAAAAAGTCATATTAATTAGCAAGGAGTCAACAGAACAATTACAACCCAACAGACGATCAAATCTTCCACTCAAACAGTTGCAACAACTCATCTCAGGAAGAGCCCCAAAGAGACCACAAAAAAAAATCAGAAATCCGATTATAAAAATCTCTCCGAATTCAAAGACAGTTATGTGGGTCAAAGAAAATATGTTTCCGTTTAGCAGCCACCACGTCAGGATGAATAGCTAAACACAAGCCAGGTTTGGTTGACGCATAGTAGAATGTTTGAATTTTAATGCCATGTTCAAGTGAATGCTCGGTTGGACTCACTTGCGTTGGTATATCAAATCTATTGTCTTATTTTAGTTGCCAAAACTATTTCTTGATTTGTAGTCGCCATCTTTGGACTAGATTAGATTATTAGGTAGCTAGTAGAGTTTTTGTTTTACTAAAGTTACTCTTGAAGACTAAATATTGAAGACCATACAAACACATCATTTAAAGAACTTCATCAAAGGTTTGAAACGAAGACTGATTTTCCTTTTAAATTGTTCCTTTATCTATTTATCTATCGTGTAAAACTCAAAAAATTTGGTAATGAATAAACTGCAAAGAAGGTTCTTGTCACGGGTTAGCTACTTGGCTAGAGTCTACTGAAGTTTCGATATCAATCTCTTGCTTATCGCATTTCGAAACTATAATTAATTAAGAATTCCCTCATGATTTTTGAAAGTATAGGTTGGCAATCCTACTTGTTAAGTTCGCAAACCTAATCAAGAAGTTTTCTTGATATTTCAGTTTTATGCCCACTCAATTCGCTAACCCAAGTTTTGTGTTTGTGAACTTAGAAAGAAGAGAAAGGTTCCTGAACTCCAATTTTGGTTTGATTTCGCGAACCTAGTGGAGAGAAATAGGTTCGAAACCCGAAATCTTACTCGAGTTCACGAACCTAAATTAGTAAAGTTTCTCATAGACATTTGTTCTAATGAAGTTCGTTAAGCTAGTTTTTTGGGTTCGTTAACCTAAAATGTAACCATAAACTTGTTTTTGGAAACTGTTACATCTTCCTTCTTATTCTTTTTCAAAGCAAACTTTTCACACGCTTACGAATTGTTATTATGAGCATAATTCTTTGCTAGTGAAAGTTATTCGTTATTTCGTAGAATTATTTCAATAATTATAACTACGGAAAGAACCTCAATGCAAATTAAGTTCTAACTACAGAAATAAACTTTTAGTATCTTAGGAAAGATATTTAACTTAGCAACATCGAAAATTAATTACTTAGGTTGTAAGAAGTTCATTGCTTACATATAAAGCGCTTGAACATTTATTATAACTTAGAGACATCCTGCAATACAAAAACTGAAATCCCTACATGCTATATGTATCTTGTAAAGGTCGTCCTTCATTATAGAAGGTTCTTCGAGAACAAAGGGTAAGACTTTGAAGACTTCACTTGGGTATCATGCACAGGTATAACTATCATCTTAATAGTTTCTTAACTTGATATGTTATATAATTCTTATTTATTCCAAAGTCATTATCTTTTATTATAACTTCACTCAAGATATGTTGATTGAATATAATAATTGATAAAACTTCAATCACGATTGCATAACTCTTATTATCGAAATCCAGATTTGAAGATTCCACAAAATTCATCTAAGACTTGTTCTAAGATTGATGTTTTTGTGAGATAGATTTTATTAGGCATCTCTACAAGTTTTTTAAAGAGTGGAACCCTAATCATTGAGTTCGATCGTTACTTTAAGGGAGACTTTCGTTACCTTGATGTAACATCTAAAAGAAAATCAATAGGCGCCATGTTGGAGGCAGAGTAACGTTAGTCTTTATAAAAGATTGTGAAGCAACTTCGATTTAGATCTGTAAAAGATGCCATCTTGGATAATCAAACATGTAAGTTCATCCAAGAACTAATAGGAGTGTTGAAGAAGGATAGCTTGAAGTATTATATTCTCTTTCAACAACATTTTGACTCGAAGTTTGATAGTAGGCTAGTGTATGTAGCGCCTTAATTCGGTGTGTGTTTTAGCTGGACAAGATCCCGAGTTTTTTCTGCAATTAAAGTTTTTCTAGTTAACAAAATTTCTGGTTTTCTTTATTTATTTATTTCTCACACTATATTGATTTTTTCTATATAATTGATCTACACGTAAGTTGTGCGTTAAACATATTTGTGATTCAAGAATCTTGAATAAACATTATCCATGAATCTTTATTGTCTTCTTATACCAAACAAGGAATTTTCTTTAGGTTAAAACGAAAAATTTGGTGGTGTACTTAGTACCTCATATTTTCATGTCGGTTATAATCGAATAAATGAGACACAAGTAACCATTAAAAGACATGTTGTTCCTCTCCAACCAAATATCCGGAAAAAAAATCCGAAAGAATGATGGTTTATAATCTCTCCCGAGTTTCATTTTGCTTTTTTGCACGTACGTTCCATGAAATAATAAGACCACATCGAGAACGCAAAAGAGAAATGCATAAAAAGATGATTGTTATCATCAGCACACAAACCACGGAATATGCAAACATTAACAATTCGAGTGCGATTAGTGGTGATAATAGTTGACCCTCTTCTATGCAGGTTGAAAAACGTTGGGATTTGATTAAGAGCATCCTGCTCGAGAAAAGACCATGCTCTTGGGGCCAGTTGTGAGACCAATTTCTTGTCTAAGGAAATGAAAATGACACCCACCTCTTGGACTTGAAGATCATAAGACGATTTCATAGAGAATAAACCAAACGTATGTCCCAAACACACCATTTTATCATCCTCTTCTGCATTAATATAAATATATAGTATCTGTAATACCCCGATTTCCGAAGTAGTTCTCCGATTGGAATATAGTAATGGTTTTTCCTTTCCTAACACTGAGGCATTTTCAGCATGATTGGCACCAGAGTTGGAAAAAAAACTCTACAGTTAAGCATGTTCGGACGGGAGAAATCCATGGATGAGTGACCTCCCCGGGAAGTTGCTGCCAGTGCCCGTTGAAAACCTCACACTGCCGGATAATCGCAGTGGCTAACTGGGGACAGTATCGATGGATGGTCGGGTCATTACAAATGGTATCAGAGCCGACGACGGGTTACTAGTCGAGGGTGAGTGAGTACGCTGGAAGAGATATGTCAGGTACTGGTGTCATGAGGGGCAAGGAATGTCGGAGATCTGGGCTTATATATATATTCTGGAGCCAATGAAGGCTCCAATTTAAGGTGGTGCTATTGTAATACCCTGATTTCGGCAGTGGTTCGCCGACTGGAGTATAGTAATAGTTTTTACCTTCCTAACACCGAGGCCTTTCAGCATGATTGGCACCAGAGTTGGAAAAAAAAACTGCAGTTAAGCGTGCTCATGTGGGAGCAATCCAGGGATGGGTGACCTCCCAGGAAGTTGCTGCAGGATAACCGCAGACCCATACTGCCGGATAACTGCGTGGATAAATATGGACAATATCAGTGGAGGGTTAGGTCATTACAGTATCAACAATGGGAACAACAAATATGATCTCTTTTATCGATGTATCATAAAGTCTCCTCCTAGTAGTTAGATCCAGATTCCTGTTAGAAGTTAGCATCAACAATATCTATGTTTTTATAGTATACATATATATTTGGACACAAGGAAGCAATAATATTATTACTTGCTTCAAAAAAAAAAATATTATTACTAAACCATTTATTCTCTCGTAGGTTGGTAGTGTTTTCATTTCCTATTATAAACCTGGTACTCCGAAATAAGGTATCTTAGAAACCTATGCCGCCATATGCTAACATCGTCAATTTATCCTTCCAAATAGAAGTTTGATCCCCATATTTTCCATGCACTTATCCAAAATAGTATCTTCTCTCGCCTAGTCTCCACCGCCATTTTATAAGCAGGTTATTTTTAAGAGGTTTCAGTCTTCTTAAAAATTTTTGCTGAGAAACGCCAATTCATTAACTAAGATGCAAATTACAAGCATCCACCATTGGTTCTTTCCTTACAACACTACCAAAAAAAGGATGAAAAGAAACTCAAATGTCTTTAATACAGTGCTTTCTAGCCGTCGTGCAAGACAGCCTGCTATCTTGTTCTTAAAACGCTTAATATAAACAATTTTAAAGTTATTACAACTAGACAAAGAAACCCGGCAGTCTTCCAAGATATCACTGCTTCTCCATTCCACCATATTGTTGCTTTCATTCATAAAATTCACCAACTGAATGAAATCACTGACTAACAGAACATTAGACAGATTCATCTCCTTTGACTAGGAGATAGCCAAAACTAGAGCAGTCGTCTCAGCACAAACTGCATCCAAATTCCGATCTAGAGTTCTTTATTCTACCTGCAGTATCACACAAAATAATACCCACACCCATGTTAAAAAAAATTAAAGAGCCATCTAAAAACATTATATGATCAACAACATCAGTTGGAGTTTTAATATCCATTTAGAAAACTTTAGCAGGAAAAGAAGGCGCTATATACGTATTAATTAGTCTTCTGGTATCCAAGATAACTCTATCTAGATTTATAGAAATATTTCTGAAAACCACATCACACCTGAATTTCCATATACACCACATAATAACCTCTCCAATACTTGGCCAGTTAACATCATAAGGAGATTGCCCCAAATCTTTATCAAACCACTTCAGAAAAATATCTTCAATCCAAACATAATCAGAAACAACTAAGTGTTGTAATGACAGAGCAAACCAGATATGAGAAGCAATCAGACAGTGAAAAAAAAAATGTAAAACAGATTCTTCATCGTTTTTACATAAAGGACAACATTCATCAATAGTAGGATTGTAAAACTTAAGAATAGAGTTAACATGAAGCATCTGAGCAAAGATCTTCCACATAAAGAACTTGATTTTCGGAAGGCAATCTAAGGACCAAACTTTCTTCCAAAAAGAAGCTTCTTAAACTGCACTAGTGTCATTCATATAAACATTATAAGTTGTCTTAATAGAGTATATACCATTTTTTATATGAGCCCACATAATTTTATCTTTTTGACTAAGGATATACCTTAAAGACCTAATTTTTATCACATCATCAGGAGAGAACAAAGAATTCCTATATTCCAATAATTATTCTGCACATCTCTAAGTATACTAACAAAAGTATAATCATTAAAATTAGAACTAATAGAAACCGGAGGCGAATTACTGAGAGGTAACCAGTTTGAAGACCAAATTTTTGTAGAAGTACCATCATTTATTTTACTCACAATGTTCGATCTTAAGAAACTTAAACTATTAACAATACCTTTCCAAATCCAAGAAGAAGAATTAGCAGCCTTATCTATTTCCAATAAATTTTGATAAGGAAAATACTTATCTTTTAAAAATCTAGAGATCAGTTGATCAGGATTTTGACAAATTCTCCAACCCAGTTTAGCTATAAAAACCCTGTTAGTAGCATAAGAATTTCTAATCCCTAGACCACCACATCTTTTAGACTTACCAATATCATTCCAAGAGCGAAAATAAGCAGCACGTTTAGGATTCATTTTTGACCACCAAAAATTTCTCTGTATGGTGTCAATTTTAGAAGTAATCTTCTTAGGAAAAGGAAAACATGTCATATGATACACTGCCAAACTAGATAACACATCCTTAGTAACCACAGTTCTGCCAGGAACATTAAGATTTGTTCTCTTACAGTTAATCTAGAATAGAATTTATCAATTAGAAATTGGAAAGTTTAGGTTTTATCCCTATTTATAAAGAGAGGAGTACCAAGGTACTTCTGAACTACTTAAGTATTTTATCCCAAGAGTTTTAGAAAACAACTTCATATGCTTATGATGCATTTTTGCACTAGTGAAGAAACCATATTTCTCAAAATTTATGGCTTGACCAGAGGCCTTGACAAAAGCATTTATAATCTTTATTAGATTTCTAGTATATGTCAAAGAAGCTTTTGAAAATAGCATGCAATCACCAGCAAAAAACGAGTGCGAAATTGAAGGACTATTTTTTTTGAATCTGAATCCCTGAATCATGTTATCAGACTAACCCTTTAGCAGAAATTGAGGTAAAATCTCCATACAAATAATAAAGATGTAAGGCGATAGACAATCTTCTTAATTCATAAACCACCTTTTGGTATGGGCTTGTAAATAGGTTTCCAACCAACCCAATGGCTTTTCCCCCTCATTTGCATCATATTATCCCATAGAAAGATATACTTAGTTCAATATGTTTTATATTTTTTGAGGAGTTAAAAAACTGAGAGAAGTGATGCACATGCATGTAAGCTAAGGAAAAAAAAACCTTTAATTAGAGTTAACTTATCCCTTCGTAAGAAATGCCTTTCTTCAAGGGTTGTAAGTCTTGCCTTATGAAATGACCTTGTCCCATTTACTTCTTTCCCTTGACTTACCACCAAAAGGAAGGCCCAAGTATACAGTGAGGAAAGTAGAACTTTCACGATCCATAACATCAGTTAAAACTTCTATGTTTAGAACTTCATCCACTGTAAAAGATTAGCGCAAAATCTATACATTATTTAAAACCCAACTCGTAAATAAACATAATGTACTTTAAATATCTATATTATAAGGGATAATGGTGTTTTTCTGTATGGACGGAGATCTACAGTTGGGATACATAAAGGACGGTCGTGATTGATTTACGGGATGGACAAATGTTTACATTTGGGGTACATAAAGTACGGCCGATATTGGTTTACATTTTGCACTCTACTTTTTTTCCTAATGACTTCTTACATTCAATGTGCCCCATTTCTTTCTCACTGAAGGCTGGAAAAAAACGCACCCAAGAAAATTAAAATCACAGCCGTTTCATCTTCTGGGTATCCGATGGTAATGGAATTAAGATGTAAAAATCAGTTATAACCCTGTTCCACAGCCTATGGTATAGTTCACAATCGTTTTCCGTCACCATCGATTGAAGAGGTTCGTTTTTCTTCCCTCTGTTTCTTTTTATCTTCACCAAACAAATTTTGGATGATTTTCTTAAGAAAATGATTTTATTTATTAATCTTTTAGGTGTGGGTTTGGATGATCAAGGTTTTAGGGATTTGAATCATTTTTTGCAGAGATTTTTGGTTTTATGTAGTAAAAAATTGGAAGTTGATGTTAACAGGGGCGGAGCCAGCCCATTGCAAGGGGGTGCACTTGCACCCCCTTACCAGCTGGCTCTAAAGCCCATTTTAGGCCCTATAAGAAGAAAAAAAATTACAAACAAGCTTGTTTTTGCATTTCTACACCCCCAAAATTTTTGGTTGCACCCATAACAAATTTTTGCACCCCTTTCCCATGATTTTTGGCTCCGCCCCTGGATGTTAAGGACTGGGGTTTAAGGTAAGTGGGATAGATCAATAGCCACGACTTAACTGATGTGTTTTTACATAATGTATTTTAATTGATCTTGATTCCCTCGCTCATGAGCATTCTTAGTTTGGGATTATTCAGATTCATCAATTGTAGGTTGGTGAATACTTTTTTTTCTTCTTATTCCTTTACCCGGTTAAGACATTTTAGATAAATGAAAAAGCATTCATGGTGCCTTTTAGAGAAAGCTGGCAAGACTTTATATCATTTTTCATTCAAGATATTCTTGATTTTGTTAACAAACATATAGGTTGGTTTGAATCTACACTAATCTCATGTTAAAATTATATGTCTAAATAACTTCCAAGTCACAAAATTTTGGATTTATTCGACAGTAAGACTGCCATCAGTTGATGTTACCATTGTTTATCGTTTTATGAGATTTTCTCACCGTAGAAATCCACAACTTGAATCACAACTAGCTTGAATCATTAAAGTCTGTTACATTACATAATTGTAAGAGTAAAGTTATGGGAGTTCTCATAGGTCAGTAGAGGGTTGTGTTGGTTGATTGGTTTCTTTTTACATTATTAGAGAGGTGTATCAGTTGATGATTTCCTAGCATTGATTTCAACATGTGCTACACTTGCTATACTCATGTTGATGTAGCTTATCTCTAGTGAATTTTGTTTTTTATGGTTGAATAACCATATTGCACAGCTAATGCAACTATGAGACTTTTTGTTAAAGCATATGATCAATTTTAAGTGCATAATTCTTTGATAACCAAATCAGTAGCTTTGCATTGATCCATATATCAACTTAGGTAAGAAGTCATTAGGAAAAAAAGTAATACTAAATACCCATTGAATTTACTTACCAATTCAAATTTGATGGAAATAATGTTCTTTAAATAATGTTCTTACCAAATCAGTAGCTTTGCAGAAGTCATGACTAAATGAACACTGTGTGGACTTGCTTTCTGTACAGAAGTATATTGGTTTAAGGTGATCTTTCTCTCATTCACAAACTAATTATGGTTTTTGTTTGTTGTTATTGATAACATGCTATTTGATTTTTTAAGTTCATTGTTTCCTTTCCAAAAAGAAGTATATTGAAAAGAAAAAAAATATGGACCGGATTTAGGGATTGATGTGGCTTGATACAAATATTAATTAGTCTGACCCAGCATATTTGTTCTTAATTTTTATGAGTTAAGGATGGGAATGAATTGCAAAAATCAAAATAAAACTCATGAAATAAGATTTTTGAATTCTATTTCTAGGATACAAAAAATTGCAAATCCTTGGATTTCTAAGGTAACAGGGACTTCACTAACCCCATTTTTGGTTATTTCCGTCTTGGTCATTTAAGTCGTTAACTCCATGTGAAGCTTCAGTAAGTGTTCCAATCCATATTCCATCTCTTCGATATGTGATTTTAGTTGCATCTCTTTGGTCACGTGGCAATAGACCGAGCGTCATTGGTTTCATAGAGCTCAATGGAACTATTTTGTCGCCTTTTTTGAGTTCAATGTGATACTCTTTGATTTGGTAGCTTAGTATATAGACTAATGCATTCAATATCTGCACATGCTTTAAGTTTATTGGTAAAAAGAATTCGAAAATAAACTCAAATTAGCAAGCAAACATGCATTGTGCATTTACCCACGGTGACCTTATAAACAGTTAGGGCTGCCAACGGGTCCGGGTAGTATACTACCCGGAACCGGAACCGGTAAATATAGTCGGTTCCGGGTCCGGTTCTCAATTTTGTGGACCCAGAACCGGACCCGGTAAATAGAACGGGTAATTATCGGGTCCGGGTATTTATCGGTTCTTATGAAATATCTTTAAAATTTTATATAGTCATGTTGAAACATATAGATGCACAACGTCAATAAGTAATGAGTTCAACAATTCCGTCTCTAACATATACACAAACAACAACAGAACCATCTCGTTTCTCAGAAGTCTTCAGGAGCATCTATATGTTGCTTTGAGTGTAGCACAACTTTTGAATGCAGCAAAACTTTTCAAATGTTTGCTCAGAGCCTCAGACTACTAGTCCCGTTTTCACTTCTCGCACAAGTACTGCAGGACAGTGCTTGCATTTTCCTCTAACCACTACCCCCATCTTCCAATATCTTCTCAAAGTCATTCCATACCTCTACAATTCTTTTATGTTGCCGGACTGGTGGAGACATATCCATAGTACGTACTAGAATCACCAGCTGTAGTTTTCATATTTGTCAGCACAACAGATTTAACAACTTCATTCCTCTTACGCTTCAAACCTTGAGCGTTTTGAGGCTTAGCTGAACCTGGGGGTACACGAGTACACATTGGCACCAGCTACACTTCCTGTGTGTTTTGGCATATTGGTTCTGCAATGAAAAAGCAACAACTAAGAGAGGGTGCTAATACTATAGAAATATTAAACAATAAGCACTCAATGTCACAGATTTAAGTTAAGTTTATCAAACCACTACACAGACAATCAAACCAATTGCACTAAATTTTAGCGGTAGTAGCTAACATTGATTTCGAGAACACAAGTTAACTCTAACTTGTACGACAACTAACCAGATACAAGTTTATTAGTAAGTTACCAAAAATGAAACAAGATCAACTATTTGTGTATCACATTATACACACCACACCATGAGAAAATCTTATCTAAGTAAAGTTCATATGTACGAAGAGTGAAACATTTTGAATGGACTCACGGATTTAGGCATTTACCATCAAGTCATTAACTACCCCAAAAAATACATGCATTGATATGAAGAGCAAAATCAGATCAGAACAAAACAAAAGACAGTCAGTTTTTCTACCAATAATCTAAAAAATTAAACAAAACCCAAGCCAAAATCCATCCAAAGTTGTTCTAATATTATACAAAATTGGGACTGAGAAAAATAATTAAAACGTAATTTTTCAAAATATGAATAAGATATCGACTAATTCGACAAATCTTTTAACACTATGAGACAGAATCTACCAATTTTTCAAAAAATTAGAAAGATAAATATGAAATATGAGAAATTTAACATTACGATATACTCTTACATAGTATTAGTAATAACCTTTCTTCTTGCAATAGGTTCTCTCTGTGAGTCACGATCTATTTGATAGATTATTGATGAATGACTCTCATGAAGAAAGGATTATGTGGGAAGAAGTAGTTGCAGGATTTCAGTTGTAGGCGGAGAAAGTAATTGAAGAGATGAAATTGTGCTAGATCTGGCCGAAACCCAGTCCTTATCTTTTTATATGACCTAATATCTCAGTGGTTATTTACTAATTTATCCTTTTACTAGATACCCGATTACTCGCGGGTACCCGGCGGGTAGGACCCGACTGGAACCGTTTCTTAACGGGTCTATTATGTTTTACCCGGTTTGGACCCGATAACACTAATGGGTGCAGTTCTTGGACCCGGAACCGGACCCGAATGACTCGGTTCCTGGTCGATTCCGGGTATTCGGGTACCCATTGGCATCCCTAAACATTAGGACCTTACCCACGGTGAAAATCGGTGCTTAGTGTTTAATTAAGGTTTTGCTTATTTCGATCAATTCGGTGTATCCAGTCTCAATCTAAGAAGACCCAATCTTTTGGTAGCTCTAAAAGTCCAGTCATCTTTTCTCCAATCTTTCTATTGTTAATTTTTAGATTTTTTTTGTTTCTTTGATAGCAGTGGAAGAAGACCCATCATAACTGCTTAGGTAAGATTTGGTACTTTATTCTTTACAATATTATTATTTTCCCGGGGAACTGTTAGCTTCTACATGTGACCTACTTGCTTGGTTTTTAATTGCATATTCAAGTTAATGCAGACTAGAATTGAAGGAGAGATTTTGAGTGAAACCAGTCATATATACTATGAGTGAAACCCAGTGATATAGATTAAGAATGAAAACATAGTACCTTTTATGTTTACATTAAACAAGTGCAACCTTTGAATGTCATCATGTGATCTATGGCAGCAAGAAATTT
The DNA here is from genome assembly GCA_023531105.1 of Papaver atlanticum. Classification (NCBI taxonomy): domain Eukaryota; kingdom Viridiplantae; phylum Streptophyta; class Magnoliopsida; order Ranunculales; family Papaveraceae; genus Papaver; species Papaver atlanticum. The sequence continues at coordinate 4,350,226 of JAJJMB010014053.1, forward strand.
GACGTGAAGTCTCCATCATAGAAATGGAGATAGGAAAATCCACAAGCATTTGAATGTATCAGAAATGGAAAAAGAATTATGAGCTTTTGCTTGATCATCATGGTCGTGATGTTAAGCTGAATTTTTCAGTAGCTTATTTATATACTATTGAGGAAGTAGTGTGACAGAAGTTGTTATTGCTTAACGTTAGCTATTTCTCACTCCAAAGGGAAAATGTGTGGGTGTCTGCAAGGATAGAATGTAGAAGATTTTTGGGATACCGAATGAAAGAAGGCGGTACGGGTGAAATGATGTATCAGCTTACTGGAACGTTTAAAAAAAAAAAGATTCAGGTACAATATAAATCATGTTGTGGCTCACAATCATTAGTTTACTGCTATATTATGTAATGAATCATATTTTTAGCTCATAATTAAGAGTTTCCTGGATTTATTATTTGAATTGGCATGAATTTCCAAGTTTTTCCGCTTTTCACTTTACCTGCTATCGTAATGGCTGAGGCGTGTCTGTATAAAATTTAAATGTAGGGTATTCAAATGTGTTTTGTCCAGATGCACCAAAAGATTTATGTCGGACTCTGTCAATTGAAAATGTCAATGTGATTTATCATTTTGCCAACTTAAGAGAGTTGCCAAATAACAATATAGCCGAATGACCCAGAAATTTAAGGATACAGTATATTCTAATGGCAACAACAAATCTTAAATCAGAATATAGTATACTCTAATGAAATCAAAAAATCTCAATAAATACAGCCTTCATTTGAGTTTTAGTTTGCTTAATATTATTTCCGTGCAATGTTGTTAATCATCGACCTTAATAGTTAGCTATTTTGATTATGCTTCAAATGAATTATTAAAGCATCTCATTCACGTACCAGTTTCTTATGTTACTAAATGAGATAATTTTAGCCATAAAATCCATGAAATTTTTTGGACAGACTGAAATTTCTAGAACCATATTATCAACCCTTGGCTCCGCCCCCTAAAATTAATAAAATCATTGAAAACCGTTATGTTTATTTGATATTTCGTATTTAGTCCACCTAAAATTTTGAATTTAGTCCACGAAGTCCACATATTTATATAAAAATATATTAGCACCCCTTAATTTTTTTTCTCTGGCTCCACCGCCACTAATGAAAAGAATAAAAAGTTAACTGCATCGTAAAAAACGAAAAATATTTTAGGAGTAACATTCAACGAGAGTGTAAAAAAGAGTAATTAATAAGGTCACGTTAAATAGTAATAACAATAAATGAAGCCCGTGCTGTTACAGCACGGGTTACACCCTAGTCTAATATAAGTTACATTAGCATCCAAGACAAAAACTAAAGCGATATCTACAAATTACAAATGACTAATTTTTATCCCGTTAATAGTGATTTGACATCCCTAAGCAAGCTTCTTTCTCAAAAATATACGATAGAAATTACCACAAAATAATTCTATTGACAAGCACCAAAAAATGGATGCTCCCCAAATCCAGATCCTTCAAATTGTACCAAAGCCCATAATTATAGGCATGTCATAGCTGCAACTCCACTTCATGTTGTCAAAGGCCTTTTCTAGGTTCATCTTTCAAATGCGTCTTCACCGCAACTCCGCCTCTGCGCCTCATGTTGTTAAAGGCCTTTCCTTGGTGTATCTTGCAATTGCCTTCAAGAATTTTTGACGCAATGGAGTTTCTAGTCTGGAACATCCCACCATTTCAAAGATTACGACATTTAGAAGAAAGCCACGCTAAAATTACGAGTGACTAGTTTACAGGTGGCATATATAGAGCCTAATTTCTCTTCTTTTATATTTTAGTGTTCATCATGGCTCAATTTTGGATGGGCTGTCTAAGTTTTGGAATGAAAGACCCATCGTTTTATTTCTTTGTTTTTTTATAAATTAGTTTATTTTTTATTTATTTTTTATTTTGGGGATCACTCCATTTTGGAGGGGCCCATATTTCAATTTAGTAGGACATTTAGGAAGTAAACGGTAGCCATCTCTTATTCACGTATTTTAGTTAATGGTCAAAGTGCCCTTATATCATTTTAATTTTATTTATTTTTACTTATTTAAAAAAAAAAAATCTTTTGTTTTATTATTAGGTTTGTTTGGTAAGGCCCTGATTCTAGCGATATATAAATTTGTTGGTATTTTCCTCATAAACCCATTACTTTTAATTCGTTTTTGATTGAAAATTTTGAACAGTAATCATCAAAATAGAGTGAAAATGGAAGTTATAGTAGCAAGCTAGGTGGGTAAAAGTTTTGAATAACCCTAGTTTGGTAACCGAACTTCTAAAACCAAAAACACGAAGAACGCTTCGGCTAAAACCAAACTTTTTGTACGTAACCAAACTTTTATATAGAACACCAAATGCAGAGTTCAGTCGCAAAAATTTCTCCTTAACCGAATTTTCATCTGTAAACTCATATCTTGAGTTTGGTTAGTTCGCAGAAAATTTCTCCTTGGCCGAACTCTTATTTGCAAACCCATATGTTGAGTTCGGTTAACTCGCATTTTTTTCCTAGCCGAACTTTTATATTCATGTAGTTCAGCTACTTTTTATTTATTATATCCTAGCTGAACCTCAAGTTCGACTAGTTTAATTTGTTTTTTTTTCTCTTAGCCGAACCAAACACAAAAAGTACACACACACAAAAAAGTTTGAAAAAAATAAATAATAAAAAACTAATATATTTCACTTAAACCCATTTTGGTAACAAGTATTAAAGAAATTTTATACATTCTTTCAAATAATTGGTAGGGATCCTTGTCACCAGCTGGGCACCAACAACCTTATGTATGACAATACCTAATCCGTGAAAAAAGAAATTATATTTCTTTGCGCTAACATCAAACCTAGACAAGTGATTGTGCATCATCTTCAAAAGATCCACAAAGTGCTCACTAAGTTCCCCAAATGTCGTGAAAGCCAAAGTGCCAAAACCAAAACCTTGAGGCAAGCATTTATCAAAATATTTTGTATGTATACGTGAAATGGCATTCCTCAAGGCTAACCTTGGCTGAAAATCAAGAACTCCTCCTCCAGTAAAAAGCGACACCCCAGTCACATCTAAACAAACGTCACGACCTTTATCCCAATTGTAAACCAGAATATCCGCAGGTCTAAGAGCCCCACCATCGTTAGACAAGATACTCAAAGTGACTTCCTTCCTAGCAGGCACCCCAACACGATAACACATATCAGCAATAGTGTCTCTGACAAGGTCATACCGAAATTTGAGCCCACCTCATGAGCACAGTGCAAAGCCTTATCTCCAAAACAATCCATATCCCGGTCACAAAAGGTACAAAGACTATCCGCAGTGGAAATGGGGATACCCAAACGATAACAAAGAACTGCACTGAATTGGCGCGCCCCAAGCCTCTAATTGAGTCCCTCAATGGGTAGTGCTTTGAGAATACTGAAGCATGATTGGACTTGTTACATTGCCAGATGGCACAATCACGAGCAGTCATGGAGAACTTCCCATGCATCTCTTTCATGATAACATCAAAATACTTAACCGCCATAAATTTCATGGGATGAGGGGCAGTAAGTTCGACGTTGACACCAAGACATACCCGTGAAAATAATTCCATAGATAGCTAAAAACCAAGATCAGGACCCTGAATAGAAGTGTTGTGCAAGATAACATATTGAAGGGGTTGTGTCTAGATCACCGAAGCCAAATAACAGTAATGGATCGCATCAGCCATGAAAAATAAGCACAAACCACCATGCCTGAGAGGTAAAGAGATAAGCCGAAGTTGTAACAACCCCACACCAGGACCATCATTCTTAATGATATGACACACATGCTGGGCCAAGTGCGAATCAAAAATGGCCCGTGCTTCTGCTAAATACTCAGGCATAGTAGTTCGTATAAAAAAATATAACTTAGAAACCCTTGCACAAATAAGTACTCATTTAATTAAATGATAACTTAGTCATCTCCGCTTTTTGGACACCCTTATAACTATAGGTCAGATGGCCTAATCAAATCATGTTTTTCTTTTTCTTTTTCTTCCTGTTTTCCAATTTTATTATTTTTGATAGGTAAACAAATTGGTGTTGACGAGTTTCGAAACTCAAATTACTGATATCACCACCCAATGGTTTTACCATTATAAGATACTACAATTACATTGGCAATTTCCTTTTGGGTTAATTGGTGTTTGATACTTACATTTTGTCCAACATTAGCGTTTGGTCTAACTTTTGTCCAACTTAGGGGTTAGTACTTGGAAATGACGTTGACCCGCATTGACCACGTTAAGTCATGACGTGTCTAAATTTTCTGATAATTAATACGGAATTACTAAAATATATTTATCTTTAGTAACAATGACTAACTGTGTCCTCAACCCATCAAACATATGGACGGTCCATATTAGATCTCTACACATATACGAGATTAGTGGCTAAGATTTTAAACTTTGTTTCACTTATTCATCTCTCTCGAAGAAAAACTGCATCTTCTTCTTCTTAAATCCATACAGACACAGAAACCCGATCTTCATCTTTTTTTTCTTCTTTAAATCATATCATCACCGACCTTAAATAATTTCCCTTCTCCTTTGTTTCTTTCTCATCTGTGATCAAAGAACTTGAAATTTCAGATTGAAATTAATCTTCTGCCCTAAACTTCTCAGATTTAAATTAAATTTCAGATTTATTTCATCTGTGATTAAAACCCATATCAGAATTCATTTTCTTCGATTTGTTTTCCCAAACCCTAAATCACAACCCGTAAACCCAATAATCGTTTGCCATAAAGTGTTGGTTTCATCTTGATTTTGAGCTCTGATTTTGGTATTTTAAATGATTCGATGAAGTTCTGAAGAAAAGCTTAATTTGGTCACTTATTTGTATTTGATTCGTGGGTTTTTAGTGTGTTCCATCTTGATTTGGGAGGTAATTTTGAGGTTGGGAATGAAATCAGGATTATCTGGTTAAAGGTTCGGAGTGCCCTAAGATTGAAATATTGGGTTTTTTTGGATTTTTAATGTGTTCATGATGTTACCAGTTGAAGGAGATTCGAAAACTATGGGTGGTTACTTCTTCTTTTTTCCTGTTAGACAATCAAAAAATGGTTGTGATTTAAAGATGGGTTTGTAATTGGGTTGTTGTTCTACTCTGCAAATTCTGTTTTTTCATAATTTTTGCAGTAGATTTATGGAAACTGAGCTTATTACTGACGAGTCTTTGTTTTTCTGTTATCTTTTTGGATTCATGATTTTTGTTTATGAAATGATGATTGAATTTGTGGTATGAAAGTTAAGTTGAATTACAACAACTGAAATGGGAATGAAGAAGAAAACTGTGATTTTTAATTTGGGGAAGAACATGAAATGAGGATTCTTCTTGTTAAAGGTCAATCTAACAGCGCTAAGTAATTAGATTTTTGTTTATTTTTTTATAATTATTAAACAGAAGTCATGGTCAACGAAAGTCAACGTCAATTTCATGTACCAGCCCCTAAGGCCTATTCCTATGCATATATATGCACCCACTATAGGTATGCCAAACTCATATGCATATATGTTAATTATAACATATAGGCATACATGATGGAGTTTCCAGCGAGCGATATAGAGTGTCCATCGCTTGATGGTCATCACCTCGCTCGCTGGTCATTCCAACGCTAGCTACAACGCTCGCTGATCTGATCATCGCTTATCTGTTCATCATCCAACGGCTACAATTCTTCCCCTCTATAAATACCCAATTTCAGACTCATTTCAACTCATACTAGAATTTTTAAATCTTACTAGAATTTCTCAATCTCAAATCTAAAACAATCACTCCTTCTCTACAATTCTTAATTTCTTGTAATATGGATTCACAATCTCAAAGCCAAGGCAACGGTAAAGTTAAAAGGTCAAAGTCCGGGGTGCAAAATACACCATGATAGAAGATGAATGCATTTGTCATAATTATGTTTTTTTTTTTTACCCAAGATTGTATCGATGGTGCACAACATCATGGTAATACCATGTGGGAAAATATATTTCGTAAATATGAAGAAGAAACCATGAACATCAATTCTCGTGATGCAAAGGGGTTGGCAGAACACTTCATTGTAATAACCACTTATGTTGGATTGATAATGCAAGCCAAGAGAGGCCGGGAGAATGGCCTTGTGGATGTTGATGTTGAAAGAAAGGTTCGTACGGAATGGCAGCGAAAACATGGCAAACAATTCTCTTTCGAAAGTTGTTATCCTATTTTTAAAGTGTTGAACAAATATAATCCAGATGCGTTAGTAGGTAATTAACAAGTACCTGAAAGGTCACCATATAATTCTTCTCCCTCAACACTAAATTCTTTACCATTTTCACCAGGTCCATCAAATTCTTCATCAGATACCCTAAGAAACCCAAACGCGAACTTAGTTTTCAATGATAATGGTGGTAAGAGAAAACTTCCAGGGAGGAACAATGCAAGACTGGCTAGATAATTAGCCCAAGAAGGAGCAAGTTCCGGTGGATTTAACATGACATAGTTTATGGAACATCAAAAGACCGTCGAGAAGCAAAGAACGGTTGATAGGAAATTTCAAAACAAGGAGAGTAAGAAAAGTCGTCTTTCTCAAGGAAAATTTGGGTTTGACTATGACAAGCATAACATTCTTCAAGCTAACACTTCAATTATGAACGCCCAGCAAAAACATGTGTGGCAAATCGAATTTGACAGGATTCAAGTACAGATTGAACAACAGGCTGGATTTACTAACAACCATGATGATGATGAGGATGAGTCTAATGATGAGTTCGATGTAGTAGTTCCTCTAGATGATTGATGTATTAATTTAAGTTTTAATTTGAAGTATTGCGATGTATTAATTTAAGTTTTAATTTGAAGTATTGCATTTTAATTTGATATGTTGTTGTTGCATTCTACTTAATATTAGTTTGAAATGAAAGTTGATTAATTTGAAATGTATTTGCATTCTACTTAATATTAGTTTGAAATGAAAAGTTGATTAATTTGAAATGTTGTTGCAATCCACTTAAATAAGTTTCACATATTAACTTAAACCAAAATACATAAATATAATTAAACCAAAATACATAACTTAAACCAACATAACTTAAAATACATAACTTAACAATTAAACCAAAATAACTTAACAATTAAACCAAGATAACTTAAAATACATAACTTATCTTCCATGCTCTGCTCAAAGATTCACTCTCAGATCATCTCTTAAACTGTCATACAAATTCTGGTTCTGAATGTAATTAGTCATTTGAGCATAATTCCTTGCAGGGACCCCTCTTTGTGGTTGAATCTCAGGCCTCAAATCTTCATCTTCATAGTTAATCCACTCTGAATCACGACGGGGTTCCTGAATGACCATGTTATGAAGAATTATGCAAGTGAGCATAGTCTTGTGCATTTCACGAGCACTCAACCCACGATATGGGCCACAAATGAAAGCGAACTTCCTCTTAAAAATTCTAAAAGCGTGTTCCACATCCTTCCTCGCTGCCATTTGGACGGTGTTAAAATACCGGTATGAACGCCCCAATGTATCGGCAGGAGGCTGACGGTAGCATTGAACCAAGGTGGACCATTTTGGGTAGATAGCATCCGCAAGATAATACCCATGAGTGTATTGATGGTCGTTGATCGTGAAATGGACTTGGGGACAAATTCTATACTTCAGATCTTCAAACAGAGGCGACTTGTGCAACACATTAATATCATTTTGTGAACCCGGAAGACCAAAAAAGCGTGCCATATCCAACAATCATAAGAAGCGGCAGCTTCAAGGATAACAATTGGTTTAGGATAATGACCCTTATATTGACCGACCCAATAAACAGGGCATCCTTGCCATACCCAATGCATACAGTCCAGACTACCTAGCATTCCTGGAAATCCCCTTTCCTCATTCTCCTTCAATATTTATCTAACATCTTCCTCGGTTGGTTTTCGTAAATATGTTGGACCAAAATGATTAATCATTACTTCACAAAACAATGAAAGGTAAGTGAATGAAGTTGTTTTACCCATACGAAGGTACTCATCGTTCGCATCCGCTGGTCTGTCATAACCTAGAATCCTTAAAGCCGAAGTAACTTTTTGTTCAGGACTATGACCTCTAATATTGAGTGCATCAAACTGATAATTAAGTTGAGGTTCTACTCGACAAAGCTCTTCAATAATCTTTATCACCAGATGATGAGGCATACGGAATCGACCTTGAAAATTTTGATCAGAGTACACACAATTGGGAAGAAAATAATCGTGCATCAGCTTCTGATGGTAAAATTCCCTCCCTCGATACGTATACCTTTTTTAGAATACTTCTTGTGGCTCTGGAACTCTAGGTATTTGGCCCGTATGTACAAGCATTAAAGTGTCGATCAGTTTATTATCTTCAGCTTCTTCATCATCAAGTTGTTGCAACCTCCTTCGATGCATTTCTTGCTGTAATCTAAACCGATTCATAATAACATTCCTCTCTTCATTGGATCTCTCCATTGATGATTATGAAATTTAAAATGAGAATAGAGATAGAGAAATTGGTGAAATATAGGTAGAAGTAGGTTTGAGTAACTTGGAGAAATACAAGGGCATATATATAGGAACCAGTATGGGGAAATAGCCGTTGCAAAATATCTACTGGTCGATAATCTTAATATTGCCAGCGATATTATTTATATCGCGTGATGAGATGTATGACTCCAGCGATACTCATAATATCACAACCGTTATGAATAATAACGCTCGCTAGAAACTGTGTCGCTCTGTGGTTTTCCCATAGTGGCGCTATTGGTTTGCCATGCCACCTGGTATGCCAAACAACTTCTTTTTGGCATGTGCATTGGAATAGGCCTAAGTTGGACAAAAGTTAGACCAAACACTAAAGTTGGACAAAATATAAGTATCAAACACCAATTAACCATTTCCTTTTTGAGGAAGGATCCCTTCACACTTTTATTATCACACTATCTCACACGTCGGACGTCATTTTTGTGAATAAAAATCAAACCGTAATGGATTTGAAGCTAATACTTTGAGGATATGTTCCTCTTACCAAGTTCTACATGCCTACCAAAAATGAGCACATTCCAAAATATAAAACCTCACAATCTACCGGTCTTAATTTCGACGGCCAAAATTCCGTTAATTTTTCAACGGCTCATTTTCAAAGTAGTAGATGGTGGTGTTATACGTCTCGAAATACGCTAATTTTCGGTAGGAATGTAAAGCAATGTAATAGTAACATCTTCAAATCCGTTACGGTTTGATTTTTATTCGCAAAAATAACGTCCAACGTGTTAGATAGTGTGATAATAAAAGTGTGAGAGGATCCCTCCTCTTCCTTTTTGTTATATCGTTTATTTTCTTTTGAAAGCTTATTAAAAGCCTAGCATTTTTAAGGGCCACTCAAAAGGAATTGGGGGCCAAAAAAAAAAAAAAAGGGGGTCACCCAAACGTAAATTGAAGCCAGCCCTTATCTCGCATAATTCGTAATGGCAAAATTGCACTTACATAATCGGTAGATAATATAAGATATTTATCTACCGATTGCATTCGGTAGCTAAAAAAAAAACTCCCGTACGATTGTAGTCGTTGTAGTATTTCGAAGAAATTTGTTCATTTTTTTCATTTGTTGTCATTTTTGAGTTATTGAGAAGAAGAAGAAGGAAAAAAGGGAAAAACAATTTTTTTTATAAATAATCAACAAAAATGGATGGATATGAAGAAGAAGGTGAGAGAGTTAAAATGTATTTTTGCTGCATATAGGGGAAGAGGATACCCTCCTTATATAGATTATAGTTCCAACGACTCTTTTATTTTTTGAAAATATGGCCGTTTATGCGAGGTGTAACACGAGTATACGCAGCATGTGACTCATCAGCACATTAAATTTTCTATAATCGGAAGTTTAGTTTTAACCGTTAAAGTTAACCAGATATCCGAATATAATGTGGCTCAAAATTCAGTTTTGAGAAAAATTGAAAATTTCAAATTTGTAGCCCTTGTAATAATCGGAAGTCAAACATGTCAACCAAACCTCCGAATATAAAGTGGCTCAAAATTCCAATCCTCCCAAAATCCTTAGGTTTTGGCATTTTGGAACGACCATAAGGCTTGGAATTTTGAAATGCTTAACTACTATATTCAGTAGTCATTGTAATTTAATTGCGTCTGAATATAGAGTGGCTCAAAATTCAGTTTTGTGAAAAAACTGAAAATTTCAAATTTGTAGCCCTTGTAATAATCGGAAGTCAAACATGTCAACCAAACCTCCGAATATAAAGTGGCTCAAAATTCCAACCCTCCCAAAATCCTTAGGTTTTGGCATTTTGGAACGACCATAAGGCTTGGAATTTCGAAATGCTTAACTACTATATTCGGTAGTCATTGTAATTTAATTGCGTCCGAATATAAAGTGGCTAAAAATTCAGTTTTGAGAAAAAACTGAAAATTTGAAATTTGTAGCCCTTGTAATAATCGGAAGTCAAACATGTCAACCAAACCTCCGAATATAAAGTGACTCAAAATTTCAATCCTCCCAAAATCCTTAGGTTTTGGCATTTTGGAACGACCATAAGGTTTGGAATTTCGAAATGCTTAACTACCATATTCGGTAGTCATTGTAATTTAATTGCGTCCGAATATAGAGTGGCTAAAAATTACGTTTTGAGAAAAAACTAAAAATTTCAAATTTGTAGCCCTTGTAATAATCGGAAGTCAAACATGTCAACCAAACCTCCGAATATAAAGTGACTCAAAATTCCAATCCTCCCAAAATCCTTAGGTTTTGGCATTTTGGAACGACCATAAGGCTTGGAATTTCGAAATGCTTAACTACGATATTCGGCAGTCATTGTAATTTAATTGCGTCCGAATATAGAGTGGCTCAAAATTCAATTTTGAGAAAAAACTAAAAATTTCAAATTTTAAACCTTGTAATAATCGGAAGATAAACTAGTTAACCAAACCTCCGAATATAGAGTGGCTCAAAAATCCTTGTAATAATCGATAAATATATACGTTAACATGACTTCCGATTGTTACATTCGGAAGATTTGTATATTAAAGTATCTGCCGATTGTACATCAAAATTTAACGGTTTCATGATGTTATATTTGAGCAACTTGCAAATCATTGTTAAATTCATACACCATTCATACTCCATAAAACTAACCATTCACAAACCATAACGTGATTTAAGAACTTAAAACCCAATCCAAACCTTAAAAACTACATAATCCAACACAAACTATAAATACTATGAAACGACATAATCCAACATAACACAAATCATTGTCATTTATTTGGTCTTCTTGACTTTACGACCGTGACTACCTCCAAGTCCTGCACGACCACGAGTTTGAGCACCTTCAGTTGGAGCACCTTCAGCGCTCGATGAAGCTCGAGTTCTTTTACCCGTCTTTGACACTGCCATCTTAGGCGGATTCTTCTTCGTGCCTTTCTCCCCAAACTGGGCTGCATAATCTTCATTATCCATATTATCAACTAAGTCTCTAGCTTCTTTTATCCTCTCAACTGGCACGGGATCTCCGCTCCTCATGCATGCGGTTAACATTTTGGAAACACACTTGAACATATTCACCTATTTTTATACATAATGAGATAACATCAAACGGTAATTCCTTCCGAATATGCATCATTTCGAGTTCTGTAAACTCAATTTTTTTGGCCTATATAATCGGAAGTAATTTCCCAACATTAAGTTCCGATTCTAAATAATTAGAAGTAAAACTAAGTAACATGTTTCCGAATAAACTACATTCGGAAGTTAAAAATGTGTAGATCCTACCGAATATGCATCATTTGGAGTTCAGTAAATTATATTTTTTTGGCCTATATAATCGGTAGTAATTTCCAAACATTAAGTTCCGATTCTAAATAATCGGAAGTAAAACTAAATAATATGTTTCCGAATAAACTACATTCGGTAGTTCAAAATGTGTAATTCCTACTGATTATGCATCATTTGGAGTTCAGAATATGCATCATTTGTATTGTCTACCGAATAACTATAGATGGACTTATAGAGTTAAAAAAGACCTGCAATAGAGCCACATTCCTGCCAACTTGGCTAGTTCCTCGCCTCGATGCCTTTCTCAACTCTTCCATCAAGAATGCTAGGCATGCCGTGCCCCAAGAGTAGTCACCGACTTCATGGAGAGGATCCAAAAGTTGTATAAGGTTGGCGTCGATCCGATTGCTAGAAGTGTTGGGGAAAATGACACATCCCAATACACAAAGGAGATTTGCGGTGACCGCGTGATCCACTTTCTCATCAGTTAACGTTCCTTTTTGTTCTTTTTCCAAGGTGCCTCGGAACTTATTCATCAAAATAGTAGTGTTGATCTGTCTAGTTCTGTATTGAGCATGCCTCATGAACTCTTCTTTTGATGTCTCTTCATCCCAACCTAAGCACTTTTTGGTTAGAGCATAAAGTTGTGCCCAACTTAACTGCTTTGTGTAGCTAAACTTCATAGCTATGCCTTGGTCGGGGAGTTTAAGAATCTGTACAACATCATCCGGGTTAATCGTCATCTCCCCAAACGGCATATGGAATGTGTTGGTCTCAGGATACATTCTCTCCAAGAACGCCGATATAGCCACACGATCATGTTCCAACATTGAATTCTCGACAGCAGTAGCTAACCCCGAGTTGGCTATAATTTTATTGATCCTTTCACATTCACCGGATAAAGGCCAATTAAGCATTTTTGTTGGTGCGGCGGTGGGTTTGAGTAGACGAACCGCATCTTGATGATACTATTAAACACACGATAAATGAGTAAATACAAAACCCTTAATACAACTATTACGATAGAACACATAGACAATACGTTAATAAAAAGGATACGATTATTATTACCTCGGTTTCGTATATGTCTTTGGCCCAGGAGTCTTTGTATCCAAATAACAATTTTCCTCCATCCGCCGGTCGCCCAAGGATTTTTCCTGCTGGAATATTCCTCACCTTCAAGTGGTCAGGGACAAGATGTGATGCTTTCTTAGCAATATCCTTCTTTCCACCTTCTCCTCATTTGTTGGCTTTTTTGGTACCACTTGGTTGTCCTTCTTCTTGTACTGTTGGCACTGGATCAATTGGTTCAATTTCTTGTTGGGATGTAACTTGTGGAGCAATTTGTTCTACACCACCTTGTTCATTGCATTGTGGATCAGTTGGTTCATCACCTTATTGATTGTCTTGTTGAGCACTTGGTTGCACACCTTGTTGACTGTCTTGTGGAGCAATTGGTTCTACACCTTGTTGAGCACTTGAATTTACCTTGGCACTCCTTTCTCTCCTAGCACTAGCTGACACTTTCTTACTCCCTTCTCGACGAGGCCCTAAGTCGCCTGTTTTGGGGGCTTGCTTATCTCAACTTTTCCTAAACAACAAAATAAGGAACGTTTACAAACTATACAATCGGAAGAAAAAATACACAATCAAAACCCGAATGTAGATAATCAGAAGTAAAAGGAAACATTTTGTTATCGAATACATAACATTCGGGAGATAAGCAAATTTGTTTGCTACCGAATACTCATCAATTGGATTTCAGGAAACTCTGAATTTTTCAGCCTATATAATCGGAAGTCATTAAAAATATTTTCTACCGAATATATACTGGCCCCAAACTATTTCAGTTTCAACATTTTACAATCGGAAGTATAGAACATTATTCGCTTTCGAATATTTCCTGGCCCCAAAATGGGATTTTGCCTAAATCACAATTTTGAGAATTTTTCAATTGTCTAATATATTCGGTAGTAAGTGTACTACCGATTACTGTGGCTCTACATCAACATAATCGGAAGTCAAAAAAAACTTTAAACTACCGATTATATACATTTTGTACACAGGAAGATATGAGAAACAATATTCGGAAGTTAAACTATAAATACATCTACCGAATATAGACTATGTTCTTCAGAAACGAAGAACACGACTACATTCGGAAGTAATGTAGCATGAATATCTACCGAATATGGGTAAATAACCAAAAACCCTAGAATTTTTTTTTCTCGATTCGACTAATTAAAGCGAAATAAACCCAAAAATTGATAGAGTCTTACCGAATTGGGGCCATTTGAAGTTGCCGGAGTGTTTGACTATCAGATTCGCCACCACCAACTACATCCACGGCTTCGTGTTCTTCGCATTCTTCGTCATTTTCAGCAACAATTTCTTTATTTCTTGCTGCAATTCCAATATGTGGATCCACACCGCGAACTACGTTTTCCGTTCGAGCTCTTTTGGGTTTATCTTTTGAAGACATCGTTGAAAAAAAGAATCGACGATGTTTTGATTTTACGATTCACGACGACGATGAGTTGAATTGAAGAACGAGGGAATTTTTTTCCCCCTCCACAATCGGGAGAGAAGGGGAAGAGCAGAAGAAGAATAGTTGAAATGGGTTGAAATGTTTTTGATTTGGTTTTTATTTTCTTTCTACTTGAAGGGCATTTAGGTAACTTCAATGTCCTATAGGGTATCCCTTAACTAGTGACCTTGGCTGGGTATAAATTATTAGCCCCTAATTTCTTTTGAGTGGCCCTAAAAATGCCAGGATTAAAAACATTCCGTGAGATTTTTCAGGAGATATCAGGCGTCACTAGTCCATAAACATGTGGTTTAAGTTTTGCCATACATTGTTCTTTGGTAGGTAGGAGTGTGGTCAGACGTAACAGCTGGAGAACCAATTTTCAAACGTCGCTAGTAATACTCTATTATGATGATGGCTAAGGGTTTTTTTCTTCAGAATGAACGAGTCTTTGATCCTCAATTCATTGATTAAAGCGAATCATTAAAATTACTCTACGCCTCTTTCCTCTAGGTTTTGGGAGGAGTACTATATAGTTTAGTTTATTATGTTATTCCATAGGGAAGGAGGAGCCGTATTCTCTTCTCTCCATTGTGCTTTAAACAGTATTTTTAATGCAATCTTTCTTTCTTTTTGAGCAAAAGAAAATAAATAAATAAATAATGAAAAAGTTTCACCGAAAAACTGGAGGCATGATTCGCTAAATGATTTAAAACCATACTTAATTCCTGAGAGTTCTTTTGTTTAAATCTCCAAGAGTTCTGTTGGTTTCGGGGGCTTCATTTCTTTACTTCTAACTACCGTGGGAATATTTTTAAACAAGAGGTTACACTTGCTTCTTTTTTTACGGCTTGACCACATTGACTTATAAGTTTTACTAGTCTGAAAACCAAGATTTATGCTTTCAGTCACTAAGCCGAAAGAATGAGTGCAAGCTTTACTTTCACTTTCAGTAGCTAGTACATTTTAAGTGTTAAACCAAAGTTGATTTTATGTAAAACCATAATTAATTACAGTATTTAAATCACATAACATGTTGCAACAAAATGTGCAGAAGTAGCTAAAAAACACACACACACATATATATAATTTTGACTCTTGATCATCCCCATCTTCAAGTTTGAACTTAGTCGATAGAATGAGAAATCTGTTTAAAAAGTGGAACATGTTCAGGCAAAAGAGAAAGTACTGCATCCACTCCACCATCTTCACTACATGTAGGCAAGAAAATGACTAGACCTTCAACTGGAATATTGGGTGGAAAAAAGGCACAAGGACCCCCACCACCAAAATCAAGATCATGAAACTGAAACCTCAACCAACTATCAACTTCCAAATTTGGGCATAACGAGTTTCCGAATTCGGGTGCTGTTGCTTCAAGCTCTTCTCCTCCATCTGCTTTAGCTATCTCACCGAAATCAATAAAAGACTTGAAATAATTATTATCGACTCGAGTCACTTCGTCGTGGATTGCCTTAGCGATATATGCATGGTTATGTTCCAACAATTCCTTCACTTTCAACTTTGGATAAGCCCAGAGGACTAAATTACCAAAATATTCCATTGGTACTGATGGTTTAATTCTTGCTCTTCCATTCACTGCAACTCTAACTTGAGTTGATTCTTCTCGATCAAGTCCTCTAGCTTCAGTCACCTTCTTCCATGTATGAGAAAGTAGACACTCAAAAGTACTGTATTTTTGGTTATGAGCGGAGCTTTGTTCACTGATTTTAGCTTTGAGCTTTTTCACAAACTCCGGCGAGTAATGGATGATCAAGGTCTCAATGGAAGGTGAAAATACAGGTGCCATGTCTGGAGTCATAGTAGTCTTTTTGAATTCGATTGAACGATGGTCAAAATCTACTTTTGGTGGGTTTCTTGGTTGCGAAACGGCCAGCCTATCGTGATAAGGAAGGGGGTCCGTCGCAAGACCCCGTACTGTTCTAGCCCATGCAACAAAGAATGAACTCATAGATTGACCATCACAAACACGGTGATGAGCAGTTTGGCCGATAACTAATCCACCACAAGCATAACGATTGAGTTGAATCTGAAGTAATTCTTCGATATTTCCTTCAACAGGTGGAAGAAGATGCCTAACATCTTTGGATGGATCAAACGGAAGAAGTTCAGCAAGTGAAGTAGGAACATAAGTCTCGGTGACACGAATACCTGCATTATTCAGAGCAATACAAGTTCTACCTTGACCGTCGGTAGTAAAACGTCCGGCTAAGTGAGGGTAATAAACAAGAACTTTCGAGAGTGCAGCTTTCATGACTTCATTTGATGGCATAGGTGCTTTAAAAGCGTATAAAACAGCTACATGAAGATCAAAAGCAGCTTTATCGAAAATAGTAAGAGGAACTAAAACATCATTGTTACTGGAAATATCTAGAGACTGAATATCATCACTGGAGGGAGAAGAGGAGTAAGGTTTCAAAATGGTGTTGTTGATCAAACCTATAGCCATTGCTTTGCTAAGATTATGAGAAAATTATAACAAACCCAAGATTTATTGTTGTTTTGGCAGTATAGGTATCAAGTTCTGTGGGATGACTAAAGAAGCTTTGGAGTAAAGAAATGAAGGTGAAGAAGTTGTGTTTGTTTCTCAACTGCTAAAGGAAAGGTGGTTTTTATAGAAACACAAAACCAAATTACCAACGCCAACATGGCTTATCTCCTAATTATCATCATTCATTAGAATATTATAGATGTACCAAAATTTTCTCTGCCTCTATATTTTTGATTTCCTTATTAGCTTTCTCATTGGTTTACGAAAGGTCACATATTTTTTTGTCTTGGAGTACATTTTTACTTTTGCTTATTCAAAAATGAGAATTGAGATGAGGAGGAAAGTTTCAAGTTTCAACAATTTCTTTGACGTTGATACCTATTAGGTTAAATCAGAAAAGGTTTATCCAAGATCCAAAAACTCATATCTGCAAGCTACGTAAAGCTTAATGGGGGTTGGTAGGTTTGATTTTAAAATCAGAACGCTAGTACGTAATTAAGCATATCGCTAAGATAAAGATTATATGTAACTTTTTTTTTTTATATTGCTGGTCTATCCATATTATTGGCCCCTTGTAAATCACAAGTATGACTAGATCTACTAAAAAGCAACCAGACCAGAGTCTAACAAAAGTTGCATGCAGCAAGAAATAAAAGATGGCAAGAACAGCATAGGGAGCAATAATTTTTTTTAATGTTTTTTCCCTTGGACCATCTTCTTCTAGTCAAGAGTGTATCATATGTGAAGGTGTACATATGCGAAATAAAATGTTAAGTATGATTAACTACAACCATTCTTTTTGACGGGTTCACCAAGAGAGACGACCCTTATAGTGTACTCTAAGTCTCTATTCCATACACCAACGAGTCCATCGATTTTAGACAAATCTTTGCACAATGTGTCAATTCATTTAACCTACCCAACAAACCCCAGTTTCGGTTAAACTAATGACAGGATAAAAAGTTTGGATAAAGAACGATAAAGAGTCAAATTGCACTGCACAAAAGCTATAGGAACACTTGACAAGTTGACATATCATTTTGCATCATTGCAACTTCTAAACCGGCCATGGGTGGTGCATCAACTCGTGTCACATGCTGATTTATTCGCGTGTCAGACAATCAGAGGGCTGGCAACTTGTTTTTGATCTTTCTAATCACCACAGCAACCGTACACGTGTAAATGAGTTTCCTTGTAGCCCTGTAACGAGAACCAAGAGAAATGGAAAATTCCACTCGAGTTTTTTTTTTTTTTTTTGCAGTATTTGTCTAAAAAATTTCCTCGAATTTCCACTTCTCAACAGTGTAAAGTGGGTGAGACTGAGAGAAGGAAGATTATACAAGATTTTGGAATGTTTTTCTCTCGATTCTTTTTCTTCCCTTTGTTTCTTTGTTTAATCGGGTCAATTGGTAAACGTTTTTCTATGACTCATGTGAGTCGTAGTTGGTGAAATTCCTAACCCAAAGACCAAATTGCATCTATCTCGATCCCAAGTTTTTCTTAACACCAATTTTAATAGTTCACCTAACACATACTCACATATTTAGCTATAAGTCACACCAATACATTAGGCATAGTTAATTTCTCCAAAATATGTATGATTAACATTTGCGCATGACAAAATGATAAAGCAAAATAGATAGTTATTAGTGCTTTTATGTTATACCTTAAAATAATGATGAAAATTGTTAATTGCCCGTCTTAGGTAAACAGTATTCATAGGGCGTAGCCGTTGGATGGACATGAGAGACAATTATCGTCGTTAAATTGATGAAGATAATTACCCTAATGAAATGATGTTGAAAATAGATAGTTGCCATATCAAGTATACAATTTCGTATACAATTTCTTTGGAGTTTAAATTTGTTCACACTCCTCTAACGAGTGTATATTTCACATAGTCTTCTGATTGGTTGATTATTTAACTGATGGCCCCATTACCCTCCATGTTTAGAATCACGACACTCGTTACATAACTCCCTAAATTGAATCAATGGTTGAGATTAAAATGTTACGTGCAAATTCGCACTCGAGGAATAAACATATTGTGAATATGAGAGAGGATTGAGACCGTTGGAAGAGGTTTTTTTTTATCCATGCCATGCCGGTGTGATTGATCTTCTAGTTGTTTTTCTTTGCAAAAGTCATCTTTATTGACGTGGGAAGTTTGTAACAAAAAGCAATGAACTAAATTGGACCCGTACATTTCTATGGAAATCTACCCTTACAAAGTAATCGCTTGTGTATTTCTATTACACTTGAAAGAAAAACAACCAAGTAACCAGATTAATATACTAGAGACATAAAACGAGACTGAGGATACAAATAATTCTCACCCATCGTACATAATTTTTCACCATAAAATGAGTTTGCAGTGCATGAATGGAAACCACTTCTTTATGCAATAATATTTACAGAAATACAGATGAACATAATTATCTATATCTAGAGGCAATGCATGTTACTGTGTTCTCCTAAGATCCCTAAACACTAGGTCTCGCACCAATCATCTCAGTATAAACAAATAGAGGGCTCCACATAGTGTGCATTTATTGGTGAACAAAATCTACACTTAACCAAAAAAAAAAAAAAAAAAAAAGAGGAATTAATGATTAAAGTTGAATGCAAGAACAAGAATAAATGGATACATCAACATGTTATCTAATACCATTAACATATTTTAAACCTCGCGAGAGCAATATGTCAAAGATCTTGTCAAAAGATTTGGTCTTGATAACTCCATTCCGAAGCAAACTCCCATATCTACAACTAGGAAACCACAAAGAGATGAAAAATATGTTAGTGTGGATCCGAAATTCTACAGGTTCATGATTGACAGTCTTTTGTATCCAACAACCACGACACGTAATATTTCCTTTAGTATAGGTTGTTGTGCAATATTGCAATAAAAAGGATCATATGATATGTCAATTATACTATGGGTTTTGGTCTATCTTACACCTTTGATACAAGCATTGAACTTAATGATTATTCTGATACAGATTGGGCATGTAGTGTGGATGGCAGGAAGAGCACATCAGAAGTATTTTTTCACGTGGTAATAAATCTTGTTGCTTGTCGTAGCAAGAAACAAAACTCACAATTCTTGTCAACTTGTCAAGCAGAATACATCGCAGCAGGTTCATGATGTACTCAAATCTTTTGAATGAAACAAATGCTCGCAAATTATTGAATAAATACTGGATCTACGAAGATCTTTTGTGATGACTCAAGTGCGATTCGAGTTAGTGAAAATACCATTGAGCACTCAAGAACAAAATACATCGACATAAGATATCACCTAGAGATCTCTTTGAGAATGGTATTGTCAAAATTGAGTTTGTCCTTTCTGAATAACAATTGGCTGATAATCTCACCAAGCCTCTCCGTGCTCGAACGCTTCATGAGTTCGAAAATGTATTGGCATTGCTTGAAATTATTAATCCAAGCTGATTTTATTGCCTCTGAACTCATTCATATATTTTGGGCAATACAGCTTGATTTCCAGTAAAGGAATTGTCGTCGTCTTTATCTTCCTTTCTTTTGTGTTCAACATTATGTTGTAGTTCCTTAGTATTTGTGTGATCCATTGTTCCATAATATTTTATATTTATATTACTATAATTATCATCTTTAAAATGTTGAGCCTTTCTCCAAAAAGTTGTGTCATACATTCAATTGGTTGCGTGCCCAATTAAACCCATAGGTATGGTTGTTGTCATATGTGCCCTCTTCGAACCACCTTAAGTCATAATTGACTCGGTGCCACTACATCGCTAATAGTGAGTTCAAAATGTAATGACTCGATGTGGGTATCTATAGTTCTTATGCTCCTAATAATGAATTCTCTTTGCCTATCTGACTCCTAGGCAACATACGAGAACATAACCCATGAAATTCCTACTTAATAAGCTAATAAAAATATGTGCTAAGATTAACCTATCTTATCATAACGTTGATATTTAAACTTTAAAAGAAAACCGAGTTGAATTTATAACACAATATATCATTAGAATTATAAATAGCATAACCTTCCTTAGTCTAACACGAAAAACTCTTCCTCATAAGAATTGTTTTCTTGAAGGAATTTTGAGGATTAATACAATTAATGCATCGGTTTTCCATGATTGTGTACACTACTTATGCTAATGTTCTCTGTGAAACATATTTTTTGATGATCTTCTGTCTAGTATCCTTGCCTACTAGTATATGGTGTTAAGATCAAGTTAAAAACCCTTTTCTTTGAAAAAAAAAGGTCGTTATGTTGTTCTTTTGAGAATGACATAAAATTGGGGAGAGTTCAATTTAAACTTGTGCTTAATTGATATATCTTTGTGGGGAGTGCGGTTGCGAAATTGTAGGAGGTGACTTTACCTGCATCTCTCCTTGATGAAGACGCTAAGTTTACTTGGTGAAATCGTCTAAATAAAAAGTTGGTATGCTATTTGTAGTCTCGATAACTCTTTTATGTAGTTCATTACGATCCCTTGTTTTTCGTCTTTATCAATTTTGTTGACAAAAAAGGGGAAAATTACTTAGTAGTATTCTACTATAACATATGGCTTTTCGGAAAATTATGTTAGGGGGGGTCGATTATGAACTATATGTTTTACCTATTGTGCAAAAGAGGTAAGTAATGATGAAGGGGGAGAGTGTATCACCGTAATATTTCTTCAAAGTTTTGATACAATTGGACATTGAGGAAGGTAACAATACTATGCACCAAAAAGTTTGTTACGTTGGTGTACAAATCTTCATGTAACAACCATTGAGTTGAGTAATTTTATCATTCTAGAAAGACTCTAAACGATTTTTCTCTTAAGTTTTTATCTCTACCGATCTTCAATAGAAAAATATGTTGAAACAATCATGTGCAGAACCAAAGACGAACTTGAAGAACAAAGAATTCAAGACGATGTTGAAGAACCAAAGAAATCATGCCTTATGGATTTTGATCTGAAAGGTTTGTTTATTTTGAATCATATGTATTAATAGTTTTGTCACTAAAATTGACAAATATGAAGATTGTTAGAGCACTGCTCGGTCATAAGTTTTGATATCCCAAGCTTGTTGTCGATGTTAGATGCACAAAACTATATATTGATTTCATGTCTACTAAAGTCAAGCCTCATCTTAGGATTAGAGTATGGTAGTCGAGTATCAGACATCGCTGAATAACCCTGAAAGATTGAAGACTGAAGATCAAACGAAGGCATTTGAAGAACTTCGTAGACAAAGAGGTATGTGATGACTGAACCATCCTATTTACTCGCGGCATTTACCATTTTATCTTATGAGACTGTCTTATGATTTTAGTATATTTTATATTGCAAGGAAGAGCTTGATAAATATATCTAAATATGATTCAAGTAATGTATTTTCATAGATCCTTAACAATCTTGGTTAAGAAAAATTTATTGTTCAAGTTGATCATTTGGAAAATTCCCAAGCAATGATATTCATTATCTATGGAAATTGAGAATGTTTCAAACTGTTTAAAGAGAATTTTTATACCTACTGAAATTCTGGACATCTATCAAAAATAAATCAATAAGGATTGTTATGCTTTAGCTGATGCGTATGATTGAGTACATTTTCAATAAATAAAATATTATTGACCAATCCCTATAGTGATGTTGAAAATATTTATTTTATTTTTTATTGTTAACGTATATATTAGTTCATGAAGGCGCCTTGAAATCATGTAACTAAATTGACTATCGTATTATTTTTATATAATAGCAAGTTTCCCATATCGCAAGAACTATAATGCAAATATAAAACTAATAAAGGTTACAAATTTTCCACGGTACATTGATATCAATGTAATAGGACTAATATACAACTAAGCATATTAGAGGATTCCAATATATGTTGGAGAAATGAGTTTTAATGTGGTTTTTATAATCTTGGTTTGGAATTGATCTTCTGACATATGGGTCACCAAGGACACTTGCTCATTTTCAAACGAGTAAATGAAATAGGACCTTTAATCCCACATTGGGTGTACAAAAGGTGAATGTCCTCCACATATATTAAGTATCTTAATTACCTATATGGCGGTCAAACCATACTTACACCCGCTAAGAATATGGGCTTAGGGCTCGGACATGTGCTTGCGTCATGGGCATAGGTCAACCAAGACCAAGATATATTCCTTTTGGGCATAATTATTTTGAGTTATTTCTTAGGCTATGATTGATAACATGGAAAGGAAACAATTCCATCAAAAGTGCATTCCATGGAATCAATATCCTAGAGGAGGCAAGGAAAGATTTCCCATGAAATTAAGTTTAGAATATACTTTAGACCACGTTTTTTTTTTTTTGTAAATGAGCCCACAATTCCATGGAAATAATGGTTTAATCAAACGATGAAATATACGTTATTTACATGGAAAGATGACTAATTGCATGGAATAAAATCCTATCAAACACAACCTTAAAAGAAATTAAAACGAATTTTGATTCTTTGTTAATTGTTTTGCTTACCTTGGGGCTTTTGACTCGGGAAAAAATTATTTACTTAGCAAAAATAATTTTATAACTTATGTCAACATTAAATAAAATACTTTCAAAACATTTTTTAATTAATTTCTGTCATTATGTGCGACTTATTTTATGACATGACTTGTGCATAGGCTTAACTCCAATTTTTGGCTATAACACCTCGTTTGGTTGGAAGAATTTGATTCCAAAGAAATCAATTATGGGGTAATCCAATTCTTTGAATTAAATTCAAATCCAAAAAATAAGCGTTCGGTTGAGGTAATTCAATTACTTTTGTATTTGCGCTGGAATCCAATTACTTTGCATTATTAGACCAATGCAGTGGAAATCTATAATTTTGGACGGAATCGGATTCATAAGAATCAAAATTCTTAATTACATAGAGTTGATCTGTGTTGTTTGATTCAAGGAATTTGCTACATTACGATGGAATTGGATTACTAAGAATTCAATCCCTTGAACCAAACATGTTGTAAAAGAAAACGATTTTATCTATTCCAAAGCTTGTCCAAAAGCGGCTACCATTCCACTTCTTTTTGTCCCTTCTCGCTTTGTTTTGGTTGTATTTTTATTTCTCTTCCTAATCCCTGCCCCTGAGTTCGAAGTTGGTAGATTCAATTGTTCTTATACAGTCTATATCAAGCAGTTTTATTCTGGATACATCTCCGTTGTGGAGGGAGGGGAGGAGGTGATAACTTTGCTCATTCTTGAGGAGTACCCGTAGATTATTGTGTTAAAGACAATATCCTGAGCAGGTACCTCTGTCCTCTTGTATCAAATTTTGTCTTCGATTCAGACAGCTGTTTTTCAGTATTGATATATTCATTTAACGTTTGTTGTTATTACTAGGTCCAACAATATATTCTCTATTTAGTGATTTACAAAAGAAATAACATAAAATAGAGTAAACGCAGTGATCCTCGGGCGTATGAACTAAAAAAAAAATCGATGTTTTCTATTATGACAATTACACATGTATGAATTTTATATGTGAGAATGTCTTCTATTAATATGTATGAGTTGTCGAGTTTGTTATTTCTATTACACATGTGAGTTGTATATGTAATGTATCATATTATGGGTGTCAAACTAGAAAAATATTTCCTACTAGTTTTACGAAGCGAGTACAATAATAAGTAAGGAATTATTCTCACAGAGATTATGAATTGAGGATTTATCAATATTCTAACCTAATGAAACAAGGGGAGTTTGGGAATTTATATTAAAAGTTAAACTATAAGGTTAAAGCGATGGTTTAGGAATTATTATTCACGACTGAACATATGATCAACTATTAAATCAAATTTATCATGCCATCCCATGCTCCATCATGAGATTACTCCAGTGAATTCCCTTATATCATCAAGTGGCGCAAGCGCTAATACAAGAATATTCTTACTAAATAACTCAGGGTAAGAACCACTCAAGTTTAACCTAGTGAGAATAATGATCCTTGTGAAATAAGTTATTGAAAAGGAGAGGATAACAAGTACACCACCAAAAAAAATTCGTTCGGCAACCTGTATAGCCAAAACCAATACAATTGCAAGAAGGTCTAAAGCAAAGACCCTTGATCAATATATATATAGAGTTTTTCTATTTATCTTCCATAATCTATGTGTTTAGACTAAAAGTCCGTGAATCTGATTGCGTAGAAGATTTTTTGGACGATCTCAAAAATCAATATCCAAGATCAATCTAGTCGTATCTGAATTAATAGGATCCGAATTCTAACAAGTATGAAATTCGGAACCTATCTATCAAAATACAAATTCAACAAGAATGATTCATGTTTTTTTTATCTCAATTAATAAGGACTTAAAAGATCAAGATTGATTACGTACTACTTGCGTTTATACCTATCATATAGATAAACCAATATAATGCAGAAAAGGAAAAACACAAGATACCAAAACTTTTGTTAACAAGGAAAACTATGCCTGCAGAAAACCCTGGGACCATGTCCAGATTTGAATACCATACTGAATTAAACCTCTACAGACACTAGCCTACTATCATACTTCGGACTGGAATGTAGTTGAGACCAAATTAACCCTCAAAGAAATTCAGTTGCAATCATATTCCTTACGTTTCTTGGACCTCGCAAAATTCTACGCAATTGATTCCCTTAGATGACGTCCTTTACAACCTAAGAGTTGCTTCAACCTTAGAGAAGACTTTTGAGACCTATCTTCCTCTAACAGATAAGCCTATATGGTTTCCCTTTTAATTTTGCAATCTAAGTTAGTTTGAAAATCTGTTTGCAATAGACAAAGTCCAACAGACCTCACAAATCCGGAACACTTATACTCAGTTAGCTGAGAATCCTAGATTACTAATCACTTTTCAAGAACAACCCAAACAAATCAAATAAGAGTTTAGATATCTATCTTGAGGAATCACAAAGTCTAAGACAAAAAGAAATTTATGATTTCTATCTATCTCGTTCCTGATTCTAGATTACTTAAAACCTCAAAGATCAATAAGAACAAGATCTGGATACACGAACTATCAGGTAAAAGATAGTCTGAACGGGCTTCATGAATTCGTAAGTGAAGTTTTCAAAGTTATAACTTAAAATATAGTACTATGAAGAACCTATGTTATAGATGATGTCTCTAGCTTAGCAACTAGGACAAAAAAGTGTCAGGGAATAAGAAATCTTGTTGCAAATATTGTTGAAATCTTAAGTCAGAACTGGTATGCATACCAGGTATGCATATATATGGACAGTTTATGAACTCATGCTCCAGGGGTACGCGAGCCGGATATGCATACCTTAGCCAGTTCGCAAAGTCAGATCCAAGGAATATTGTACTGGGTATACCTGATGTCGTTTTATAGTTGTAGTGGTAAAAAGGTTCGTTGCTCGAA